>VZRJ01002446.1:0-134429 GCA_013397565.1 Ptilonorhynchus violaceus
GTGAGTAGGGCGCGCGCTCCAGCCGCCATTTCGGGTGCCGTGAGGGGCTGCGCCGCCCTGACAGCGCTCGGGGCGCGTCCTGCAGCCCGCGGGACCGCGCAGCGGCGGGGCGGGGCGCGGGCTCAGGGGATTTCCTCGTTTGAACAGTACCTAAAAATAAACCAGGTGAAGCAAAAAGCTTCCAATTTGTAAAAAAAAAAAAAAAAGGCAAAAAAAAATCGTAATTTTTTGCGTTAATTTCTCCTTTTACTAGGCTCTTTATCTCGGAAAAGATGGCAGATCCCTGGCAAGAATGTATGGATTATGCAGTTGGTTTAGCAAGGAAAGCTGGGGAGGTATGTATAAGTTCTTTATAAATAATAACATTATTTATTGAGTCCAATATGTATATAGCTTTTGAAGGAGGTTGGTGTTGAAGTTTCTTCTGAAGTGTTTTGTCTAAAACCTAAATGGACAAATAGTTTGTGATCTTCAGGTGCAAGATTTAGAGTGCTTTTATATTTGCAACTTCGTTAATTTAAGAAAACAACTTTGCACTTTTCTTTGGGCTAGAGTGTGATTAAAGACGAAGAAGTAACTTTTATTCCTTGAATTTGATTTAAAAAATAAAATTCAGAATTGTGGTGAACAAAGAACCTCTCAATTTCCCCCCTTAAACTGCTCCTGTCTATCTTATTATTTTACCACCTGAAAGCTGGTGACAGTCTTTCTTGTGAATGCCTCAGTCAGCTTTATACAGTGGCTTGTTGCTGGCACACAGTACCATATTGTGTTCTTTCCATCCCTGGAAGAGTCCAAGGCCAGGTTGGATGGAGCTCTGAGTCTGCTCTAGTGAAAGGCGTCACTGCCCATGGCAGAGGGGTTAGAACTGGATGGTCTTTAAGGCCCCTTCCAACCCAGGCCGTTCTATGATTGTTTCTCTTCATGAAAACTGCTTTGCTTCTGTAAATAATAAGCATTCCTTACAGTGGTGATATTGTCCCCATTTGAGATCTAAGATGGCTCAGAACATGCAAGAGTTTGTACATCTTGGCAAAGCCTCAGCACGAGTGGTTACCAAATGTTCAGTTCTTAGTAGTTCTGCTTGGTACATTTGAAGGCTGTGGCAGCCAGACAAGATGGCACATGTACTAATTCTGTCCCCTGGAGCTGCAAAATCTGTGGAACATTGTCTCTGCAACGACCTCATTAAAGTCTTCCGTCAGAAAATCTTTCTGAGTTAGAGTTAAATAATTCTGTAGGCTGGGAGGCATGGATTCTTGCTTAAGCTGATTCTGATAGTTTTAAGATCATAAATGCAGGGTCTGGCTAAAAATAGCTGACTTGAGCTCAGTGTTAGCTGAGTGTTAGTTGTTTTATTCAACTCTGGTATTTAAATTTGTAAATCTAAGACTTGTCCTGTAAAAACGGACCTCAGTCTCACCTACCAGGGGATCTTCCTGTAGTACTTAGATTTAAGATTGTGTAAAACTTTGTGCTGAATAGGAACTGGAGATGCAAAGCTAAGTCCCAGCTCCTGCAGTTAAATCCAGGTTTTGTCACTGCTTGTGCTTGTGTTTGGTATGTGCAGTATAGAAAATGACTAAAAATGATGCTCAATTTTTGGGGAGAAAACTAACATTTTCCATGCTGTTAACAGAGAAAGATCTTTTTCTTTTTCTTTTTTTTTTTTTTTAACAGATAATCCGTGGAGCACTCAAAGAAGAAATATCAGTTATGACTAAAAGTTCACCTGTAGATCTAGTGACAGAAACTGATCAAAAAGTAGAAAACTTCATTATTTCTTTGATAAAAGAAAAGTATCCTTCTCACAGGTATGGATTCTTACCAGTATGCTTTTGACAGAAGTGGAAAGTTTATGATTTTGCTTGGTAAAATTTTGTTACAATTAGCATGCTGAACGTGAAAGCATTCTCCTTTACCTTCAATAAATTACGTATTTTAGAGTACTAGTGGTTGAAGTTTTACCCAAGGCTGTAGCAACAAAACAAGGTGTCCCCAGGTCTACTGACATGAGACAAGGCTTAGGGTGAAAGTCACTTTCAGTTGAGCCAGCTGTAAGAAACTTCCTGGTTATTGTGTTGGAAAATCAAAGGTGGCCCCAGGAGACCTGGAACCCAAATTTCTTGTCTGCTTTTGAAACTAGTGTGCCTTTGCTGTCTATGTTGGATGGGTCCCGTGGAACTAAATGTGCCTTTGGCAAATCTCATGCAGTCTGACAACATCAAACAGCCTTAAGAGAGGACAGGATCTTCTTGTTCCGCATAACAGAAAGACAGTCATACAAAATACTGGTTTTCTTAATTGCTCTTCCCGTTTTTTCCCTCCCTCTGCCCCTCTTCCATACTCCTGTCCCCCACCCCCCCAAAAATGTATTCTTGAAGTGTGATCTTTATGCATTTTACTTACATGGGTCTGTCTTTACCATTTTGACATAATGGCTCAAGTTTAATACAGTTTCCTTAAAGTAAGTTTGCTATTTTTTTCTTTCATTTTGTTGGAGATTTTGTTATTGTAGCAGTGTATGTGAAATGTAAGAAATCTGTGTAGAACTGGAACAACTGAGGAGGTGGAAAAGTTCAGTAACCAAATTAATATAAGCATACAGACTTGTGGAATGACCTTGAAATAACAGTTTCTGTGACACCAAGAAGCATTTTAGAATATTTTAGCTGCTTTTTATTTTAGGTAACCGATGTCGCATTAGACATAATGGTGTTGAACTTCTCTTCCTAAGGAATTACTCATCCACCTAAATAATTATTCAGTCTCTCCTCTTTCTGAAGGTCTGCTGCTTTTTGAAACATGCTGTTTCTTTCTGATTAGTCATCTTCACTGCTGTAGTTAATCATAAAACCTAATCAATATTAAAGGGTCCATATGTGTTTCCTTTCAGCAATTTTCATTTTACATGTTTGTGTAGGAAAGTGTGTGTTTGATGCAAACTTTTCATAGGTTGAGTCATGTGTGACTCAATTGTGACAACCTGCAAAAGGCCTCAAAGAGAATTCCACCCACCTAGGCTCACTCTAATAATTTTGCAGTCCAAAACAAATACTTTCATGAGCAGCAAAAATTACGAAATTTGGGTTCCTGTGGCACTGTGCCTTCTGTGTCCCTGGGGTTTAGTACTGTGGTTGAGCATGCACTCTCACGTCTTCTTCAGGAACTCTAATTTGGATTTCATCCCTTTGCCATGTTACCATTTTGTCATGCTTGTAAAACTAAACACTTCTGAGACTTGTTAACAACTTTCTTTCATATTTGGGTTGTAATCAAGCTTCAAATTTAACAGTTGCTGCAGTGTTCTAACCAGATACATAAGACCACAAAGGCTTTCTTCAGTTAAAACACAAGCTAAAAAGTGTTTTGTAGCACAAATGAGCTGAAAGGTGTAAATAGCCATAGGCATTCTGAACAAAATTTGATGATGCTGTTACTGGAAAAAAAAGATGAAAACGTCAATGTTTTGAATGGTAAGTTCTAGTAATGTATACTGAAATATAAAATTCTTTTCCCTATGTGGTGTGCTTATCTTTGACATAATAAATATTGATGTTTGGTCAGATGTAGTTGGTGCTTTCCAGATAAATAATTTCTCAGCTTTTTATGTATAATCACTGGTGGTACTAAAAGCTTCATTTCACTTTTAAGAATTTTAATGTCAAGGACAGTGTTGTAATTCAGACATTTTAAACGATTTCTTTCTGCCTTTTAAATGTGTTTCTACTGCAGCTTTATTGGAGAAGAATCTGTTGCAGCTGGAGAGGGCAGCATTCTGACAGATAACCCCACTTGGATTATTGACCCTATTGATGGAACTACCAACTTTGTACACAGGTCCACCTTTCATTTTTTTATGTTAGCAACCTCAGCTGATTACCCTTTTTCTTTTTTCAGTTCCGTGAAAGTAAGGTTGTTTTTAATTTTTAAATTGCTTTAAAAGATGGATACTATGAACTTTTTAATAGTTAAAAATTGCTATTTCCATTTATTGAGAGCCATTGGACAGTTTTTGTAAGCATTTCAATATTCTTGTAAGAATTATCAAAGTCTCATTCTGTGACCAATATCAGTTGTTCCATGACAGGCCTGTATTATATAGCATAGGTCAGCAGCCCTTGGCATGGATTCCAAAGATAGATGAGCAGATTTCAACAGTAAAGGAACAGGACTTGGAATTAGGAGTTGCCACATCTTCAGAGAGGTGATAACAGCTCCAAGTGCTGATTTCTAAGAAATTTCAAATCCACTGAGATCTAGGAGCCCCTACTATAAAAGAAAGCAGGATATCACCAGTAAATGTCAGTGATATTTTGCACCAGGATGAGGAGGGGCTTTCAGTATAATGCTGACAGCCTATTCCTTACGTCTTTGAAACATGATAGATTTTGGCCCCAGTGAGCTTTTCTGAGTCTGCTTGATTTCAGTTTTGAAATGACTGCTGCTATCTGTGCCACGGCTTTTAAACAGCTTCTGAATCCTGCTAAGTAACATGTTCTGAAAGCTATAAGAAAAGATCCCATTCTGCTGCGTTTACAGGCTTAAAAGTCTTTTATTTTTTGCAGGCAGTAATAGAAGCAAATGTTTGGGAATTGCAAAAAAAAAGTAAACAATAATTTAAAAATAATTAATTGCTTGATTGTTTCAAACTTAGACTGAGATGCAGCCCACCATGTGCTATAGAGTCCCACTGCCTTCACTCTTCCTACATTCTTCAATGTCTGTTGTTCTCATGGCTTTGGTGCAGAAAGGGGAGGTGGGAGGAAGGGTAACTTGGTTCTTTTCGTGAGATCATTTTGGCCAGCCTGTTCCTTCTGAGAAGGGTTAGTAGCATAAAGGTTGGTTTGTACGCTTTGTAAAACAACAGTCCCTAAGCTAGGAACAGCTGTAACAGGAATGACAGCCCCTAGTGGGTAGAAAAGTTTGTGTTTCAAACAGTAATCAGTGTTGTTGGCTCTCTTTTCAATTAAATCATGCAAATTCCAGAAAACTATGTCCTATATAGTCCAGGCTTGTTTTTGAAATATACATTACATTTAACTGAACACTGTCTTTATTAAGAGTAAGCAATAACAGAAGTTTAGTATCTCACTATAAATTAGTGAAATGTTTTGTTTTGTAGGTTTCCATTTGTGGCAGTTTCAATTGGCTTTGTTGTAAACAAAAAGGTATACTTTTTATTACTTAATATCTAATCAAACCCAAATTCATTGCTTGTTTCTAGTTACAACTAAGTTCTGTGACTTCACAGTAAATAGGAAAAAGAAAGGGAAAAAACTCTCAAGGTAGTTTTCCTTTTTCTTGCAGATAGAGTTTGGAATTGTGTATAGTTGTATAGAAGACAAGATGTATACTGCCAGAAAAGGAAAAGGTGCATTTTGCAATGGTCAGAAACTTCAAGTATCAGGCCAAGAGGGTAAGCTGAACTGAGTAACTTATTTCTGGTAACTACCAGATTGCAAATGAGACAGCAGAAGTTTCAGACCTGGATATGTTGGTATTTCTTAGCTCATAGTTTTGTTTTGCAAGACTTTCTTTGGCTATGGGCTGTTTAGTTTTGAGAAAGTGCTTTCATGTTCTCTTTGATGCATATGACATGATCTGTGTCAAATCAGGAGTCAGCAGTTGAAGATTTTATTCTCCATGTGCCTGTGTTGTGGTCTTGTTAGTTTGTTTCTTTGTTTTTATTTCCGTTTATATCTGTAATCTGTTTGAGATTATTCTTTAGAGTGTAACAATCTGCCAAACGCTTCATCTTCTCCCAGGTGTGACCTTTTGGTTTAAGTCAGTAGCACTCTTCTGTGCTTAAAACCCTACATCAAGTAAAATCCATGCTTTGAATAGGACCTTTAAGTATCTCAGGAATGTTTTCGTTTTTATAGCAATAGAATTTTATTTAGTACTGGCATCGATTAATGTATATGCATAGTTGAAGCGGATCATGCTTCTTTCATTGTATTTTATTTATTCATGCTGTTTTCCAAGGAATAACAGATTTTTATATGTTTGATATATGTAATATTTTATTAAGATACCTTACTTTTATTCAGTCTTGTAAGAAAGCAATGAAGTAAACTCTGCTAGTTACTATGACTAAGTTGTGCTATTGGAAGACTGAGGTTTTGTTTCTTTTCCAGACATTACAAAATCCCTTTTAGTAACAGAATTGGGCTCAAATCGTGATCCAGAAACTATAAAAATAATTCTTTCTAATATGGAAAGACTTCTCAGTATTCCTATTCATGGGTAAGATACTTCCTATTTTTTATATATATTTATATATACTGACAGTGGTTAATATTGTAAATATGATAATTTTTAGAAAACTTCGGTTGCATTGTATTTGACACCTTAAATGTGAAATATGATTTGAATGTTTCTGTCTAGTAGCTTTTGCAGAGAAACTGTTTAGCTTTTTCAGGCTGGACATATGTAAGAGAACCCTAACAATCAGTATTGAGAAGCAAAGCATGTTTGGGCTTGTAGGACTACAAAGTATTGTATTTACTAGTTAAAGAACTTAAATACAATTTTGTGCTTGCTTTGCCCCAGAAATACACAAGGAATAAAACTGAATGAACAGAAGCTATATTACATTTCTTAGTTTCTTGTCCTTGTAGTAATGAAAATTAAATTCGTGTTGGGTTTTTTTGTGTATATATATATATATATATCAGAGACAAACGTAGATCTCCCTTTTCGCTTTCAAAACCATACAATTTTTTAAATTTGTCTGAGTAGTTTAAATTGTCCGTAAACTGCTCTTATTTTGGTTGCATTCCCTGCTTCCTCTCGTACAGATAAGCCAAAGTCTACATTTGCACAAACCATTTTGTCTAAGGTTAGTTTCAGTAGACAGAGTTTTGTTACTCTAACCGTGTTAATGTTTCTGATATAAAAAGTTTTATGCTGAGATTCCCACGGTTCTTGTTTCGACACTTAACATGTAGATTTTTTCTACCTCCAAAAAGTCTTCCAATGTTGTTAAAGAATATATGCTAAGATGTAAGTAGGGGATACATTTTAGGTGTGTTGTCAGTTCAGCTTTGGCATTTTATTTGTAAACAATAATTTGAGATTGGAGTTGATTTAAGTTGCTTTTTGGAATAATTTAGCTGCTGTCAGTTATAACTTAATGTACATTTTACTGATAATTGAAATAACTGCAATTATTTGTACAAGTCACACTTATTTGCTAAGTGCATTGATGTTTCCAGAAGAAACTGGAATTTATGACACAAGGGTTTGGTGAAGTTATCCAGACCAAATTAATGCTGTGTCATTTATTTCTTGTGATTACTGTTTGAGAATTTTGCAAGTCAGAGATGTTTACTGATCATGTTTTTCAGCACTGAAGTGTCTGCTCTACTTGAATTCTTATATTGAAAGAGCAAAGTAGAATATCTGTTACTGTTTCATGGGAATTTATGTTCCATAATACATGTTAAGTTAAGAAATCACTTAGGGTGTGTTTAAAACAAGATTGATCAACAGAATTTGTAAATATAATTTCTGGAAATTTGCTGTATTTGGCAAACTCTTCCTAGTTAAGCAAAACTTCATTCTCATTTTTTTATGTTTCACTGCAGCCTTCCATCTCGCTTTCTGTAGCTCAGTTCACTTCCTTTATGACATTTCTGTGTTCTCTGTGCAGTGTATACAGATACTGTAACTTTTTTGCAAACTCTTCTCAGCTAAAACAACAACTGTATCTCCTTTAGGATTAGAGCCGTTGGTACAGCAGCTGTGAACATGTGCCTTGTGGCAACAGGTGGAGCTGATGCATATTATGAAATGGGGATTCACTGTTGGGATATGGCAGGAGCTGGAATCATCATTACTGAAGCCGGTGGAGTACTGCTGGATGTAACAGGTAAGTACACAGGCCTGCATAATACTCTTTTGTGTTTTTAAATGGCTAATTGGGAGCAAAATGTAGCTGAAATGAGAAAGCAAGGAGTTCTTTTCAATCCTCTTTCCAAGTTACCACTACTGAACAGAGTTCCCAACCCATTAATAGATGAAGAGAAGGTCAATTGCATGTTCTTAAGCAGCAAGACAACCGTTACTCTCTTGGCTGGACACCTGGAAAAGTGAAAAAAGGCTGTAAACGTACATTGAAGAGAATTTAAGTGTAGCTCATACGAGGTACCTGTTGTGTTAAATGCATTTTTATCCGGAGGCAAAACGTGGTACTAAATAGTAATGTGTAATTTACATGTAATTTTTTCAATGCCTCTTTCTTACCAACCTTTAATTTTCTCCATATATAAAATAGTTGCTTTGTTTGCTTTGGTTTCTAGGTGGACCGTTTGATTTGATGTCTCGAAGAATAATTGCAGCAAGTAGTCGAGCTATAGGAGAGAGAATAGCCAAAGCACTTCAAGTAATTCCTTTGAGGAGAGATGATGCAACTAACTGAGTACCAAAGTTACACTGTAAATGTCATTGTCTAATGTCTCATGTTCCCACGTGGTAGTTGTTCTACACCTTGAATTGATGGTAGTCTTTCAGTACTGGTGTGACTGCTAAGTAGAGCTCTGAGATTGGAACAACATTCTAAGTAAGCTTTAACTGTTGAGTATTTTATTTAACATCACAGTTAGATAAAAATCTAGAAAAAGAAGCAAATATATGCAACTAGTATTTTAAGTTTTATACTACACTGGAACACATAGCAAGAGACTCTCTAATGTATAGATAAATAAAGATCTCTAGTTCTGTAAGTGACAAAACAAAAACTACTGTCCTGACACCGCACCATCACATCTGATCCTGAACCCAAAAAGATGAAGGCATTACTGTTTATCCAGTCTTCTCTATCTGGTCTCCAGTGTATCCATTTCCTTACCTCATTGCAGTTTTTGTAAAGGTAGTTCACACATTTCCAAATGTGTTAGTTGCTTGTAGTTTTGGCTCCAATTTAAAGCCTTTATTACTTATCGATCATTGTTTCTCTAGTCATCATTCTGCCTTTCTTATGGTAGATATACACAGTCTCTTCTTTAGCCTCGTATGTGGCCAGTACACTTGCAAATCCATTACAATTTCAAAAGTAATAGTTACTGTGCCAGAAACTATGTGGATCTCCCAGAAATAAGTTCTGAGCACACCTGTCACCAGGTTTCTTACTTGAAACTGAGATGCACTATGATTTGCATTTTGTTAATTTTGCTTAGGTTTCTTCATGGATGAGTGTATTTCAAAGTCTAAGGAATGGTTAAATCCAAGAGAGTTTTCAGTAACTCAGCTGGCAAAAAAAAAAGCCCATAGTCCATAGCTTTTACATACTTTTCTGTAAATTATAAAAGCAGTGATCAACCAGGACCAGGTTTCCATTGTGTCACAGAGTGTACAGACACAAAAGAAGATACATACCTAAACCTAAAGGGTTTATAAATCTAAGAAATATTAGTGATTTAATTCTAGGTGTCAGTTGTTGTAAACTTTGAAATTTATACTGGTTCTGTGAATTTTTGTATTGAAGATTGTTAAAAGCATCAGTGCACTGTCCAAATAATTTATGCACTTTAAAAAATTATGTAACTCAAATCGGTTTTTAGACTGATTTTTTTTTTTGTGTTGAAAAGAAAGTTGTCTCATTGGTTGTTCAGTCAAGATACAGCAATGCTTTGGAAAGCCTGGCTTTTTGTACTGCTGTCCCACTGTTTTTATTTTGAAAAATGGTATACTGAGGTTTCAACAGATTGTGTATTATAAATGTCAGTTTTTTATATCAGTTGATTTTTTGCAGATTTTGCAGAAATACTTAATTCAAAGTTGTATCAAATGCCAGATGATTAATATTAACAAGGTCAGCCTGCTATTTAAAGGTCTTCCCAAAAAGTCAGAATTATTTTTAAATTCCTATTAACAAGGATGGAAACATTTTGAGCATTTCACTGTAACTTTATTGTTGTAAACAATGCGCGATCATACTTATTTTTGAGATGTCTTCTGTACCATTTCTGTGGCCTTTGTGTAACAAACTCTGCATAACTTTATTTGTGAAATGAATAAATAAATAACTTTATAATAATAAATAAATAAATAACTTTAATTGTGAAATGAAGATACGTCTAAAAAATACTTGAGATGGGAGAACGTGTTAGAAATAAAATACACTTAGGCAGCAGTGGCTTCAGCTGTGCTTCCTTTCTTAGTATTCAGCAGGCTGCGATGCTGTGTCCCAACAAGCTGGATTTGGGGCCCTCAAACTGTCTGAGGAGAACACTTTTTCTTCTTGGCCTCTGATGTACATAGATTGTAAACTTGTGCCTTTAGATGTGGGACTATGTTTGCACCTGCAGTTGGGTTTTGGAGTGAGTATTTCAGCCCCTTCCAATGCGATCATGGTTCATTAATTGTCTCCAGCCTCAGACTCAAACTTCATGGGTTATCTTGCCTGTAATTTGTGTTGGAGGTCTATCAGCTGGTTGAAGCATGTAGCTTTCTCACTGTTAGCTTTCCTAATAATGCTATTTGAGGAAAAATTTATATTAATTTCTTATCTTGGCCCTATTGACTCTATTTTAGTGTTGGAGACTGGCCTGATGTTTTTTTATTTGTCTCTCTTCAGGAGGATCAGAAATTCTAGTTTACCACTTGGCTAAGTGTTATCTTCTCAAATACCTCTTTAACATGTGGCCACTTCTTTTGTCCTGTGAAAGGACATTGAAATGTAATTATTAAGTTTAAAGACATTTTGTTTCTGTGCTAGCCTGCAATTTTGACAAGTTTTTGTAGTAAAATAGAGAAGTCATGATTGCTGTGTAATGAAAATGCTTTTGAGACTTTATAGATGAGGTAGTCCTGAATGTTCAAAACAGTAAAAAGCATGATTTTGTTGCTTTGAAAGATGAAGTGGCAGAGTTAATCCTCTTAGATATTTTTTTTATATATTTTAAGATAAAATTATATATTTACAAGATAGCTTTTGCTGGGCAATGTGACAGTTGGAAAGGAAAACCAGTTACCACAGATTGAACAGACAGACTGTCAAATAAAGATCATGAATATTCCTCATGAAGGCATCAACAGTCAAGTATACAGGAAACTTTCTTGTGTAGCTTTTCAGTGCACAACGTGGGATTTCAGCTGGCCAATTCCACTGTGGTTAGAACTCTCAAAACTTAGAGGTGCAAGAAGAAGATAAAGTGGACAGAGTCAGCAACTGGATCAAGTGAAAAAATACTACTGGAAATTAAAGAACCATATGAGTAAATTTAACCAGTCCCTTTACCTTTACTTTGAGGATTTAAATAGTCAACATTGTCACTATAGTTGCTACAGACCCTACTCCTTATCTTAACAAAGATCTTCAGAGTAGGGGACTGATTTTTAGCCTGACACTAAAACAAGTACTACTACAAAATAGGTAATACTGATTCCCAGCACTGATATGTATGAAAGAGGGGAGGTAGCCTTAGTCTACCATCCTGGCTATCATCCATCACTAGCACTCTCCATTTATTGATTTGCTGATAATTTGTGACTTTCTATGACAACCTGCAGAGCTTTGCTCTAGCTGCAAAGCACAGTGTTGCAGTAGATTCAATCCTTCAGAGCTTTTCCCAGCAAGAAATATTGCCAAAGTCACAAAAGGCTTCAGGCTCTTGTCCAGCCCTTGTAAGTAGCCCTGCAGAAAATCCCTCCCTCTTCCCTTATGAAATATGAACTATCCCTTGTTATATCTGTGACCCAAAGCTGTGGTTCAGTTCTGCTTAGTCTAATGTCTAGGTGTGAACTAGGCATCCTGACTAGATACAAAATGTCATCTTGAGATCTCGGTAATGAAGCATTTTAAATAAGGGATATCTCTTTCTTTTCCTGAGCGTCTTCCCATACTCTCAAAGCCAGCTGCTGATTCAGTTCTATTCATTACCTGTGAGGGAGGTAATTGCTTCCTTCACAAGTCTGATCCTGTTGCTAAAGCACTGAAAGGCAACTCTCCAACAGCACATTGTTTTCGGATCCACAGCAGCTGGCATGGCTGCTTTTATTTGCACAAACTCCAAGCATCAGAAGGATGTCAGTGATGTGACACCTCAAGATTGCCAGCCAGATCTCCCGGATGTCAAAATCCATTTGATCTCTGGATTACTTGTCCAGCACCAAAAGCAACAGTGAATGTAATCTGTCACATCACTCTCCAGTTTGTACAATCTTCACACAAAGATACGCAGTGGGAGCTTCTGAAATGTCCTCTGTGCCCACTATCTGCTGTCTGTTGCTACAACAGGGCAAAAAAAATCTGACACACTTCAAAGCCTTGTGCAGCATTCAGAACAAACAAATTGGAGGACGGCGCTCAGAGGAGAGCACATTATGGCACGGTATAAAAGAGCTACAAACTCCTGTCTGCTTGAGGAAGAGAATGGATTAGATCTCCCAAAGTACAGCAGAACTAATTTTCTAGCACAGCCCAAGCTATTAAGATGCTAAAAATAATGGTGAGTGTACATCCTGTTCCAGAAGCTTGTAGCCTCTGTTGATGACTATATATCAGCTTCATACACTGTGTCATACTTACTCTTGGTTTGCACTACCGCAGTGATGATTTTTACACTGAGGTGATGTTGCTTTAGTTGAGAATCAGGCCTTCTGTACTCCCATTTAAGTGGAAGGAACAAAAAAGAAGAAAATACAACAGCAATGGCTGTAGAGAGGCTGTTGAGAGGCCACCACCCCACNACAACCATGCGAAGCACTTAATTTAGAAGTGGTTGTACTGCAATTACTTGAAAAATAATGTCATAGGAGCTCTTCCTCAGCTTGCTGGGTTACATCTTCCTCTGCTGCTGTCGCGGGAGAGGCGGTTCCGTGCTGTTTTATCTTGCCCGTGGACGCAGGCGGAGGGCGGCCTCGGAGATGCGCGAACTCCCCGACGAGCCGCGCCCATCACCGCTCTCGGCAGAACACTAGATGGCAGCCGGAGCCAGGGAAACACCAGGAGGCCCAGGGTTTCTTTGCTTTAGAGAATATTCCTTTTCCACGCCTCTCTTCCATCCTCCTTCTGCTCTGTAGTTATTGTTGGATACAATAACTGAGAACTATTGGGAAGAAATATGCGAAAATTTTTTGAGGACTTTTGCTCTGTTTTTCTGTGACTTGAGAAGGAGTGTGAAACAGAACTGGTGCCAGCAGGGTTCATATTCCCTCCCTTTCAAAGTAAGTATGTTGAAGATTGTGGTATTTATTACAAAAGATCACAAATCTGAAATCGAAAATAAGATAAAAACCGTACAAGTCATTAAATTACACTGCATTTAAGACTATAGTCATTTCCCCTGGATTTTTTGCCGTCATAAATTAGGACATGTCTTTTTAGAAGACTTTTTTTTAAGCCTACCAGATAATCTTCTGGGCAAGCATGTATTAATCTGTATGCAGATACAACAGCCCCAGGACAACAAACCCAGACAAAAATAAGCAGGTCTTTATGATCTTTGAGATGCAACTGTTTTATTTTCCAAGGAGAACACAAGCTCAATATTTTGCCTCCAAATGAGATGATGTAAAGGAACTACTAGCTGTGTCTGCATCCTCCCTGTACTTTATAGTGTATTGAGACTATATTTTTCGGGATCTGCTCGAGCATTGATAGGTAACTCATCCCCTTACTTCAAGATCCCACGGGCTTCTGTGCTGCATCCTATAAAACGTTTATTTGTATTTATGACTTTGCCTAGGAAGGCAGTGACCTAGAGGTCAAATGCCAATGCATTACTTACAAAAAGTTCACGCTTTATCTCAGCATGGCTGGTTGAGAGCTATTGCCTCCCAGGAAAAGACATTTCTCAGGAAATTACTTTCCTGCCCTCCCTGTAACATATCTGGAGATGCCCTGCCAGAGCACATGATGCAGAACACACCCAGCATAAGGACGCTACCAAGCACACCTGCACAGGCTGCTGGGCAGGCCCCAAGGTACTCTGCTTCCTAAAAGCAAGTAGCAAAAGGAGAGATGTGCCTTGTACTGTCTGCAATGCCCTTTCAATACAGATCACGGTGAATTAAAATGATTGAGTTACTCTAGTGGGGATCAGCGTGGTACATCTCTTTTCTACTATGACTTCTCTATGGTCTTGCAAGACATCTACACTGTCCTTCCTTCCTCAGCTGCAAATTCTCCTTTAGACAAGAGAAAAGCTCCAAATGCTGTTTCTGGCAATGGGGTTCTTGGCCGAGGGCAAATAAGTGCAGAAAGAGTGTCCCAGCTGAGATGTGTTGACCTGGGAAATGCTGAGATGTAGGATCTTGGGGAAGGTAGGAGAGGGACTTGGCCAGAGTAGGCCTACAGCAGCAGGGACAGGAGGTCCTAGTTTGGTACCAGCTTCTATTAGTACCTGCAAGGAATATTTCTAGTTTTAGAAGGGTCATTCTTTTCCAGCTCTCATGACAAACAGGTATGATGACATCTACACAGTTATATAGATTGTGGATTATAGTTATATAGGGATTTTCAACATTCTGTAGCTTTTCCAGGATTAAAACAAGTAAATTCAGGTGTAAAAGTTCATCGGGATGACTTTAGTTATTATTAATGGCATAAACCTCCACTTTAGTGGATGTTTGCATTGGTCTATTGTAGGCAAACAATCACCTCACTACTGAAAGCTAAAAATAATAAAAACACCCTTTATTTCTGCTTCATTATACTTGAAATTGTGGTTACAGTTCTCAACAGTCCTCCAGCAAAATGCATTTAAAAGAGAGTAACGGTTAATGTTATTAGACATTTCTGTTTCAGTATTTACTTAGTTGTAATTAGCAATGTATCAGCTGTGTAAAAGCAAATTGTACCCTACTTCATCTGTGCACCTTGTTTAGCTCACTATGTTGAAATGGAATTCATAATGACAAACTGTCATAGCAGGGGGAGGTTAAAAGCTTTGCTCCTGTAGGCACTTAGATGTTAATAGCAGTTTCCACTGAAAGGAAGGGCAAACCTGGACATAATGATTCCCATCAACAGTCATTTGTGTGGCTGACACTGAAAAACACTGCTATTCAGTCAGACAAATCAATTAGGAGAGAAAGTATGTTTTCCACTAGTGCACATTCCAGTTCAGTTAATTTCTCCCATCTTTTATTTAAATATCATGGAAAAATAATAACAAGTAGGCCCATTTCTTTCTAGCATTTCTTTCTGCTTCTTGTGTACCTGTCAACTACTAAGCCTAATACTTGCGATTTTAGAAAATACCACCCCAACTCTATACTCAAGTTAGTTTCTTCAGCTCAGCAGACTATGTTACTATTGTCTATTCCTTCTTCCTAAAGTTTTCATTGCAATCTTCAGTGCATCTCACCTGAAGTCAAGTGGATTATGTCTCCTTGTTAATCTAGAATAGAGAGTTCATTAAAATGAAAGAATCACGAACAAAATGTATAAAGGATGGGAAACAGTGAGAGAAATCACAACCCCATTTCCTCTCTCAGGTAAACATGTTCTTCACTGGAGTGCTGATTTCTTTAGAAAGACATAGGATACCATCCTGTCTTCCCTTTCAGAGTGACACAACATGAAGGAGTGGGGAAAAAAAAAAGAAGAGCAAAAAAGTACATCTCTTGATGTACTTGAAATAAACAATTTTATTTTAGCAGAAAATCTAGGAAAAGAAGTAAGCAGTTTTCCCATAAATATTTAAAACTATTTTATTGGCTTAACCTTCACAAGAAAAGGCACCATCTGCATAGATGATGGAACAGAAGATAAGAAAGCAGGAAAAATTCAGTTATGGTTTTAACGTACAAAGAGACTAATGATTTTCTAAAGGGAGCATCAGTTACAATAAAAACCCCCAAATCAAATTACAGCTGTTGAGATAATGTAGGCACCAAATCAAATTAAAGAAGACAGCTTTTTCTGCTCAGTTCATCTTTACCTGAGCGTGCTCATTAAAAATTTGTTTCAATTGAGGGCTTTTTTCCCCCCCACTTGCTTCATATTTTCCAACATATGCACAATGACACAGGCAGTGTTTCGGATGTGTGACTCTTCCATTACAGTCTGTGAAAATTTATCCCTAGCATTTCCAAATGCAGTGCAGTAACTGTAAATCCACTCCCACCCTGCCTGTTGCAATGTCTTCTATCAGTGACTCCTGAGACAGCACGAACTTAATGAACTCAGATGGCGACACTATTGACAGGATGCAGTCAGTTTCGAAAAGGACATGTAAGAAGGAGCTGTCTTATGGTGGCAGAGATCTTGCAAGCTAATGGTAGAGAGGACGCTTTGCAATAGCTTTCCACTAGAAGGAAGATGTTTGGGTAAACTGAAGCTTCATGCAACAGAATTTTCTTGGTTTGATTTAATTTCGGCACTTAGTTCACTGGCTTTTTAAAGCAGACACATTCACAGCAGGTACGTAGGTGGGCCTGAAGAGACATACAGCGGGTACCTTGTCATATTAAACCAGATTGTACTTGATGCAATTTCAGCTAATTAGGTGACTGAAGGTGGGGGAGGAAACTTAGATGGGCAAGGTAGTTCTGTGTGTAACTCCATTGATTTCATGCTGCCATATTCAGGAGCCACAGAAAGGACTCCTGGTAGCATGATGAGAAAATGTTATGTTAATCTACCAAATTCAATACATCTATATTCTACATTTTTACTACCTAGCCAATGTCCACATACGTAAAGAAAAAAACCGGAAAAGTTAAAACTCCTGTATAAATTAATGTATGATGAAGTTTAAATTTTTAAACTTTAACTTGATAAATACTAATTTAACTTGTACCCATCTTTTTGCTTTTTTCATGGATAGGCAAGACTTTGTGCCAAATATTTTCTGCTCATCACCATGGAAATGCTTTACATCCATGAGCCTTCTCTTGTAGCAGTGACAAACCAACACCATGCCAGAGAGAAGGAGGTAGTTCTGGTAAACAGTCCCTTTTCCCCAGCTTCTGAGGGAATAAGCGTTCAGATCACCCACTGCTTTTGGCCATGTGAGTAGCTGGGTGCTCAGCAGCTGAACCCTGCAACACCACAGATCTGAATGAAGAGAGCAACCTACTCTCAAATATCTTCAGTGCATGACAAGCCATTTGATTAACACAGCTGTATTTTCCCTTGCTTGAACCTCCTAGGTGATCTCGTCTGTGGTGGGATGTTACTGATTTTTACAGCTTCATGTACATCCAGCAAAACATTTTGTCACGTGCTTTCCTGTAGGTTCACTTGTATTCCCAATGGCACCATGGAGCATGCTTAGGGAAACTAAGCACATGCCTGGGAATATGTCCCAACCTAATGGGCTACCTGGCTTATGGGTGGTAGGGAAATGACTGTGGTTTGCAGGACTCCATAATACACAAAGACATGGAGACTTCTATCCTCTAAATTTCTCTGCCTTATTACAGATTAACACAAATAGCACAAAAATCAACAATATCAAATATACATATGATTAATAAAGTGAAAATATACATACGTCAAGCTATTGCAAAGGCTGATAAGCCATCAATAACATAGTATCAATCATTAGTATGGCAGATAATAGTGTAAATAGCCCATGGTGTAGCAGCAACAAACGGGGTATATGCTATTACAGGTTACTACAAACATAATTAGTGAAGAAACTTACCAACAATTTAGCAGCAGACACACCTACAATAGATGACATATTGGTATATAATACTGGCCGGTATCTATTGAATTAGACAGATCTCAGAAGGGGCCAAACCATCCCAAATGAGAGGACAAACTAACCCTGGAGGGATACTCAACCATCCCTGGGGTGGTAGGACAATCCCCCAAAACTGTGCCCAAAGGGAGTCCAGTAAAAAAATTAGGCAGGGTCTCACTTAGATGATCTGTGTAACCAAGCCTGGAGTCAGCCAGACATCCCTGGTGAGCGTCCAAGTGCTCGTTGAAAGTTTGTGTGGGATTTAACCTGTATAGGAAAGAAAAACAATTGAAGCATGGGAAGTACTCAGAGAGAGCGGCTTCATTTTGGATAAAAATGCCTTTTAGATCATAGAGGCATAAGGGGGTGTAAGACATCACCAGCTCAAGCAGTCAATAGATGCTGTTAATTTCCATTTTTTCACATGTAACAATGAACGGATGATGCTGTTTGCTGTTCCTTTAGAACCATTTTATTTTCCCAGACTGTTTCCACTTTTTCAGACAAAAGGTTGCTGTTACAGCTTCTTATTTTGGGGCCTATCAATAGTGTCTCAGGATGTCTCTGATTTCCAGGTACCCATCTGTATTTCAAAGATGTTGGCTGCATTTTTCAAGCATGTTTCTCTTTCCCAAGCCTAGGACCCTGTATCACAGTTCCAGGCTGGCAGGCTTTTCTCTGTCGGTATTTTTCAGCAGAACATTTTCTTTTGCTCAGAGATTTTCATCCTGCCACTTTTGTGGCTGTTCACATCAGGACATGCAAAGACTTGAGGATGCTGCTGGAGCAGAGCCCTCCATCCCAGCAGGCACCAGTGCAAATGCAGAGTCTAAGGAGGTAACACTGACATTTCTTTTTAATAACTGGATATGCTGAAGCTCTCTTTTGTTATGTTCATTCATTGGAATTATTTTCTCTATGTTGCTACTGCTTCTCTTGATAAATGCTTGCATTTCTGCATAGCAGTATTCTCCCACAACAATATTCTCTGCCATCAATGTTCATTCGCTAATTAACAGCACCAGAGACTAATAGGTGTCTCAGCTATGCCACTGCAAAGCAAGAACCTTTAACATGAACCACAACAGCAATGCAGGAATTTAATTATGATTACAGTTGCTAAAAACAAAGATAAAACATACAGATGAATAGTGATATTCATATACATCACTGATATTTGATGTGATAGAGGCTTTGATCCCCAAAGCTATGTAAGTGCATGACTCCATGAACTAATGGGAGGGTTCTTCTCTTTCTAGAGTTAGGAAAAATTATTTTTATTGCATTTGCAGTCAGTTTTTTTTTTCTTTAAATGCTTCTAATCACAGCAAAAAGGGAGGGAGAGAAGAGTCAGGGTCAACTACAATTGTTTGTCCCTGACAGATGTAGTGGCTTCAATCTGAATGAGAGTAGGTTTAGATTAGCTATAAAGAAGAAATTCTTTACCGTAATGGTGGTGAGGCACTGGAACAGGTTGTCTAGAGAAGTTGTGGATGCCCCATCTCTGGAAGTGTTCAAGGCCACATTGGACAGGACTTTGAGCATCCTGGTCTAGTGGAAGGTGTCCCTACCCATGGCAGCAGGGTTGGAACCAGATGATCTTCAAGGTCCCTTACAATCGAAACCATTCTATGATTTTATTTTTGTTTAAACAGTTATTACAGACCTCCAGTAACAAAGAATCTGAAGTTGTTTCCTTCTCTTTGTGACAGAGTTAGAAACGCTTTTTCTAATGTCTAAATGAATCTTGCTAAAACTTAAGCTCATAGCTTCTTGTTCCATTCCATGTTAGCATGGAAAACAAAAAGTATTCTTATATCAAGTAGGAAACTTAGCTGAGTTGAACCTAAGTGAGGGCCTTGTAGAAAAACTAGTCCTTCCATTTTGACAATGAATCATGGAGAAATACACTTTTCCTTGTGCTTTTCTTCTGATTTCATCCTATCTGTGCCTCCTTAACACCCCTGTAAAAACATTGAAAGGGAGTGTCAAAAGCCTCTATTAAAGTCAGGACAGATGTCTTATTACTTCTTCATTAACCACAAGAACAATTTTCCTCTTGAAGAGGAAAATACAGCTGAAATGACATAACTTGCTCTTGACACGGAGCTTGGCAAATAACAGATTTTTTTTTCAGCACCCAGATACTAACAATTAGTTTTTCAGTTGTTGTTAGTAAGGCCCTTTATTCCATATCTCCTCTCCAATTCTCTCCCTCTCTCCTAAGGGCAGGTGTTTTCCCTGAACTTTTGTTCCCCTCCTGTGTGTTCTCCACTGAGGTTGCTTCAGCTCATCTTTAAATATCATACCAGGCAATTTATCGGCCATGCCGAAAAATCAAACATCTAAGAATTTTACCTTCCAAGTTCTCTCTATCTGTAATGAATGTGATAAGAGTTTAAACCAGATTTTTGTCTCTGCTCAGATTTGGGGCAGGAGACAGTGGTCCTTGCTGAGATGGCCTGCACCTTAGCATAAAGTAAAATCACTTTCACTTGCAGGTTCTTAATGATGGCCAATCAGGTCTATTACAAATGGATTATTTATTTAATAGACACAAAACCAACAGACATAAGATTCTAAACAAAACTATGTACTACACAGGTTAGACAAGAAATAATACTAGTAAAACACTAGTAAGACGCTGTGCTACCATGGGTAATATGCTGGCCATGCAAATTACTAACTACACAGGTTAACAAGAAATAACACTAGTGAGTTACGATATAAATATACAGTGCACGAATTAGGTACCAATAGTTCAGCTAATGAAGAAATACAGCCTAGGAAACCAATATATATCTTACCAATGAAGGATAATGATATATAGAAGTTTCCTTTCACTCCAGAAGAGAAGATTACTCAAGCCAGGCATCCCGCAGCTCAAGGGGTCTGCCCTCAAACACATCTTAGAGACATACAGAAGGTTTTTCCAATTTGTGAGAGCTACAGTGGATCTCTTACAGTTTGTAAAGTCTTAGTGTCCACAAGTAATGAATTCCAGTGTAATCTCCCTTCACAGCAGCTGTTTATTGTCAGCTAATTACATTAACATTCAGGCATCTGAATGTCTCACATGGCTGGGCTGGAAAGCGGAGATTCCCTGATTTATGCAAATAGCAGATAACCTTCCTCACCTGAGGAGGAAGGGGAAGGAGGGGTATGGACTGCCTCGCCACACTATCCCATCCTTCATTTAGGCTGTAATCTTACACTTTTTGGACTGGTATTAATTATTACAGACTTGCTCATCATTGAACTTTTTATGGAAAGCTAAGCAAAAGATATAACTGAATATTTTGGCCTTCTCCACATCAAACAGTTTTGCAATGAAGCAAAGGCCTTCCTCTTGCCTGGTTCTTCCCTTATTACAGCTGTTTATAGCCAAATTTCTTGTTATTTGACATCTTCCTTTATGCCTTCGTCATTTGGATCCTGTCCGTAATTGCTCAAGCTCATTCATTTTCTGTAACTGTGAATATGACCTCCCTTCCATTTCTCTTTCCTCTTGAATTTGAGGACAGTGGTGAAATGACAGAGAGGCAAGCTGCCTCTGTGTTCTGTCTGATTATTTCTGTATCTGTCCTTCCTATTGATCCTTTCGGAGTGACAGCCATTGTCCTTAGCTTAACCTTCCCTCTCATCAGCTTCCCATGAAATGTTAGTGATGCACTACCTGAATTTAGTTAAATCTACCTTTTTGAGGTCTCTTGCTTTGCTACTCAGCCTTTTTCTTCACTTCTTAATTGGGAATTCTCTTTCTTTTGTCCACATTTATGCAAGCTGATTTCAGTATCAGATTCTCTCTACTGGTCGTTAAGTAATTTCCAGAATTAACTTAATGACAACAGAAATTAAAACAACAGAGATAAGAAACTCTGTCAGAATTAGGCACTAAAATACTCCTGAATGGCTGAATTAGGAATGTGCATACTTAATTAATTCAGTATACCTAGCAATACCACAGTCTGAAACTCCCTGGGGAAAAGTTTGCAGTAAACTACTATAATTAGATAAAATTCCTTTGATGAATGGTAGTAAGAATGTTCTGTTAATTAATTGGTGCCCTGATCTCTACAGTGCAGGACAAAAATTTTAAAAGCAGTCAACATCCCGTAACACATTAGTGGTGTAATATGACTAAATTTCATTCACCAGGACACGAGAAGCCTTCAGATTTATAGTTTTCTTGCACGTTCTTAGGAAGACAATTTAAATTTCACTCCAGCTGTTTCCACTGAATTTAACTCCAGTTGTTTAACCCTCAAGATCTGTGTTCCTTAGTACTTCGCCATGGAGGAAGGGAGGTTTCTGCCATGGCCTTCTTTCTGCAACTCCATTTCTCGGCCCGTTGGCATGGCTGTGTGCAGCTCAGCCCCTGCCCTTGCCTTTCTGTGTCCTCCCAGACACTCCTCTGCCTGCCTTGTGGGCAGGCAAGGTCATGCTGAGCTCTCAGCTTTGGATCCACATGAAGCCCAATGGAAGCTGCTGTTTTCCTTCAAAATGCAGCTGGATGGAAAATATTAAACACTCTGCAGCAATCACCAAGAAGTAGGCTACAGTGTTTGTTCTTGTCTTTGTGGGAAAGGATTAAAACCACCATTGCTCACCTTCCAAGGGGTGTGTAGCCAAGGGCAGGGGAGGCTCTGCTTCACCTGCTGGACTTGTTCCACTGTGTGGAAAAGTTAAATGCTGAGTGAGTCACGAAAAGTAAGCATGATTCCTGAGAAAAGCAGTTAGGGGTGGAGGGTGATGGTTACTCTTTCTGCCAAAGTTTGTGTTTGCATTTTGCATGAAACAAATATTGCATAAAATATTGATGCAATCCTTGTGGCCGGACCCAAACCAACTGCTCCAAGCTTCAATATAAGAAACAAATTGCAAGACTAAAAATCATACTCTTGCTTTCCAGTGCAATGAAACTTCTTGTCATGTCAAGCGGGGCATTGCAAAAGGGGAAAACTGTGAGCAATCTGAAGACAAGGCACCTGAGTGCAAATTATGAGTCAGGACTCACCAGGCAAGAGAGGACATTGAACTCAATTTTCCCCATCTTGCATGAGTGCTTCACAATAGAGTGATTTGTAAAAAGAATTTGTTCCTCCTGCCAACCTGTGTTGACAAATGGGAGTGAGTTCTGCATTTGCTGTCCAAGGAGAGGCGCCAGGTGAAGGCTCAGAGCTGTGAAATCCGCATGGAGGGAAGCATCACTTCATCTATTCACAGACGTCGATGGCTCAGAGAGGGAGGAACTTTACTAAAATGCTAGAGCTCAGCACTTCCAGCCACCTGATTTGCACAACTCCCTGTCAGGTTTGCTGCTGCCATGCTCAGATTCACGTATGTTTAGACACAGGTCTCTTTGGGTTAATGCTTTCAAGATATTTAAGTGTGTTACTCTCTTATTGCAGTCATACCAGAGATAAATAGAAATATTACCTTTCTCTGATCATACTGCTTTCTTCTTTAAAGATAAGTTCTGTCTAAATTACACATTAGGAAAATGAGTGAGTATAGTTAAGCACTGGAATAAATTGCCTGAGGAAATCTGTGAAAAGCTTCATCACAGGAGACTTTTACCAAAACATAAGACAAATATCTGCCAGGAAAGTTGTAGGTAGAGTTTATCCAGTGTCTGGGTGGGAGGTAGAATGGCTGATCTGTGGAAGCTCTTTCCAGCCGTAATTTTCTATGATTCAGACACCTCTGACTGTAAAGATTGCTTCACACCACGTGTGCAAAAAAGCCTCTTAATCTTGATAACAGCACTATATCCAAACCTATTATGTCATTTGCAGGTTCACACTTCATAAAAGTTTATTTAGTGAAAACAGCATCTATAACCTTCCCAGCACAGGGAAGTTAGCCCTGTGTCCAGACAGCAGATAAGTCGCACTGGAAAAAATGAATATATCTGCGGAGTTCTCAGCAGTAGTTGTCTGCTGAGTTGTCAGGGTAGGCAGAGGAATGCAGGCGATAAGCAGATATGCACAGGGGAGAGAAAACATGAGACAGATCCTGGGAGTTCTCTTAACATTTCTCCCAGGTGATTGATTTAGTTGAGGGCTTGATCTGCCTCAACCATCACCAAGTGATCACGTGTGTCAAGAGCACAGGCATGTAGCCAGCAGAAGCTTCTGCTCTGCTTTCTGATGACAAAAAGAAAATATTCTGGTCATGGAGAAAATGTTCCAGTTAGAGTTGGAACATTTTTAACCTGCTGAGGTTAGACTGAGCATTCAGTACACTGTTCATACAGCTTCAAAGCAGCACCTTGTGTATCTGCATGCTGCAACCCCCAAATCTCCCTGGTTAAGACCATTATTCCTCATTTGGAAACTCATCTCTCCAAATTCTGCTCAATTTCCTCACAAAGAACCTGCCTCTCTTTCTACACATAAATGGGTCATTAATTGCCTTTCCTCCTACTTGCAGGTCTGTACATGGAAGACTTTTGGAGCTCTTTATGCATAAATGTCATTCTATTTCTGCCAGAGGGATGACTAATGAAACAAAGCCAAAGACTGTACCTATCCTCATAAACTGGTTTTATACACCTCAGAATAAAAGTATATTTTAAACAGGTTTCTGCAGAAGGACCAGCCACAGAGTCATATTGAAGTTTTTTTGGTGGTCATTATTGAAAATTGTGCTAAACATTGACAGCAATAAAGAAGCAGCAAGCTGAAGAAGCCCATCTTACTGTGTTTGTCAGGGAAGGTCAGAAGAAGACAACAGGAAGGATTAGGTACCTGAAAGACTTGGATTGTGAAGCAGGGAGGTTGTTAAACAGAGATGAGAAAACTGAGGGCATATTTAGTATTACCTGAAATGGTCAGGCAGCTTCTGCAAAAAATTAAAAGAATGAACACTCAGTGAAGACAGAACAAGAAATAATAGATTTAAACTGCAGCAAGAAAGATTAATTCTCGTAAGAAAAATAGAGAGAGCGGGAAATACCACTTGCAAGTTGTCAAGAACAAGTTATACAGATACCCATCAGAAATGCAGTGTGAGTGCTCATCCCTTCAGGGCCAAAGACCTTTCAAGGTCCTTTCCAGCCATATTGCCTGACTTCTATGATTAGATACAAACAGACGCAGATTTGACAGGAGATGCTAGCAACTATAAGAAAATCCAACTAAAAATTTTAGAAGATTGTTCTCCTTTGCTTCTTTGCCTCAGGAGATTGAAAGTCCCTGGGACAGTGTCTGAATATAAAAAGCAAACAAACATGGAAGCAGAAACCAAAACTTTTGCTTATATGATAAGTGTAAAGACACTTTGAAGTTGGAAACAGAATCTACTTTCATTACTCTTGGGCTTGCCGCAGATTTGGAAGATGTAAAAATATTTATAGTAACAAGTAATAGCAGTTTCTCATTATCTGCAGTGGCACCAGGAGGGAATGGAGAGGTTCTCTAATCACTGGTGTGCAACACTACTACAGCAGTCAAGATCCCAACAGCTGTAATGGCAGCACCACCAGGACCATCTCTAACAAAACGGTAGAATTGAGGTCACATACAGAAAATCCTCATCTTGAAAAGGTGTATTACACCGAATACAGTGATTTGGTGTTTGTCCAGACAAAAGTGGGAAAAATTGTTGTTAAGACATTCACGAAGGCAGCTGAAGGTGTCCCATTTGTTTCTGCAGGTTAGCTCATTGAGCTGCCGGATGTGAGCCACTGGGAAGAGCATGGAGCAGTTACATCACCTGAGCACTGAAATTTTTTCTTCTTTGTTGCTGCTTGCACACTCAGCAAAAAGCCTGTAGTGGATTCAACCGGCTTGTTAAAACAAGACCTGCTGATTTCTGATGTCAGGTTTTTGGACATTTCCCCTGTACTGTCAGCTATGTTTGCAGCAAAATGCAAGCGGCCCAGCCCAGGCATTTTGTAATACAACCGAACTCTCTACCTGTTATGCAATGCTGGAAAAATATAAAAATATGCTCCTGTAAAAAAACCAAACTGTCCAGGGTCACACTGACCTGAAAAAAAATTGAAATTGGAATTTTAAAAGTATTCTGAAACAGCCGGATTGAGCTGAGGGCTCAGGGGTGCTCACTGAGCAACTGGAGAAACAGGACCCAAGTTGCAAAGCAGGAACAGACATACACAGAAATATGGGTGCACACCTGGGCAGGATGCTGTGGTTTAACCCCAGCCAGCAGCCAAGCCCCAGCCAGCCACTCACTCACTCCCCAGCAGTAGGATTGGGGACAGAATCAGAAGGCCAAAAGTAGAAAACTCATGGGTTCCTCTAAAGACAAAAAAGCCAAAAGCCACGCACACAAGCAAAGCAAAGCAAATCAAGGAATGAATTCACTGCTTCCCTTGGGCAGGCAGCTGTTCAGCCATCTCCAGGAGAGTGGGGCCCCATCACATGTAACACTGAATTGTGAAGAGGAACACCGTCACTCCAAACGTCCCCCCACCCCATCCTTCTTTCCCCCTCCCACTTTATATACTGAGCATGATGTCATATGGTCTGGAATATCCCTTTGGTCAGTTGGGGTTACCTGTCCTGGCTGTGTCTCCTCCCAACCTCCCGTGTACCCCCAGTCTCCTCACCAGTCTGGCAGTACAAAAAGCAGAAAGGCCTTGGCTCTGTGCAAGCCCTGCTCAGCAATAACAAAAAAATCTCTATATTATCAACCCTGTGTTCAGCACAAATCCAAAACACAGCCCCATTCCAGTCACTGTGAAGAAAATTAACTCTACCACAGCCAAAATCAGCACACAGGGTGATCAATATGTGTCCCAGCAGGCTCCAGGGACCCTGACTGCAGCTGCCTGGAGCACAGTGTCTTATCTCAGGTCTCCTTCCTTTAGAAGACAGCAGAGAGGGTAGAAACAAAGAACAGGGGGGAAAGGTAAGCTCATGGAGGTGTCACCCACAAAAGCCAGCACACAGAGAGGAGAGTAACTGAGCATAGTTGGAGACAACTCAAAGTAGGCAAGGGGTGGAAGAATCCCCACACAGTGCAGATTTACCTGATTTTTACCCAGGTCAGTGAAAAGCTCATCCATCCAGTTAAAGACTAGCTCTTTTCCTGGAGTCAGATAATTTCTTGCTTGTGCCAGTAAACAGCTAGTGAGAAATCTTGGGTGCCCTTATCTGGCATATGAAATGGGACACCCAGGCTAAATTACTTTCTACCCCTAATTTGGTACACCAAAGCCTCCTTTTAAGACTAATGACCTAGCTGAAAAGCTGTAGGACATTGTGGAAGCCAGCTGTCTCAACCTACGTCCCTGATGATGTTCTGCTGGGTATGAACCATATTTTGGAGCCAAAAAGGAGAGCTAAGAATTACTGGGTAAGAACTTTGGGCCTCTGCTATTTTTAGGGAAATGTTTCTTCCTAAAAATGCTGTTAAAATCTGTTGCTCCTAGTTAACTGTTTAATTACAAGTGGGTGATTCTGAGTGTGATGGATGCTCAGTAGTAGTGTGTAAGATGAAGGCAGAGATCTGGGTTTATAAGAGTCTCCTGAGTTTATATGCTTCAATTTTCGGTGCTCTTGAAAATAATAAGCATCAATAATTTCCAAAGGAAATCACACCCAAGTTCACTTTTATATATGTGTGTTCTGCCTGGATCAGGTAGCCCTCACTCAGCATGAGGGGTATTATTCACACTGTTGTTAGAGGCCTTTCCCTGTCCAGGTATTTTATAATTCAGCCACAGTGAGCCAGACTCTTTCTCTAGTGCCTTTCCTTTGGTTTTGCTCCTTGTTTCTGATTGTCAGTTTGACAATAACATACATCTTGTGTATCAAGAAAAAGTAAACACCTTTTTCCTGCCTCAGCCATCAGTCTGACAGCATCATTTGGCTTCATAAAGATCTCTGCCTTCTTTTTATGGCTGCAGTACAGCTATGCTAACTGTACTGGTGACTGTACTAAGCTTGTCTCAAGCTGCAGAATGTTTCATAAATTTCTGTGCTTTCTTTCTTGGTTTCAAGGACTTTTTTTTTCAAAACCCAGTCAGAAGCCAAGAAATTGCACTTACAACTTCTGTCTGAAGAATGTGGTTCTCACTCTCTTAGATGCAGAGAAATTCAGAATACTCTGAAGACACAGAGGTAAATGGAAAGAAGCCAAACTATACCATGCAAATTGAGTTTATTTTAGGGTAATTTCATTTTAGGGGACGGTGAGAGAAGCAGGGAGGCAAGGGACTGGTGAGTGATTTTGGGGTTATTGTTATAAGGTATTTGAACCCTGAAACGTGCCCCAGCCAAACCATCTTCAGTTATTCTTATCAGAGCCCTCAGGAATTCATCAAGGCTACCGAAATGTAAACTGTGCTAAATTGGGAAAGGAGAAGCTGAAGAACGGAATACCGAGGCAGCAAGAAATAGATAAAGAAAGACTGTGCTGCACTGGACTAGAACCAATCATGTTTCCTGGAAAGTGCGTGCAAAGAGCATGGACAAGATAGAGGGACCAATCAAATAATGTGTGATTGCGTGGACAGCAGTGGCAAAATGTATAAGTAGAGTATAATGTAAACAATAAAGCGTCTTCTGCGTAATCATATTGATTCGTTGTTCAGAAGTCCTGAGCTCCCACAGGTTATTTTTTTCTGTTTGCTGAGTGCTCTATCACAGTTTGTCTCTGAAATGCAAATGCAATACTTCCCCTTACCGGACAAAATTACAGAGCAGTAGTTTGGGCCCTGTAGTTTTATTTTTCGTGTAGTAACAGAAGGCCAAGTTTAAAGAGCCTGGGAATTGTGTTTCGAATAAACCACCCAGCTATTTGTGTATACATTCACAATGTATTAAGGTGAGAAACCCTTTTGAATCTGTCATTAAGATAATATCAGAAAAGCATTGCTGTATCACTAGCAACTTTAGGGTTTCTTGGATAATGGGTCCATAAGATTAGAGGTCCTATGTGTAGCTTATCTTGTCTGCTTGCCATCTTCCCATTACCAGCTCACTGGATCTGCCTCTGGATCTTGGACCTGTCCTCAGGAGACCTCATTCTGCAGCAGAGGCTGCAATGCCACCAGTGATGGGTGAAAAGAGTGAGACGCCATGCCTGGCTCACACTGCGAGTGTGACCTGGGAAAGCCAGGAGAGGACAAAAGTCCAGAATCATGAGTACCGTGGCAATAATAGAGGTGGCCTATGCTTCTAGTACTGTTGGGCACCATAGTTTTTCAGAACAACCACACTGCCCACGTCTGGGAACCTGCCCAGGTCTGGGAACCTGCCCAGGTCTGGGAGCCGACATCTAATTACCCTTGAACAAACCACTGCCGTGTTCAGCCCTAGTGCCTGGTGAGAAGCCATCCAAAGAGAAATGAGCAACCCAGCTCACCAGGATCTTACTACAGCCTGCAAAACTCATGAACACACTGACAAAACTGCAAGTTTTGGGGCTGCTGTTAGAGTTTGTGTGATTTTGGGCAGAGGGCCTTTTGCCTTATGCACAGTAGCCCACAGAGCCGATGTACCTGCAGTCCTGTGTACGTAAAAGACTGAAAATCAAAGACAACGTTGGGAGAATTGGTGGGCTCAGAAGTCAGTCCATTTATTTTCCTACTGATCAGCTGGTCTGTAAATACTGTTACTATCCTTACAAACCTCACCACTCTCTTACATGTCTTCGTGGGTTTGGGTCAGCAGAAATTAACAGTCTCCTGATGGTACAAGTCAGAGGATACTAGGTCACACAACTGATATTAGCAAAGACATAGTCAGTCAGCCCATCAACACCAAGCTCTGACTTGCCACACTATAAATGAATAAATATATATGTAAGGAAACTCAGTGTAGTTGGTCCCCAACATTAAAAAAAACCCAACGAAAAATGGTGATCTCATATAGCTAATTTAAAAAATATATATATTAAATCAATAAATTAGGTGTTATTTCTTTTCAAGTACACATTTTCAGTGAGGTTTTGGGGGGTTTTTTTTGTAGTCAGCAAAGCTATAAACTCAGATTTTAAATAAAAGCCTCTGTCTCCCGTGGGACTTGAAGGAGGAGATGAGTATTAAAAAATGTAGGTAAACCCATCAACTGGAAACATTGGTAGCAGAGTAGAGATATTCTGTGCAGATAGTATGGCGAATAACACCAAAACTGATGGAATCAGAAAACAGTCACATTTCTTAGAAAAAAATATTCTAAAGAAAGCTACAAGAAATGTCAGATTTATTATAGTGCTTTGACTGGCTTTACGCGCTTTTCAAAACCCGTTTATGATAACACAGAATAACTCGTATTGAGAAAAATAAGCTGAATAGTAGAAAGCATCAGCATCTGTGTTAGAACAGAATTACACATCTTCTGTGAAGGTAAGAAGTGTTTGCTCTGTTGTTGTACACAGCATGATAAATCCTGTTTTGCTAGGAAAGATAAATTGTAAGGTGCTTTTTCTCAATGTTTTTTTTCTTTTTTATTTTTTGTTTCTTTTCTTTTTTTTTTTCATTCACAGCTGGTCAATCTTAGCAGTGACAAGGCTTCCAGAGCACAGTTACACTCATCGAAGATGAAGCCACCCAAATACAGGCTATTTTCATTATCAGTTCCTGTCAGGGCTTTGGCACAGCTTGAATTGCTTTTCTTAGCAAGGCACCTGCTGCATTTAAAAAAATACCAAACAAAATCTAATTTCCCCCGAAATAAAATAATGTGGCAGCAATCTGCCAGCCTTGCTGGTACATCTGACACTTTTATCCACCAGCCCTGCCTGCACACGTAAGACTCCCATCAGGTACTAGAAGGTGTATGTATTTTTCCACGTATGGTCTCAAGGGCAAACTGCACACGTCTTGTGGAGGTGTGGGAAGAGTATTTGGACTGTTATGCCTTAATGATGATAAAACCACTGTTTAGAATGTCTTACTTAATAAAAAGTTTTCACCACATCACAAAGACTTATCCATCACTGGGCAATATTCACTGTTTTTTACACACAAAGTCTGTGACTCACTCGTTCCCCAGCCAAGGATTTATTTTAAAACTCCAAACTCAGAGTTCTCTTCAATTTCCTAAATAGGTTTCTGCAGTTCGCTACATGACATGTTTGTCCAGGGTAGTGTGCTGAGGAGGAGAGCCTTAGGCAAAACATCAGCAGGTTGTCAAATTCCTTTTAATCCTATTAAGCAGAAGTAAACCAAACCTTAGTGACTCTCATATTTGTGAGATACCTTCATTTTTTTGAGTCTCAGCTCATTCAGAAGATCAGTATTTTAATCCTGCTTTACCTGGTACTGCTTTCTCTCTTAAGTAATTGTTTAGAAAAGGATTTAGCGAAAAGATGATTAGGGAAATGGTAAGGACACAGAGAGCTGCCCACCAGAAATAACACACTTGTAGCTTGAATAATTGGTCAGCATTTGCTGCAGTGGGATTCATCTCATTGGGATTAAGCTTCAATGCACCTGAATTTCCTGGATCCTTTCACAGAGAGTCATGAAGAAACAGACTTTCAGCAGGAAATATCGATCTTAGTAGCTGTAATTGCTTACATCACACCCTGTTGCTTACATCACACCCTGTTGCTTTGAGCACAAGCCCTCTGTGGGTGTCCTCTCATGGCACAGCGCACCAAGCAGAGGGTTACACACCTTCACTCTCCCCAGGTATGAGTCTAACAAAACTTCCTAAATCTCCAGGGTGGTGGGCAGGCTATGTTCACCCACAACATCATGCCAAATTTTACATGATGACAGATTTGGATTGTCTAAAACACTCTTCAAGGTGTCTCCCAAATAAACAGCAGTTTTCAACTGTGCTGTGTAACTATAAACAACTTTGGAATCTGAATGTAACAGACAGGAAAAAAAAGGTAATGTGACATGTACAGCTATTCTGCGGTAAGAAATTCCTTTGAGAAAATCTTTGCTTCCAAACCAACCTTAGTTTTCCCTATGGTTGAATCCATTTCAGATCTGAAGAAAAGTCCTATGAAAGTTGAAGTGTGCTTGTCTTTGTCATCAACAATTTTAGTTGGTTTAGACTACCAGCTAATCAAGGTGTCAAAGATATTACATTCCCATGGAAATAAGCCACTCCAAAAACAGGAAGTTTTTGCCAAATTCTAGAATAATTATTGGTCAATTTCTTTATTTTCATTCAGCAGAAGTTAAATATAAATTGATTTTAAAATGCTGTGTGCCAGATGACCTACAATGAATGAAATAGTTGGAAAACCAATCATGATGATGGTAAAGGGTCACAGAATGAGCTGCTGCTTCTGACACCAAGGAACGACCTAAGCAATACAAAGCACAAAGGAGGATTTCAGCACCCCCCTCTACCCAGCAAACTTATTTTTCCTTCGGTTCCTCTATAGGAATCTTAATCAAAGGTTAAATCGTTCACCTTCTCAAGGACTATTGTGGAAAACACAACACTAACAAGCACTGTGGTACAAAACCTGTGGTATGGCCAGACAGCCTGATGGGACCTGCTGATCTCCGAGCTTCAGCCCTTGTATGCTGTAACAGAGAAGCAGGCTAAAACTCCAGATCAAAACCACATAGCACCAGGAGAAGGCAGGGGCAGTTGTTTGGTTAATATTTAAACATTTATATAGCTTTCAGCCCTTGACAACAGCATCTCCATCAACTACACAGAGAAGTCCTTGAATACTGCCTGGATAACTCCCAACTCATGTTTCTTCTCTGGATATTTGAAAGTGTGTTTGGCAGGTTTTCCCCCAGCCACTCAGACTATTTGAGTGGAGCTCTTAATGCTTGTCTTATTTCCTGTTTTGTTTGCTGCCAACATGCAGAAGTGATTTCACCGTTTCTCTACTTATATCAAATTCCTGAATCTCCTCACCTCCTTTTCAATGGCAATCACTTCCTCTCTGGTTCCCCCAGACATTTCATCCCTGCTTTATCTTCCAAAGGTTCCAGAAAAAGTCTTTTGTCATTCTAGAATCAACTTCTCAAACCCACAAATTCTTATCTTTTGAACCCTCATTTCTTCCTCTGCTCTTTTCTTCATCATCACTGTACACCAGCCTTAAGACTGCATTTGCCACATCTTAAACCCAGATTTACTAAGTATCCCTATGTCTCCCAATGTGACCTTCATTCCCTCCCTCTGACTTTTCCTGCCTATTGCTGATGTTCAGCCAAGGACCAGAGCACTGAACATCCATTGTCTCTGGGAAGCCATACCAGCATCATCAGCCTCCCTCCAAAACTGCCAAGTCACCTATCTAGACTTCCCTGTTATGATTTTGAGAATGGAGCAGAGCAGTGGGAAGCAGATGAAGATTGTTGATGGGAATTCAGACTCAGCTGAATTGTAGATGTGAAAAGTGAAATACGGTCGGGTGAAGACTGAGATATGAAAGTGAAGTGCTTGATGATTGGCTTCTGAGACACTTTTTTACATCAGTTTTGCCTAAGTAGCATGTGTCATAATTCACTAGAAAATTTGGCTCTTTAAGTGTCACACAGATAGGGACACTTAGGGACAAATTGCAAATGAGTCCACTTTGAATCATGATAGTGAAATGTTTGTTACTTTTTAACCTTCACCATATCCAGAAAGATCATTGATCATCTTTTGGGAACCTGAGATCAACCTCCTACAAAAAAATTATTATAATATATGGAAAAACTTCATGAGACATGTTTTTTATACATATTTTTATACGTACACACACATACATATGCATATATATAAAAGTATAGAATATATGGAAGTGTGTATATATATATTATCTTTAAAAAAACCTCTTATCAACACCATTTAAAAATGAAAATAATAGAAATAGGGATAGGAGAGAAAGGATGAAATAGTTTACGGTCTTATTTGCAAGAATAAGGTGGCAATAGTTATGAAGACATAGTATATCCATAGAACATCTTGAAGGGAAAGAAGGAATAGTAGACTTGGCAAAGGCTGGAAATGAAACTGCAGGGAGCAAACTATTTTGTGAGGAAACTGGCTGTGTAATCTGCTTCACATGGAAAAGAGTGGTCAACTCTCTGCTATTACATCCACTTACTAAGAACCCTTATGTCAGTCTTCTGACACAAGCAGTTTTGGTAAAGATTGTATGTTTATCACAGAAATAGTGTTAAAATGTAACCTCAGTTTTAACATCTAAGGATCCTTTTTTTTTTTCCCCATGAGAAAAAGTAGGAAATATTTTTGATGGGAAACATCAGAACCCTAATCAAAAGGATGAAATTTTGCATCTAGGCAGCAAAGAAACAGTGAAAGATTTAATAAAAATCCTTTTAAACACCAAGAACAATTTAAAAAGAGCCAGCACTTGAATGACATAGAAGATAAGAGGAGAGACACTTGTTCCTCGTTTGCTAGAAATAAGTATATTGCTCTGGGGGGGCGAACAGAGGGGTTAGGTTTAGTTGTTTTTTTCTCTTTTGCAATGTTCCTGCAATCTAATATAGAGACATTTACAGTTAATCTCAGACATCTTTTCTACTCTGGGGTATGTCTGTTCAATAATAATTTTCCAAATCCATCTGGTTCTGGGAGATGTTCCCTGAACATTGAGCTGCCCCAGCTTAGGAGTACAACTGCTTTTCAGTCTTGAAAAATTTTTTGGGCCTAGAGGTGTAACAGAACATCCCTAGGGAATTGCAACTAAGATTTTCCTGAGATGGTCCTTCCTTCGGACTTGTCTTCGTAAGGTGTGAAGTTTGAAGAGAATATTTTGTGTCAGTTTTTATGAACTGTAAAATGAGTGATATTTGTGTGAAAAAATACTTGCAAAACAGTTCTCTGTAAAACATCTTCATCCAGTACTGAGCAAGCCAGACAGAGTTCAAAACATGCCAGCAATGCTCAGGAAAAGACCTCATCAAACAGACAAAATGGCACTTGCCATAGCAGGAATGATACTTTATATATTTTGTTATTGCCCATCTCCCGCTTTCGAGAAACCAGTGCTGAAAATAAATAAAAGGCAGCAGTGATAGGCCAGGCTCTGGAGTAAGTTCCTAACAGCTTTCCACAAAGAGCACAGATCTATGAATGTTGCAAATATTTTTCATGACATTAATGAGGTGGAGTTGTTTCTGCTTGCTCAGTCTAATTAACTGCTCTGGGAAGTCTTGGATTTTTCCTTCAGGCTTGTGGTTCATCCTGAATCAGCTTGGGAGAAGTTTTGATTGTGCAGCTGCATGGCCAGGTAGATGCAGCTGTTTGCACAACGTAGTGCTGATCGGCAGGGACATCTCTGCAGGTGTGAACAGCCTCCAGTCTGCAGCAGAGCAGTCACTTACAGCCTCCTTGTCGGGCAACATTCACACTCTGTGTCTACAACATGCAGTGTATGTGGTGGCTTTGGCTTTTCTCAGCTTTGGAACACTCAGGCAGCTGGGATGCAAGTTCAGGATAAAGTTTCCTGTTTCTTTTAACATCAGGTAACCTGGCAATAACTCAGTTCTACCAACCCCAGGAATTAGCAGAATGCTGCATTTTGCACTTTCTCAGAACTTTATGGGTTCTACAGCCACTGTCGTTTTTTTCTGAGCACCAAATCTCTGTGAAACTCTGGCTTCTCTGACACAAGATCTCAGACTCACAGAATAAGCTGAGTTAGAAAGGACCCACAAGGATCATTGAGTCCAACTCCTGGCCCTGCACAGGACACCTCAAGAGCCACACCATGTGCCTGAGAGCATTGTCCAAACACTTCTTGAACTCTGTCAGGTTTGGTGCTGTGACCACTTTCCTGGGTAGCCTGTTCAGTGCCCAACAATCCTCTGGATGAAGAAACTTTTCCTGATATACAACCTAAACCTCCTCTGACACATCTTCAGGACATTCCCTCGGGTCCTGTCACTGGTCACCACAGACAAGAGATCAGTGTCTGCCCCTCCTCTCCCCTCATGAGGAAGTTGCAGACTGCAGCAATGAGGTCTCCCCAGGCTGAACGCAATGAGGTCTCCCCAGGCTGAACAGACCAAGTGATCTCAGGTGCTCCTCATATGGCTTCTCAAGGTCCTTCACCATCCTCATGGCCCTCCTTTGGACACTAATAGTTTTATATCTTTCTTTTATTGTGATGCCCAAAACTGTCCCCAGCACTCAAGGTGAGGCCACCCCAGTGCAGAGCAGAGCGGGACAATCCCCTCCTTTGCCCGGCTGGTGATGCTGTGCCTGATGCACCCCAGGACACAGGTGGCCCACCTAGATTTTGTGATGCTTTCTCATTTCATTTTGAAATGGGATGGGTTGCTCATAAGCTGCAGGTGAAAACTGTACAGCAACAACATCTTCTTAGATTCATTGTTTCTTGTAAGAAACAGCTCAGATAACAAGTTAGCATACTACATGATCTTCATTCTTCTCTTCAGACTCTGGAAGAGTACTAGTATAGAAGTGAGTCAATCTGCCTCCCTCCTTGGTTTGTTTTCAGACCTAATGCTCTTTGGTTGTTTAAGTCTGCTATTTCAGTTTGTCTGGTCAAAAGCAGCTTTGGCACTAAATGAAGCTGATGGACAGAATCCCTGCAGCTCTGGATGTTATTATGAACATGGTTTTCTTCACGGAGTTAGTACATGTTCCAAAATCATATAGCCTTATTTGTGTTCAGTTCCCCATTTAGTGCTCAGTTATTAGCAATATTTTATCCCACTAGGAAAGCTGAAAAAGGGAATGCACTATTGCCCTTAGCAATAATTCACATTATGAAGATGGTTTAATGTATGCCTTTACCCTCACCTCATGAAGTGCATTTGGATCACAACTGCAGGGTTGGTGTGACAGTTCAACATGTGTATAGAATATCCTACAAAGCTTCTAAGACAGTTGTAAAAGACAGCAGTGGTCTGCAGTGACCTGACAATGATGAAAAATGTCTTTCCTACTTAGCAAATGCAAGTCACTGACTTTAATAAATGATAAATCAAATCCCATCCTCAGCAGGAAATTAAGTATTTCAGATGCTAAGAGCTCTTCAAGACCACATGCTGTGAAATGTTTGCATTTCCCATCAGTACCACTTTTCTGTTTACAAGACATTCAATTCCACAAGAATTTGCTAATTTTTCTGGCAGAAATTACACATTTGGGGTTTTTTTCTTTATTTTTATTTTATTTTTTGAGTGGTTTTATCCTCAAGGACACCAGTCAGGCTAGCCAAGTCCAGCAGGACAATCAGTGCTGAAAGGCATATAATCAGCATCAAAACAAAAAATGCCTTTAAAGCAAAACAATCTTCTTCACACTGGGAGAGAAATTCAGTCAAGCCACACCACATTACTTGTAAAACTGAAGTAAAAATGAAAGGTTTCCACTAGATTGCCCATGTTTCCAGAAAAGTGAGAAAGATATGCAGCTTATCAGCAAGAACGTTTGTAAAACCCAACCGCTTTTGGAAAAAAATACAGAAAAGGAAATAGATATTCCATACCCCAGAACAGACATGATCAAGGATTTTAATAAAACCATGAGGGGTAGGTTTTCTGCATTAGATTCATAGAAGTTAAGATATTCATCTGGCCAAATTTTTGTATTTCCTAAATAATTCAACTTCACACAGTAGAGACTGCAAGTGGAATAGATAATTTTAATTTGACTAAAAAATATCTTCTGAAGACATGATGATGATAAAAATAACTGGTCCTGACTTGTAAACAAGATACGGAGAAAATCCATCAGGCTTTATTAATCTCAATTGCTTAGGGAGTGTACCTAAATTCAATTTTTAATTTGTCCAGTTTCCGCTTTGAGACACAGGCTGTTGTTATGCCTTAGAATAAGGAGCTATATCAACAAAACAGTAAACTTTTGCTTTGTGTTTGCAGTGAAGGGAAGATGACTGTACTACATTCAGCTTCCTTCTCAGTCTTTGTTTCTATATGCAACTTAAGCTATGTATGTCCCTCCCTGAGACACACTTTAAAACCCTCAGAAAATTTGTGCAGCTCCTCCTATATTTTGCATCCAGCAGTCTTTATACCATAAAAGTATTTTACTCTTGTTAACCTCAATGATCACATTAGCCCGGTTTGTCACACTGTTAGAGTGGTGTTAGCACTGGATAGCCTGATCAAAATCCTTTACAAATGTACCATTTTCCAGTACCCCTTTTTTATACATACTGCAGCACATTTTGTTTGTTACCAAGTCCAGCTCACGCTGCACTACCAACACTTCAGCTGTCATAATTTATCATTCTGCCAGTATTTGTGCCATCCACAGGATTTTTTGGAAAGGATTTTATGTCTATTTCCATTTTTAATAAAGGTATTAGATTGAGCCAGAACTGACTGTTGCCCAGTAGTTTTACACAAAACCAGTTAAGTGAATGATCTGCAGCATGAAACCCTGGGGTAGCATATGGGCATTTCTGAGTGTTGGATAATCACTCCTTGATTCTGCAAGACCAAACTCTGTTCAGGCAGGAGGCTTAATTTTAAGATACTTATTTATGTTCCTTATGTAGCCAGTGGAAAGATAAATTTACTTCCACACGCATCCTGCCATAAAATATACCCTGTTAGTATGTGGCCTGGATCTACCTGTCTCACTGCACCTGGTCTGTAGCTGAAGCTTAGTGGACTAAATGAGCTAAGTGGACTTAATAATTGTGGAATGGCTGAAATTAAGTCATATGAACCCAAATCTCTATGCTTCTGTGCTTGCAGTAGAACAGAAACACCATCCTAAGAAGCAAACCGAAATATCACTGTAATCTCAAGCATCACTGTAGCATGAACAGGAGGCTTGTGATTGCCTTTGCATTCCCTCAGAGCATTGTGGCTAGGGACAGGAGGTCACCAAACCAGGGCCAGAAATGGGACAACACAGAGTTCATGACCAAGAAACAAACAACAGCAGGGAAAATGGTGGCAGAAGCCTATTCTTAGTCTCCAGTCCAGTGAGAAAGTGGCTCAGCATGTGCTTGTTGACATGATCCAACTTCTCTGCATAGTCTGGTCACACACTAGGAACAAGGGCAAGTGAAGGGCAAGTTTGAGGTAAATTAACATGATGGACTCTATGTAAATCAGATGTACATTATGAACAACAGATCCTGATTTATAACCAAGAGTAAAATAACTGAAATAATCTCTTCTGGAGCTGTTGCATATCATTCTCTCTTGGGTGAAGAAAATTCAAAGAAAGCCACAGGCAATGTATCGATCACATCAAAATCTGCAGTAGAAGGAGAGTACTTGAGTTTCTTGGAACAGACACTGCCCGGAAATCCAGCAAAGTTGGGGAGGTTGCTGTGACTACCTTCCCCCTCTTTGACTACCTGTACAGCTGACTGGGTGGCTGAGGGCTAGGATTCTTTCTTGTTCAGTCATTAGACACCAAGTTTCTTAAACACTGCAGCACTTGCCCAAAATTGTGGGAATGATGTGCCTTATTAAACCTTCTACTTTCACCAAAGGGAGTCACACACATTTGCTGCCAATTTGAAGGCATTGAGGCAACTCAACTGACGAGTATCACCAGCTTTTGTTAAGAAATATAAAATAAAGGCAGGAGAGTTTTGAAAACAACATTATTCTATCTAGGAATTGTTCGTCTTCCCAAAATTATATAAAATTCTTGCAATCAGAATTGGCAGTCTTTGCAGTACGGTTATTATTCAAATTGTTAACTTACATCGTTGAGATTATTTTGTCTGCTGTTCTTTATTAGCTTCCTGATGATTACAGGGATACAAAGCAGCAGTTACTTAGGGCCAAGATGTCATTTGGATATTAGAATTACAAAGACAAAGAGAAGGCATTGAAGGTCAAGGAAATGGTTCATGGCTTTACACACAGAAGATTGAATGCTGACCAGTGTTTCAAGGTATGATTGGAAAATTACACTTAGTGGTCTACAAATAATCTAGATTCTAATTCAAGAGAAAAACACTAATTACTAGAGACAGGGACCATAATTTTATAAGCCCTCAAGTGCTCAAGTTCAGTTAATGCAAAAGGCTAAAAACCTTGAGTGCATCCTACTCTCATCATTGTCATCATGTAGAATGTACCTCATCATAAGTTTTGACATGAAGTTACAGAGCTTCACATCAGAGAATTCTTGTTTATTTTTACAATATATTAACACAATTGATAAAGTATTCTTCTAGCACAGGCAATGACCAAAAAATGAGTGCATTTGTACTCTGCAATGCACCATTGGACCTCTGTTGTGTATGAAGAAGAATCCAAAATGACTTGCTTTGATAGAGATACCTATTTTCTAGACAACCACATTTATCCAGGACACTCATTCAAGATATCAGTCAAACCACAGGAGTCATGAAATATGAAATTATTAAGCTTTCCTTTACCAATAGTTAGGGTTAAATCCTCTATTTGACAGAGACTGGGGCCACAAGGACATAGTCCAAGTACAGATTGTTCTCTTGGTGGCCACAGAACAGCTGGTGAACTGCCCATACTGTAGCTCAGCAAATTACAACCTTATAAGAGAATTAAAGTTACCTGCCTTGAATTACCACAGCTGAAGCTGAAAATCCAAGCTAACAATTCCTTCTGGTTTGCAGGTATATGCTACTAGTCTGAGACTGGGACATGCAGAAGTAGATGACTTACAGTGACAATTACTTCAGTGTTTTGAGAAATGGATTACTTAAAAAGTCCGAATATTCTTGGGGATTGTTCTTGGATTTTAATTTGTGATCATGAGACTCTTTTATACATGCTGGTTTATTGCAGCAGTATCACAACACAGAGCTTCCAGTAACAATGTTAGACACAAGCAAGCAGCTCATCTTTTCCAGCTGCCAGAAACTAAACACTGTTTTGAAGTAAATCCCTGGATAATCCCCAAAAATCGTTGCATTACAAAATGTAAAGAGTAAGAAAATTCTTCTTTGTGCTTTAGAAACTTGTTTTTTCAGGGAATAGGAAATGTCGTGGGCAATTTGTTTGGTTTCTGTGACTGGAAACACCTTCTGCCACGTACTTGCTTCATTCCTTGGTGAGGTGAAAAAATCTGTGACATTTCTTTTATTCTCATGCCCCAGAAACCTAACCTGATTTTCAGGTTTTTCCTGAGAAGGGAAATTGATGCTTTCTCACCTATACTAAAAGAATTCTATAGAGTCAGGAAAGGGAATAAAGCTATTTGACTTTAATATACCAAATTAGTAAAAGACATAATTTTACCATTCTGTTAAGAAAAAAAAAAAAAAAAGAACATTTAGGAGCCTTGCCTTGTCTTGTTCCACCTTTACATGTTCACCCAATTAGGTTCCTCATTTGATAGGCATGTGAATGGGGAAAAAAAGTCACCAATACTGAGATGTGAATAGCTGGACCTGAGGACATAAAGACAAAGGCTCCAAAATGCAAGGGGTTGAGTTTGGAGACTAGGAAGTGTAAGCAACTTCAGAAAGTTTAAGCAACTTTATAGTACGAAAAGTTACTGTTATACACAGAGAGGAATAAATAGTGCAATGATTCTCTTTTGTTTTGCCTTTGCCTTTTCACAAACTTGAATAAGAAACTATTAACTCAGTTTTCATCAATCTCATTGATGTAGCTCTCTAGAGTCAGTGCCTGCCTTTCCATTCATCTTGATGGCATTAACAAGCCCTAATTTAGGAGAAAGAGAGACACTTTCGTCTCTGAGCACTCTGGTTCTTGGCAGCACTCTGGCCCTCTTTTTCACATCGCAAAGCAGGTTACAAGATCACAGACAGACACATCTAAGCTCAACAACTGCTCTTTTTTTCCAAAAGAGGAAGGTTTTGTCTGCCTGGTTTTTGGAAGAAGAGGAAAGAAAAGGAGAAGAGAGATAAGCTTGTGTACTTTCTGCTCTCCAAAAAGGCTCATAAGTAATGTAGTGTGACAGGTGGCAGAAATTAAGTTTTGAAGAGTGAGGGACATGCTTTCTGCAGAAGCTGTGTTAGGTATCAATTTCGCCCAGGCTGCCCAAACACAGACCACCTTCTTGCCTAAAAAGAGATAGAGGATTTGGCTATCCAGCCAGAGATTTGTGCCATCGTGACTTTGAATAGTAGTAACCCAAACAACACAAACAGATTTAGTTTGATCTTCAGAACTAATGTTTTCTATCAAGGCAATGTAACTTTTCCTGTTCAAAGATGTTCCTTTGAATAATACAATCAAATTTGAAGATAAAAGGAAAGGTGAGGTAGGAGGTAAATCAGCTTGCCTCTGAAATGCACTAGAGATCTGAGATTGAAGTACCCTGGTTGCACTTGACGCTCTCCCAGAATGAATAGGAAAGTTGCCATTTCAGTATGAAGACTAAATTATGTAGCTGGTAACAGCTCTTGGTGGTTGTTGCACAAGAGCACTCAGTAAGGTGTTTCCACAGATTATTTCGGTCATTCAAGCAATATTCAATTTTGAGAGTTCATCTGTCTGACAGCACTGCAGACTCAAGTGACTAAAAGTCATTGTCTCTTCTTACATGTTAAGCAAACCTTTAACCTGGAATTATTCTGGTGAGTGTGCTTGCAAACCTGAACTCCATTTATCTCCAATATGAAGTTAAATGATCTTTTTAGAATTAAACTGTTTTTTAGTATGCAATGTTAATCATCTTGCATTTATCTTCATAATAGAAATACGGTACAAGTAGAATCACACAGTCACAAAATCGCTAAAGTTGGAAAAGATGTGTAAGATCATCAAGACCAAGTGTTAACTCAGCACCACCATGTTCACCACTAAACCATATCCCCAAGTGCAACATCCACATGTTTTTTGAACACTTAAGTAGAAACTAATCAGGATAGTGTTAATTATATAACTCTAAAATAATGCTCTGCTAACCTAAAGTATTGATATATTTAGCAGACTGGTTTTTGTCATATACCCCAGAAAGTGAGGGAATCTTACAAAGTTCAACTTAAGTAGGTGTGAATCCAAAGGCGATCTCTTCTGACTTATTCAGGTTGATTACGAATGTAGGAATTTTAATCTAAATTCCACACTTGCCCAACTGTGTATGAAAGATACAGACTCCCTCTGGATAAGACTTTACTTACAGCCTCATCCCAATAACTTTGAAACAGGAGAGCCACCCGTGTCCTGGGGTGCATCAGGCACAGCATCACCAGCCGGGCAAGGGAGGGGATTGTCCCATGCTGCTCTGCATTGAGGCAGCCTCACCTCGAGTCCTGTGTGCAGTTTTGGGCAGCACAATAAAAGAAAGATATAAAACTATTAGAGAGTGTCCAAAGGAGGGCCATGAGGATGGTGAAGGGCCCTGAGGGGAAGCCAAATGAGAAGCAGCTGAGGTCACTTGGTCTGTTCAACCTGGAGGAGACTGAGGGGAGACCTCATTGCTGCAGTCTGCAACTTCCTCATGAGGGGAAGAGGAGGGGCAGACACTGATCTCTTGTCTGTGGTGACAAGTGACAGGACCCGAGGGAATGTCCTGAAGATGTGTCAGAGAAGGTTTAGGTTGGATATCAGAAAAAGTTTCTTCATCCAGAGAGTGGTTGGGCACTGAAACAGGCTCCCTAGGGGAGCGGTCACAGCATGAAGCCTGACAGAGTTCAAGAAGTTTTTGGACAATGTTCTCAGGCACATGGTGTGACTCTTGGGGTGTCCTTCTTAGGGCCAGGAGTTGGACTCAATGATCTTTGTGGGTCCTTTTCAACTCAGGATATTCTGTGATTCTGTGCTTCTGTGAACAGCGCTTTCAAGTGCCAGTGAGGATACTGGGTTAAGCCTGTTCTGCTTTGATCCTAGAACTGGCTACCAAACAGAAAGGTTTTTTTAAACAGTTGCCATAGTCAGGTTGTGTACCAGCAAATGTTCAGGAAACATATGGGTAATTTGCTGTACCAGTTGAGAAAGCAGTCTCCAATATTTTGTGCTTCACAGAGCAGAAGATGTTATGCAGCTAGATTAGATCATATTAGGCATATAGTGGTTTTGCAGTGCCAACAGACTTGAGTTGTTTAGTTATAGAGTGCCATGCTCATCCAAGAATGAGCCAGTATGGTGACCTGGACTAATTTAGATTAAGTTGTAGCTAAGCACTTCCAAGCACTTGACAGATGTGTACCACCACGTATCCTATGGAATCAGAGAGATGGCAGGAGTTTCCTTAGTTGTGTCGGTATGGTCTGCAAGACACAGTGTCTTCAGTACTGTCCTAAACTGCACACCTTCTGCCTAGCAGCAGGTAGTGTAAGTCTGATCATTATCCTACTAGACACTTGCTGGAATTGGCAAATAAACCTCTCTGGCTTGATTCTCCAATATTGTGTTTTGTGGCCAAGTTCTTTTGTTGCTAATGGGTACCAAGTGCTTAACACCATGTTGTCTGAGAAATACTTGTTAGGCAAGGCAGGAAGGATCGATCTCATGCTGTTTCCACTTCAGAAAATGTCTGTTTGATAGTGAGATAGTAAAAATGGTCTCTCATTCTTTCTAAAGACAAAAAGAGTTCAGCCTAAGTAAATATCGGGATAATCAAGGAACCAAATGATATAATCTTCTAGGTTTACAGCTAAAATTTCAGTCTTAGACTACCTCTATACCATTATATGAAACAACTTCAGCATTGCTCCAGTGAGTTCCTTTGGCAGCAAATTCAGCAAATTAATTTCTTTGTATGTTCATAAATTTTAATTAGCAACGTAACAGGCAGATTAGTTACAGGGGTGCTTTCAAAACACTTGTGTCATGGTTTGGGAATGGTATTCCCCAATTTAGTGTTCCCACTGAAGCTCTCCAAAACATGCGCCTCTTGCACACTCCCACCTCCCCTTCCCACCTGCAGTGGGCTGGAAAGGAGAACTAGAGGCACAAAAGGTAAATATCACAGGTTGGGATAAGAACAATTTACTGGAAACAGCAATGAAATAAGAAATGAAAAGTAACAGCAACAATATTAATAAAAGGATGTACAAGAAAGGTAAATGATTCACACAAGAAATGCTCACCATGTCGTAACCGGCAATACACAAACCACGACCACCCTACCCCGGCCTGGAAGGGACTCCTTCCCCTGTCCCTAGAGAATGATGTGGGGTGGTACAGAATAACCTCTGCTTCTCAAATATTAAACCTGTCCTGGCCAGAACCAGGACAACTTGTAGGACTTTTTCTTTTTTTTTTTTTATAAATATATGATTGCATTTCTCAGGTATAATCAAAACAGTTCACAACAGCAAGTTCTGATGTTAAATGGAGGAATGCCTCATCAGCACTCATGCAGATAATTTTGCAATGTATTCCTAATAAAATGTAGAAGGATACTGTGGTACTCATTAATAACTATCATGATTTAGGATTAGGAAACAAGACTCTTCTTGCCTGCAAATGTATGCAGAATTGTGCCTGTATGAACTGAATTACCAAGCACTTTCCTTGATGACTGACAAGGTCTGGAAGGATCTTGGACTTGTTAACAATTACATTTGGCCCATTTGGTTACAGCTTAGACCTAATTTCAAAGATTTCATGTATGAATTAATTCGTCATTTTTTCTCCAATCACCTCTACCTCTTCATAAATGTCAGTCTATGACAGAGATTTCAATAATTTAGATTGAGACAGTATCAGAATACAAATTTATCCTGTTGCACTGGGTAATAAGCTGTTAGCTGGAACAGTAAATGCTAGATAAAAAACCCCAAATGCTTAATACTTAAGCTGAAGTCTGGAAGGAGAAATTCTCAATGCCAAGGTAAATGGGAAACTCTTCACATTCAAAGTATGGAGAAGTCCTAAAGAGAAGGGTCTCCACTACCAACCATGCTATGGGAAGAAATGCCCATACCAGCTCAGTGAAGGAGAAGGAGCACCTCTCTGAAGCCCTCTCCATGTGTGGAAACCTCCTTAAGCTTTACCAGCCATGACCGTACTGTTGATCCATGCAGATGCAGACAACTGTCTTACTAATAAGAAAGTAACTAAAACAGCTGAACAAAACTTCTGTACCTCCCACTCTCTGCGTATCAGGAGCTGAAGCTTCAGTAGCCACTTCAGCCTGAGGGAATTCAAGCCTGCATATCCCACCTCACACTAGCACTCTCAAAGTATCAGCTTTCTTGGGCAGGAGACATTTACTCCTTCCATTAAAGATGGGCCCTGCCAGCCCTGGACAAAAGCTGAATATATAAATACCAGACTAATTCCAGGAAAAAGGGATGTGTTTCTGTTGTAGGCAATAACTGGAAACTGGATGAATGTCACGGCGGAGCTAGATGGTCAGTGCCGTGACCGTCCCCAAAGCGTCCCTCTCAGGAGTCGCTTGGGTGGTGCAACCGCACTAGCAAACACACAAACCACCGGTGCGGTGGAAGCACACACACACACACTCACACACTAGCCTGGATAGCTGCAGAGTAAGCCGGAGGCAAAGAGTCAGGAGGGGCTCTTCTAAAGTAGAAGGTTTATTGCACACAGAAGGTCAAAGAAAGAAGAGCACAGACAATGGAGGGTCCAGGGTTATATACACCAGGAAAACAGGGGCGGAGAGAACACCAAGGGCCAATCAGGTGAGGGCCAGGGGGCGGAGAGAAGGTGGGGCTACGTAACAACAACCAATGAGAGTAGGTGAGGGGAGGAGCAGGAGAACAGGGCCAATGGGGCGTCGAGTAAGGGAGAACTTGCTAGAACAGAACCTTATAAGGGAATGAAGAGTCGCAGGCCTACAGGCCAACCAAGTAGGATAAATCAACATACTATAGCTAGGCCTGATGGGGGAGACCTTCCTTCTCACCATAACCCAGGGGGAGACTTTAGACCTCAGAGCCTTCCCACCAGCAGTCTCCTACTGTATCAGGGCCCTCTGTCCCCACTGGCTCCTCGGTCACTCCCGTGGCTGGCCTTACCACCACAGCCTCTCTTACTGCAGGCTCAGCCGCCACAACAGATGAACAACAGTGAAAAACAAACAGTAAATTTTCTTTCTATCAAGCCCATTTCTGAAAAACAGACGTGTGACCCAGTATTCCTGGCTCAGGCTCTGTGACTTAGGGAGTTGCTCTCAACAATCGAATGCAGCATTTCTACCACTTAGTTCTTCTGTTCTTGATACTGATTATTGTGTTCATGCCAGTTATGTTCATGTCACAGATCATCTTGAGTGTGATCACATGGCACGTACAGGACAACCAGGGGATCAGGCCATCCAGCTTGGGTTTAGGAAAGACAGGTCCTGCATGACCAGTCTGATCTTTTATGACCAAGTGACCCACCTTGTGGATGAGGGAATGTCTGTGGATGTTGTCTACCTGGACTTTATCAAAGCTTTCAGTACTGTCTCCCATGGCATTCTCCTGGAAAATCTGTGCATGGCTTGCACAGGTGCACTCTTCACTGGATTCAGAACAGGCTGCATGGCCAGGCCGGACGATGGTGGTGAATGGTGCTGCCTCCAGTTGGCAGCCACTCACAAGTGGGGTTACCCAAGTCCCAGTATTGGGGCCAGTCCTGTTTAATATCTTTATCTATAATCTGGACAAAGGGATCAAGTCCACCCTCAGTTCACAAACAACACTAAGTTGTGTGGGAGTGTTGATCTGCTGGAGGGCAAGAAGGCTCTGCAGAGGGATCAGGACAGGTTGGATCAATGGGCTGAGGACAGTGGTAAGAGGTTCAGCACACAAAATGCTGGGTCCTGTACTTGGGTCACAACAAGTCCATGCAGTGCTACAGGCTGCAGACAGAGTGGCTGGAAAGTGGCCCAGCAGAAAAGGACATGGGGGTGCTGGTCAACAGCAGCTGAACATGTGCCAGCAAAGTGACCAGAAGGCCAAGAAGGCCAGTGGCCTCCCGGCCTGTATCAGCAATAGTGTGACCACAGGAGCAGGGCAGGGATTGTCCCCTGTACTCAGCACTGGTGAGGACACACCTCAAGTACTGTGTTCAGTTTAGGGCCCCTCACAGCAAGGTCATTGAGGTGCTGGAGCATGTCCAGAGATGGGCAATGAAGCTGGGGAAGGAGCTGGAGCATAAGTCATATGAGGAATGGCTGAGGGAGCTGAGACTGTTTAGCCTGGAAAAAAGGAGGCTCGGGAGAGACCTTCTCACTGTCTACAAGTACCCGAAAGAAGGTTGTAGCAAGGTGGAGGTCGGTCTCTTCTCTCAGGCAACCAGCGACAGGACAAGAGCACATGGCCTCAATCTGCACCAAGGGAAGTTCAGCTTCGACATCAGGAAGAATTTCTTCACAGAGAGGGTTGATAAACATTATAATGGGTTGCCCAGAGAGGTGATGGATTCACCATCCCTGGAAGTGCTCAAGAAATGACTGAACATGGCACTTGGTGCTATGTTCTAAGTGGTGATCGGTCAAAGGTTGGACTTGATGATCTTGGAGGACACTGCCTAAATGACTCTGTGATCTGTGGTTCTGTGAGCTGCTATATAGGCATGGGAAGAACCTGAGGTGCTGTAAGTGCAGGGGGCTTTTTCACAGAAGACTTAGGGACTGTGCCAATGACTGGGCACAGTGATTCCTTAATTGTAGTAGGCAGTTTGAAGGACCAGTAAGCCAGGCACTAAATTAAAAATGACAGAAGAGATTTTCAGATATTTCAATACAATTTCAGCAAGCTAGTATTGGCTTACCAGAAGTTCACATTAACAAAGCTAATGCAGAAGGTACTGTTACAACAGGGATATGTACAACCTAAAGCCATATCAGATCATAAAAGCAATTAAGTTATGATCAGCTTAAATAATTTGTCAGCAAGACTAAAATTATATCAGAGAATCAGGAAGCCGTACCTGCAGGGGCTGAGGAAGAAACAGTGTCTGTTAAAAAAGATCATGTGTCTAACCTCATGCCATGCATCTCCAATAGAGACCTACAATTTCTCATGCCGGCCAGCTGTGATGAGATCCTCCAGAGGGGAAAAAGTAGAAGGCAGAGAGCATATTAAAGTAATTTTTGGGCTTCAGGTCCATTTTAGGGTTCAGCAAGGTGCCGTTATTTTCACTAGCAGCTTTGGAGTGGAGACTCTGTATGCCAAAAAATGGCTTGGCTATAGTTAGGGATTTGGGCACCAAGAGCCATAGGGACATTCCTTGCCCACATCTGCTGAAGATGCCTGTTGGGAGGGATGCAGCACATACAGTAGCAAACTCCATTCTCCCTGTGCAAGCTGCCCTGTGCTTCCAGTCCCTCCACAGCATCTTGAGCAAGGATCTGGTTTACTACCTAACATTAAGCAATGCATTTTATAGGCACTTCCTTATCGGAGATTTGATGTGAGTTTTTACATGTCGAACATAAACAACATTGATTAGTTCCTGGCAAGACAGCTGTCCAGAGTGGGAAGAGCAGGAGTAATGGATTGCTTTAGCATTGCTTTGCATTTCTTTCCTTGGAGATCCTTTTGATTTCCAACCCATTTTATCTGATACAGGATGAGATGAAACAAGATTGGCAGTGACAGTGAAATTCATCAGCAAGGAGGCAGTGGAGGCAGCTGCAGTGGAGGCAGCTGCAAGAGGCCACTGGCCCAGGCAAGGTGAGTGGCTGGGCAGGAGCTGCTGGCTCCTCTCTCCCTCCAGCTGGCAGCACCCGGGGGCAGCAGTCAGCTGCAGAAGATTAGAGATACGCTGTAGAGAGCCAGAGAGCTGCCAGCCTTCACGCTCACCAGCTCCTCACCGCCCATAGAGGGAGAGGGCTGTTCTCCATAAGGCTTTAACACTGAACTCAGGGCATTTCATACTCAGACTTTTTTTACTTTCCTTTACACAGAGCACTAGATCTTTGGGTGTGGCTCAAATGCATCTCTAATAAGAGATAACTTTCTGGCAAGTACAAGGACAGATCTCTGAAAGCTTCAGAGCAAGCTGCCAGATTGAAAGCATAGGAAGGCATATATTGCAGCATGCAGAAAGAAGACATGCATAAACAGGGCTGCCAAACCCCTGCGTATTTACTCAAAGTGCATGTTCAGCAGAGCTTAAATGTTTTGTACAGGGTCCTTTTAGTGTGTTGAAAGATTGCTCTTACACTTTGTTCTTTATTTCACTGTCTAGAAACAAGTGAAATTCTGGAAATGTTCTTGCTTCACAGAGGGCAACTGTTGAGAGAAGGACAACCACTGACAGGAATAGTTTAAACTTACAAGATATTACATGTTACCGATATGTACTAGTCTGTCATCTTTATTTGAAGATTTTTTCCTCAGCTTGACAAAAAATGTTTAACAAGAAAAATACAAGCAAAACAGTGGAAGGATTCTAAATGCAGATCTGTATGGAAATAAGACAGGTGGTATTGTATCAGCTGCAGTAACAAGACAGAGCTGGGATGGAGTCCTCTTGGATGGTCCCAAAGCAGATGTAACCAACAGTCTTATTGCTTTGTCCAGGCAGAGGCTTCAAGAGAGGGTTTCAGCTGGATGATCTGGGATAATTCAGAAGAGCATCTGGGGAAGGACTACCAAGGGATTTTCAGAACATTATTAGCAAGTCTAGTCTTCCAGCAAGTCTTCAAATTGCTAGAAGAAACCCAAAAGTACTTTGGGAAACATATTACTTTCTTCATTTACAAGTCTGTTGCAATACTTAAATTTAGAGAGATGTTTAGGGATAAAGAAGTAAAAGAAGAAAAGCACCTTTTTTTTTTTTTATGATGAGGTGGGGGGAAGGTAGAAGGGAGGAACAGGCAGGATTTGTGTGCTCTGAGGCAAGTCCATGGACAAGACAAAGCAGGATTCAGAAAAAGGCCGACATTCATCATACGTCATCAAGAGGAAAAGCCTTGATGTTACATGCAAGACTTGTACCATACATAAAAAAAAAGTTGGACAGATTTAGGCACCAGAAACTTTAGACAACCTTAGACTTGTTCTTTATATTGGGGAAATCCATAGGTGATTAGAAACATGAAGCATCTGTGGTGCCTACATTATAGCTAGCAAATCAAGATCTCTCATATGAACCTCCATAAGCCATGAAGTTAGATTTGTCACTAATCCCACTATAGCATTTGATGAATACAGCATATATGAGGTGGTCCTCTGACATTTCAAATATTCTTATACAGAAATGTCCACATGATGTTCTGGAAGTTTATCACCTGCATGCCTGTAGGAGCTAGTGTACCTGCACTTCTTCTCATTGCAATGAAATAAAACAACAAACCCAATATGCAAACACTCCTCCTTTCTGACTTTTCTGATACTCTGATGTTCCTTTTAACTCACTCCCTGCAATTCATAGCATTCACACTGCCAACTGCCTTGCTCCAGGAATGAGGGACATACATATTAGACAAGTGTATGGGAAGACCAGGTTTTCCTCGGGAATAGCAGTCACCTGGCATGAGCCACAGATGTTTGAGAGCGAATATTATTGCCATGCCATCTGCTGAGAAAAGCCAAAATCTTAGGCGTTTCTCAGGAAAAGGCAAGGGTCCAGAGGCTTTTCATTCCCTCCAGGCATATCTGCATTTTTTCTTCAGCTTTATAGCAAGTTCAGAAAATGTAATTATGCATATTTTAATTGCAAGTTAATGGAGACAACCACCAGCTTTTGGTTTGGGCTTGATCTTACTATGCCTCAGAGTTATGAGATTTTGTTTCTGTTCTTAAAAGCTTTACCACAAACTTAGCTTAGTGTTTCAGAAACACCTTTTAAGTGTTTCCATTTTCATGGTCCTGCTTTCAGATATTGAAAACCTATTTAAGGATGTGGAGACCCACTGGTTTGGCTAAGGTTCAGGTGAAAATAAAAGAATCCAGAATCACTAAAAGTAAAAAATCAAGTGCCAGGGTGCACCAACCTGAGGTCTCCAAATGCCACAGCCCAGCAGTGTGACTGGGTAGAGTGGTGCCAATAGCCACTCAAGTGAAAAACAGATCTGTTGTTGCTGGCAAATCTGACTCCTTCAACAAAGTGACCATTTGCAATAGTACCTTCAGTTCTGAGTGAGGTCTGAAGCCACAATAACAAGTGGGTGAGCATTAGTTTGGTGCTGGGGGCTGAGCCTAGGAAAAAGGACCTCCTGTTTCTCCTGCTCACCTCCTTCCCTGAGAGAGAAAAATACCACTGAAAATTGATTGGCCTCTTGAACTTTCAAACCAACTGATGTTTTAAAGTCCATGCCTCACATTATGAGTACTGAAGCTTTAGTAATACCTTTTCCTGGCTAAGCAGAAGTCCAAGACAATTCACCTGTTTCAAAGTTTAACCAGAAATTAAAGTAGCAAGTTGGTGAGCAGAGATGGGCAAGTACTAAGAAAGCTTTTTGCTTGGTCTAAGTTGCAACAGTACCAGACAGTGTGACATGATCCCTCCTGCCTGACATGAGCGCTCTTATAGCATATCTTCTCAGCAGGTGTTATTCTGCCTGAGCAAGAAGCTTGCATCAAAGCCACAGTTCCTTCCATGCTTAAGGAAAAATCCCCATTTTTAATAACTTTGCCAAGAATATGTGTTTTTTCTTCCTATGAGTATTGCCACTTGTGCCACTAGTAACCTCATACAGAGGCCACGTTCCTTTTAAGGAAGTGTTCAACAGGAGTCATTGTCAATGGCATCAGGTGTGGAATTGAGCATGGATGTTTTTTCACGCCAGGTTTTGATTCAAAGAGTAGCAGAACTAAGGAGACAAGTGTGTAAGCACAATACACTGCTGCTCATCAGTAGTCAACCATTGGATAGCTATAGCAGTCCAAGGAGCTGTGCTCTATCATCCTCCTGGGGAAAGGAGGAACTGGAGAAAGAAGCCTCCATTTAAGCAGAGTTTTGTTAATAGTCATAACTGTTAAATTACATTTTCACATTCAAGAGTAAGATGTGGCTTTACTTTGACAATTCCATGCTTACATAAAGTACCAGGAAGGGTTTAGCACAGTGCTCAATCAAAAGCTCTCTTAAGTGGCAGACTTCCGCTACAGGAATAAACATCCTCTTTCTAACACAGTCTAGTGGAAGAGTGTCATTGCTCCTGCGAGCCCAAAAGAGCCAAGGGGAGGTTACTATTGTGCTTATTTTTGTAAAAAGCAGTTTATCTCAAGTAGACCTCCACCATTGGTCTGACTCACAGAGCAAGATTTAACCCATCCTTAATACCTTCCCATCTACTCATTCCCCCTACACAGCTGCTGCTTTGCCATTCCATTTCACAGAACCACAGAATTCTGTGATCTGTGATCACTTCTGCATCTCCTGCATCAGGAACTATCCTCAAAGGTCACAGCACCCCAAAACCACATTGCAGACAGTGAATCATTGTTATTTGCATACTTGATCTGCATCAATTCATATCAGGATTAAGAGATAAATTTCCTTAGCCAGCATTTCCTCACTGTGATGGACTCTCACCAGATTCCTTTTCTTGGTTTACCTCTTACCTGCTGTGGTTTCTTCTAAATTTCTGCTTATTTTGAAGCAGGTTTCTACACTTTTGAGGATGCCCTTCCTTTTGATGGTATTAGATCACATCAGTGCCAACAACCTCAGGGCTGTTTAGCCAGATTGCCCAGTTCTTGCTGTCAAGACACTTCTGCAAGTGACATGAATCACAGGTTTGCTTAAACTTCCAGGGTCAAGCCTCACTGATTTCTTCATGACCATTAAAAACTCCAGTCTTTATCAGCAGGCTATATGCCTTTGCCCCAGAGAGCAGGCATGGTTTGTATTAGATGACATCAGTGCCATAAGTTTATCTCCTGTCACTGGAAGTCTCTTCCAAGAGAAAGGATACCATTAGCAGGATGGTATCCAAGAGAGAGCCAAAAGCATGCTCCCAGATAGCTGCTTGCTTTGGAGTAAACATGCAAGTCAACCCACAAGCTGGCTTTCTTCTTGCATTTTTGAGTCATCACATTTGTAAGATATCTACAAATAGCTCAGATTCCCTTTAAATAAGTGCAAGTAATTGCCTAGGGAGTGTGCACTTGTCTGTTCCCAACTGATTTGCATGGAGAGATGCTTTGACTATCCCAAAACACTCTTCCAATATCACAAGCATTGCAGACAGCTGTTAACAACAAAGGAAGGCCAATTGCCTCTCCCAGACTATAGTTTTGAAAATAAAAGCCCCATCTCCCCTGCAAAGAAATGAATGCTAGTTGTAGTAAGCCACACACAGAATAGGTCCTAAAAGCCAAGAAAAGAACAGGAACTGAGTTCATCCGGATCGCACCCTTTCTATCTGGGCCATTGCAGCAATTCTTGCCTGGTACTTTCAGTTCTCACACACAGTGCAGTGTTTCTCAAGCCAATAATCCTAAGTAAAAATACCTCAACACAAACTTGAGGGGCCCTCAGAATTTCTTTTTAAAGGCCACTTGAGCATGTGACACTCTGAGAAAACCAACCAGGAAAGGCATCAGAGGCTTCATGATTAGAATATAGTTTTATTTATGTTGGGATTAGGCCAAAGTCAGTGAATATGCAAAACAAAAAATCAAAAAAGAATATGCCAAATCTAAGATTAGCTATTCTAGTCCCCACAGACTGCCATCTTAGAGGCACAAGAGGGTGACTAACTATACATGTACAGCAGTCCAGGCTGTGGACATGCTGCCTAGGGAGAAGCCCTGCAGAAAAGGCCCTCAGGGTCCTGGTGGGCAGTGAGCTGAGCCCTGTCAGCAGAAAGGCCAAAAGTATCCCGGGCTGTATGAACAGAAGTACAGCCAGTAGGTTGGAGGAAGTGATTATTCCCCTCATCTCAGCATGCATTAGGCTGTATCCAGAGTACTGCATCCAGTTTTGAAGTGAGTTCAACAATAGGCCCACAGGATGCTCCAGGGATCTGGATCATTTGCCCTGAAAGGAGAGGCTGTGAAACTGAAGTGGTTCATTCTGGTTAAGCTTTGACAGTGTTTACAAACAGCCCTCAACACCTGTAGGAAAGCGACCAGGGAGTTGGAGCCAGGCTTTCCACAGCAGTGGATGGTGAGGGGATGAGAAACTATGAGTAAAAGATGAAAGCAGAGAGGTTCAGAGAGAAGATAAATGTTGGGACCCTGAGCTCAGATAATTTCAATCTTTCAGTATTGACAGGTAATGATTTTCCTGTTTTTGAAAGCACACAGTGTTTGACCTGAGGCCTTGGGAAAGACTTCCTTTTTCAGATGATAACACTAAGATTGCTACTGTATAATTAAAAAGCAATTTGTCATGTCACTGGGTGAAATATGTAGAGATGTAGAAAATTAGGTTTATGAGTTATTAGTAACATATTAGTAGCAAGATGGAGGATTTTGGGTGTGGGTTTTTACTTCTTTCTTCCTTCTTCTTTATAAGTCTAGATAGTTTGGTATTGGTTCAAGAAAACCAGCAATGCAAACGATAAATGAATAGCTACTGGATTATAAGTAAAAACATGTTAGTTGGAAACTCATAATTGGATAGATTGGACTTTAAATAGCCTTGGAATTCACAACTCAGGGCCATTTTTCCGCCTTGTTACCTTGGGCTCGCTCTGTGCAGCTATGCCATAGATAAGAAATTAATAAACAATCTAATTAGAAGAACATCTTGGTGCCTCCTGCATCTCACTCCAAACTCTGAGCAAAGAACTCTCAAAACAGTAAAAGAAGAAATAGAAACAGTAATTTTAACAGATAAGGAGACCCTCTCCCCCTGGGAACAGCTGGACAGGGGTGCATGTTGCCCAGGGAAACTGTGCTGGCTTCATCCTTGGAGTTTTCTGAGCCACAAAAGTGCACAGCTCTAAGCAGTCTGATGTGAGCTCAGAGGTGACCCTGCCTGAGTGGAAGGATGCGCTGGAGACCTCCTCACTTTCCCGTACAAATATCTCTATGATCTTGCAATCCTATATAAACAACTTTTCTACAGCATTGTTACTTACAAGTACAGCAAGTACAGAAATATGTGGTCTACAGTACTTGATGCCTAGCAACCAGCAGAGTAATTCCTGGAAATCCACATTAAGAGAATTGCAGGGGCTGGACTATGCATTTATGAGCTGCTTTTTGCCATTGGAATAGCACATTACAGCCAACGGACAGTCTAAGAAATTGCTTGACTGCTTTCTGATACAGTTTTTTGTGAACTGAGGTTTGACAGGGCTTAGGGGATCAGTCAAGATGAACCTCATTATGTCGGGCCTGTACACAGCTTGCCTCAAATAGACTGATGCCTGAACAGCACAAACAGAAAACAAATGAAGTGTTCAGGGACCTTTGGTGGGTCAATACTGGAGCCTAGCTTTATGCCATAACTACTCATAATGCTGGTCACCGGGACATTCAGAAAGCATGGGAGAAAAAGGGAGAGAAATCCTCTGTTTTGCTGCTTTTCGTGTCACAGAGCCCCATATCCCCTTTCCATTACATAAAAGCGTATTACAGACCTATTGTTCAATTGATTCAGGTGGTGCAATGACAAGGCGATCCCAATCAAGGAAGCAATTTTATTGCCTTAGCCTTCTATAACCCCAGCATTCTCTCTTTGTGCTCCAAATCCACTTCTTCCTGTAATTCTGTGTTTCTCTGGAGGAAATTTCTGACTGCAGGGGTGCAGAAAGCAAACTAAGTGATCCCAACAAGTCTTTTGGATCTTAAAGTCTAGGAACTGAGCTGTGTCCATTTAATGGAGTGGACTGAAGTGAAAGAGTATGGGAGAGAACATAACCCTTTGTGGGTTGAGCTTGAGCCTATGTTTTTATTCTGAAAGGTAATTTGATTTAATTATTTGCCTTTGAGGTAGAGTGTTCTTAAATGACAAAAATAATTAAATAAAAACAAGACAGTGATCTTTGTGCTAGTAAGAGCATATGAATAATAGCACTATGACCTACTGGCAAAGGAGGGGTAGAGGAGGAAGAAAAACACTGGGCACTGGGACTCCCTCTTCATTGGTCATCCAGAGCATCATGTGGCCACGGCTCCTTTTTAAAGATAAGTCCTCATCTCCTGGAGCTCATAATATCCTCCCGTCCTGCATTTCTGTTTGAACCTGTGGAAGACATCTTTCTAGCCTGGCAAAATGTGTGACCAGTTTGTGGGCACCTGGAAGCTCCTTTCTAGTGAAAACTTTGAGGACTATATGAAAGAACTGGGTGAGAATTGTTATTTCAAGTTCTTGTATCTGGGAGAGGGAAGGAATGCCAATTTTGAATTTTATTCTTTACTTGCTTTTTCTGGCTATGCTGTTTATCAAGGAGGGGTTAATGCACTACTTTGATCAGGTGGTCTTAAACTGGAGAAGTTGTCTGTTTGAATTAGTGGTGTTAATTTCCTATAAAGCAGAAAAACCTTGTTTGGGAGGAATAATAAGGTAAGCCAAGTCTATGCATGCATAATTAGTAGTGTTAGAAATAGAAGTAAAACACATCACTGCAATATTTTGTGTGAATTAGCTTTTATCCTTGGACATGCAAATCAGTGTGATGCTAGAAAGCAGCCAGCTTCTTTATGTCTATAAGCAACACACTAAACAACTTCATATTGCTACTGGATTATGACACCAGATAATTGCCACAGCTATTATAGTGAATGAAACTCTGTAGCTGCCTCCAGTGAATATTAACAAAGAAAATTGCATGGATTCATGCAGATACTTGCAAAGATTTAATGTCTAACACTTTTCTCTAAAGGTGTATACTTCTTGCTTAGAACTAAAATTGGGATTTAAAAGGTTTCGATGTTCTGTTAGTGTGGAGGAAGCGTGGGGTAACTTGCACTGATTCAATTACTACATGCTAAAAGGCTGGGGGGTTATTTGTAGTTTAGGGTTAAAACACTTACTGTGATTTATACAGCATCCAGACAGCTTTCAATGAGTTAGACTCTTGCACTCTTAATCTTTACTCCAGATTTTAGTCAGGACATAACCATTGCCAGCTATTTCTTAATCATTTCCTTATATTCAACCTATCCACTGACAATTATAAAAAGTGCTTGCTTTTTCTTCCTTGTTTGTTTGTTTTGTTGCTTTTTTTGCATAGAAACAGTCATATATTTCTGCTTATTTACGTTTAGACACAATTAGCATACAAGTTAGAGTACAAACTATCTCAGTTATTCTGAACAAGTCTATGCGCAAATATCTGGCGTTAGAATCTTGTCTTAGTCTTCAAAATACTGCTTTTACTATTTTGACAATGACAGGGTAGAGAATTTCCTTACATCAACCCACCCAGCTTGGTTTATAAGCTATACCAAACAAGTGACGTGTTACAAAGGAATCTCTGTAACACAGAATTAATAACTCTCAGAAAGCAATAGGAGAAACAGCACTGAGGGATTTCTTTCCAACACGTAATAGAAAAACATTGAGGAAAGATAAAAATTTCATAGTGCCTTATCTTATTTACAGGTGTGGGGTTTGCTACCAGGAAGATGGCTGGTGTGGCCAAGCCTAATGTAACTGTCAGCATCAATGGTGATATGATAACCATCAAAACAGAAAGTACCTTCAAAAATACAGAGATCTCTTTCAAGCTGGGTGAAGAGTTTGATGAGACCACAGCAGATGACAGAAAAACAAAGGTGAGTCCAGAAATGGCACTTTGTAAATACATCTCTCAAAAGGGATCTGGGAGCAGAAGGGCAGAGCTGGGATTTTGACATCCTGTGCAGATATGCTGTCTCGAGGTAAGACTGCTATGGATGTTTTGTGCTTACTGCTGTTTGGACATGCAGAGTCTTCTCTTCAGGCCAGAGCACCCTGATAAAACAGCCACACCTTGTTTTTTTAACTTTGGCAGAATGTCATAACCCTAGAGAATGGCGTGCTAAACCAGGTGCAGAAGTGGGACGGAAAAGAGACTATCATAAAGAGAAAAGTGGTGGATGGGAACCTGGTGGTGGTGAGTTCATTTTTGTTACTTAATCACTGAATTCAGTGTGCAGAATTCATGTTTGGCTGATGCATGACTTTGGATTCAAACTCCAGGAAGAAAAGCATCTGAAAAGGCTCTGTGCCCTTAGTGAGAAATCTTTCTGAATGAGTCTGGTGTCTGGGTTAAAAGTGAAATGCTGTTAAACTTATAGAATGGTATGGAGGTGCCTGTTCTCCACTCACAGCAAGATACAGTTAGGAACATGTAGGGAGAAAAAAACCCCAACATCCCTGTGCGAGAAATTTTTCTATAACAGAATCTCTTACGTCCTCGATGGTGTAGAGGAAGCATTAGCAAAATCCATGTTAAATACATCCGTTCTAGTCTGATGCAGAATACTCCTGTTCCTCTTCAGCAGAGGCTCAACACCTGGGTGTGGAAACCCTGCTATGCATCACCAACAGCTATGTTAATAATATGATATTAGAGAAAAAACAGAACCTGTGTCCAAGCTCTGTTGGTTGGTTTTGTCTGGTCAGAGACTATTGTGCTTGACTTGGTGCCAGTAAGACTCACCTACAGTCTGGGGCTTCCCAGCCCTGCTCTACAGCTTTAGAAAATACACTTTGAAGAATCTGGGACAGGACTAAATCTGTGTTCATAAAAGGCAGTTGAGATTCCTACATGCTGCAAAATGATATGCATACATGAAATTCCTGAAGACTTCTGCCCTCCCCTCAGGAAAAATAATATGTCCGTAAATATAATATTTAAATTTCTTTGGATAGAGACCAGAGAAGAAGAAATAGAAATAGTTTTTAATAAAACTTCATTAAGAAAGATTGAACAAAACAGAGTTTAATCTAACAGAAAAATAGATGAGGACAGAGCCTAACATGCAGAGGCTGACACCAGCAGCCGCAGGTCTGAAAGCTCTCTGTGTGTGCATGTGCTGTGCACATGTGAGTGAAAAAGACAAGCCACAGCTGGAAAAGGTGAAAGGAAAAAAGGTTAATGCCCAACTCCAGGGTCCAGTCACCCTCCACAGAAGTCCTAGAAGCCTTCTTTAGAGATTCTTAAGAGAAGATTAGAAATCTCCCAGAAGTCAAGGAGCTGGAGCAGTCCTGAAAAATTCTTTCACTCCTCTCCTTTTATTTCAGACTTTTGTTTCTGGAGCTCTTAAAACTGAGTTTCACTCTTTTGGCAATTGGTTTAAAGGAGCAGAAATGCAAATTTTTCTTACACCAGCTCCCAATGGACAAGTAATTCTCTACCTTCTGACTAACAAATATTTAGTGAGAGTTAAAAGCTAACTGAATTCTCTTTCCTTTCCAGGAATGCACCATGAATAATGTCTCCTGCAAAAGAGTTTATGAAAAAGCATGAAGAAGCCACCTTCACACAGGACTGATGCTTAAAGCTGGAGTAAAACAACTTATCAAAGGAGGAAAACTCCACAAATCTGTTTTAAAGAGAACTGTACTTTTTCAGATATATCCCAAAGCAGTTACACGCAGTTAGTCTAATTTGTTGTGCCTATTCAATAAAATGTTCTGCTTTCTACAATCTGTGCTTGTGCTGGAGTTTGTCAGAGAGGGGCTTGGGGGGGATGCAGTGTGGGAAGAGGTGCTGTGCAGGAAAGCATCGTGTGAGAGGCAGTACCACACTCAGTCAATGTGACCCATCTCCCTGTGGAAAGAGCATCAGAGTCAATCCTGTGACTGGCACTTGTGCAAAAGTGACAGGTGTAGACCTGAACAGAGAAACATCACCTGGTGAGTGCTGCATATGGGCTACCCACTGCAAGGAGTCTGTGCACAGCCGAGGCAATAACAGGGCTGCTCTTCCCGGTTTCAAGTGAAGGTTGTTGTTCCTGGGGCAGGGAGGAGGACAATTACTGTGGATGCCCAGCGTTGGCTTCCAAACATGAGCAGGGTACCAGGCACCTCCTCTGTGCACAAATGCAGACAACAAACCCAGGGACTTTCTGAAGCAGCTTGATCTTGTCCTTGTCCACCTCAAGTGTGAAATTATAGCTGTTCTAGCTTTCATCTGTAATTATTTTGTCAGTGTGTCTTTCTTGAACATCTCATTTTGTCCTAGATTAGGCAAAAAGCCTTGAATTAAGCATCATAGCTTTAAAAGTACTCAGGTTTACTAAAAGCCTGTACAAGTTTGCCAGTGGTACAATCTCCTCTATAACCTGTATGAATTGTCTATTTGCCCATTAGGCTTGATCAGTCTTGGGAGCATGACCCTCTCTAGAGGCAAATCCCTTTGAACACCATGTTTTTCAACTCTGCTTATTTTAGAACTGCTGTCTTCTACTGCCTGTAGGCCTGGTCTCCTATTTCAAAACTTTGCATCCACAGAAACCATGATTTCTACACCTAGGAGGATTTAAATTGAAGACAAAAAAAAAAAAAAAAAGAGATATTTCTAGGGAAACCTGGACAATAAGTCTAAAAATGTGTGCCTTAGCCACTAAATAGGGAAATGACGGTATCTCAAGCATTGCGATTAAGATCTGTGAACCAAATTCCACATATTCCTGACATTCCTGAGGTCAGCTGTCAGAGGTAATGATGTTGAGTCCCTACTGCCAGCAGCAGAGACCTCTCCCATGCACTTGAACTTTCTTCTGCGTTACTCAGATTGTTCCCAAGTTTTTGCACTATTTATACAACTGAAGAAGGAAAAAGGAAGGATTTCTGTACTCTACATGAGCTGAGGAGTCATTTGAAGGTGATTCCAAAGACTATCAGTAAATTCTGCAGAAAATGTTAAAAAAGCCGTGAACAAACAACTTCTCTGTTTTAACCTTGGCTTCATTGCTTGTGAAATCTCACCAACTTAGAGAACAGCAGTTGTGGATGGAAGGCAGAATGCTTCAGAGTACCCCATATACACAGTACTAAATCTACTTAGCACTTAACAAAATCAAAATTATTTACGAGAGTCAGGATACAACTATGGTTTAATGATAGAAAATCTACATGAGAGTGATGGTTGTAAGAAGTAGAAACATTACATAAATAAACTACATATAGACATTAAATATCAGCCAATAGTTAAATATATCCCATCATCCACACATTTGGAAGTACTGTGTTTCAGAGGTCAAATTGCCAGTATTCCAATATTCATATAGCAGACTTTATTTTCCAGAAATCTTACATTCTTAATGGAGTCAGCAGTTACCATTTTAACATTCACAGCCTAATATTTCAGAAAAGGGCAATCTCTTCTAAAAGCGTTACCATTCATTTTGGTACCTGATGAATGACATCAAACTTTGTGAATGAGTCAAGCCACTTCAATTTTTGGAAATTTCAATAAAGTGACATTCTGCCTATAAACTTGAACAGGGACAGCACCATAACGAAGTATTAGCAATGCTTGTCTTAAAATATGAACATGTTTGGAATTTATTCTCTGAAGAAGGCCAAAATTTATTGTTTAAAAAAGGCAGCAGTCTGGAGGTGATTCCTCTCTGGTAAGCAAAGATGTGTGGTCTCAGACCTGGATGGAAGTGAGAGCACACATTTCTAAGGGCTAAAGTCAGATCAGTGTCTTGTCCTTACCTGCAGAGCAGCACAGGTCTCCCTCTCTCTGCTATTGTGCTGAACTATTCTCCAAAAATCAGAAACCACTCCAGAGCATTCCTCTCTGCAAAAGAAGGATCTCACTAGACCCCTACAAACCCGTGGGCAGCACGCTTACTGCAGCAGGCACCCTTGAGTGCTGAGAGGAGGAGATCTCTGCCCCTTACCATATTCGCTCACTCCTCCTTTACAGGTTTCTTGGATGACAGGAGGGAAAGGAGACTCACACCCAGAGATTTTTAGCAGCTCAGGAGAAAGATGAAGAAAGGCTTATTCTGAGCATTGACCTTTCTACTGTTTTTCTGTTCTTCTTTTAACTGTTTGTTTCCACCAGAAAGAACCTGAAGGACTTTTGTGTCCTGGCCGGTCAAGCCCTGTGTGCACAGTGTGGTCTGGACTGGTTCCCCCGGCCCCAGCTGTCTTGGTCTGGTCTTCTAGGATGCTCCAGCTGAGGAGGCAACAAGCTATTTGCACTGTCCAATGTAGCTATTGGGAAGAGGCAGGCTGCTGGGCCTGAGTTCAGAGTTGATCCTTCAGCTCCATAGAGTCAGTGCTAAAACACCCTTGGTGTCCTCACGGCAAGTCCTTCTTTGACCTCTGTTCTCCATTTTATTTGTTTTCTTCATTGCTCTCCTGGGAATTTATTTAGACTTTTTTTAGCCCTGAATTTGCCCAGATAATGTTTCCTTTCTGTATTTCTTTAAAGAGTATCTTTATTTCTAAATAGTCTCTGAATCTTTAGTTCACTATTTCTATCAAGTTTTACCTTTATCTCTCATGCTCTTCACAATCTCCAAATTCAATTATTTCAAATCGTGTTTTATTCCAATGTTAAGCAAAAAATAAAGGAATCAAGGCTCCTCCTTATCATATGTACTCACATTCTTTGACAATTTTTCCCTTTAAATTTGAAGAAAAGATTGGTTTCCACAATTATTTCTACTGATATTCCCTGCTCTTTTTCTTTCCAAACTGTAAGTCCTTTAAATGAAAGTGCTGATTTTTCTTAGTGACAAAGAGACAGATGGTAGCAATGTCAACATTGTTTGAGACTGCTTAAGACTGGGGTTTTGTCTGAATAAATAATTCTCTGTCACTTTTGTTCTTAAGGTTACTGGTACTGCAGTGTAGCTGTTCTATTCTGACTAATTTGCTCTTCTTGAATTTCTTTGGGCCTGGTTTTACAACATCCCAATCATCTTTTATTTCCCAAAGGCACCAGCCTTGTCTTGTTAAAGTGCCTTTATGTGGATAAGACAATTAAATAAAAGAACAAAGAATGCCTGAGGAGCATCTGTAGAACATTTTCATATTATTTCTTGAGAAATAATGGATAGTTTCATTTAGGAGGAGTTTTCTCCTTTCCAGAGACTGGATAAAAGAGCTAGCTATTTTTTACACAAAATGTGATATAATGCATCTCTGCTTTAGAAGAGTTCTGTGTGGACAACACCTTCAAAGACTGACATTTATTTACACATTGCAGATACAGCGTCTGCTTCCTCCCATGGGGAAGAAAGAGTTCTTTTCCTTGTTTTCATTTTCAATCACTCTAGAATTTTGCTCCCTGCACTGCACTGTCGTTAGACCTGTGCAGCAATGGGAAGTTCTGTTCAACTTGCCCTGTTGATGTTATGACTGAGGGATTTAAAAACATTTTGCATATACAGCCAAGATTTGTGCCTGAAGACTTTCTTATTTCCCATAACCACCATATAAACCAAAGACTACAATAATTTCACTCTCAGACTGTATTATTTACTGTTTCAGTGTGTTCACCTTCTTCCTTATCACAGCTTTCAAGTCAGGACCCAGACCTCACGCTCCTTGGCACAGCATCAGTTCCATCTCCTTTTTCAACTCTAAACACAGGAAATTTGGTCCCACAACCTATAATCCCGGTGTCTGTGTCCTTACAATGTAGGTCTGAAGAGTCTTTATAAGTGATCATATCCCACAAATTATACAAAAAAGACAAACATGTAACTATTGTTCACCCAAGTCAGAAAGAAGCCTCTAATCTCTAGATGTACTAAGTAATAATTTTCTCCAAGAAGATGGTTTAGGAAGGAGAAGGAATGATGTGGTCTTGCGCTAGTTTCAGATAGTTTGAGGTGTCTTGAATTACAATGCTCTAAATTCCTGCCTGTCACATATACATGTGATTTATGGATTTGTTCTTCGTGTCTGATTTTTACTAACTGTAAGACAATAGTTCTAAATGGGGACTAAAAAAAAAACAGTTTTGAATGCTGAAAACTCCAATTTTTCAATCTTTCAATTTTGGATTGGCAGGAAAGGTTCTGGGGGTCCTGGTGTACACCAAGCTGAATATGAACCAGACACATGCGCCAGAAGCAAAGAGTGAGTGATGTCCTGTGCTGCATTAGGAGTGTTGGAGGCTGAGGGAGATAATCCTTCCCCTCTATTCAGCACTGATAAGGCCACGGCCTGAATGGTGTGTCCAGTTCAGGGCTCCCCAGTAAGGCAAGGTATGGACCCAAGGAGGTCATGGCATCTCTTCATGGGAGCAGGGAAACTTGAGGAAATCTGACAATAGTAAAACACATTTGAGTGCAATGCCTTATATGATTGTGCTGGCTTAGATCTTCCCTTAACTCTATGACAGACCAACTATTCATGTGCAGAAAGACAAAAAGAGAGCAGAATATGCCCTCCTCACAATTCAGCAAAGCTTCTTGCCTCTCACCGAATTATGTTGAACTAAGAATAAGCACTTTAATGACTCCGCCTCCCTTCCTGCCATCCACCTGTCAAGCACAAGAGTTGATCTCCACTGATGCACCGATCTTCTGAATATGCCCAGTTGCAGAAGGGGGCCAGTGAATATTGGCTGCTTCTATTTGTGATCCTGCCTGGGATATGTGCATGGAAGGACTCACAGCTTGGGATCATTTCCCTGATGCAAAGGGTGAAAACAGAACAGTATAACTCAGTTCTGCCTTTAAATGATAAAACATAAGATCCTTTCCAGGATGGATCATGAGACTAAAAAAAAACCCACAGACCACTTTGTACATCAGCTTCTTGGCAGTTCCTTTACAAAATCCACATGGCTTCGATTTATCTGACTAGCACACAAGTGATGATACTGGTAACACTCTACATCTTCCTGAGGAGTGGAAGTGTAGAGGGAGGTGCTGACTTCTTCTCCCCGGTATCCAGTGATAGGATATGCGGGAATGGTTCAAAGGTGTGTCAGGGTAGGTTCAGATTTGTCATTAGGACGCATTTCTTTAGTGAGAGAGTGGTCAAACATTGAAACAGGCTTCCTAGAGAGATGGTCAAGGCCCCAGGCCTTGTCAGTGTTTAAGAGGCATTTGGAAAATGCCCTTAAAAACATGCTTTAACTTTTGCTCAGCCCTGGATTGGTCAGGCAGTTGGATGAGATGGTCGTTACAGATTTCTCTTCTATACGGTGGTAGCACGAAAATATTGTTGGGTGGGCAGGTGGAGCTGTGTTTCGTAGGGGTGCAGTGCTCCTGTACTTGGCTCTGTGTTGCTGACACCACCACTGCAGTGTCCCCTGACTGCTCTGCAGCTGCAGCAGTAACGTCCCATCCCCATCCCCATCCTCATCCCCACCCCCACGTGCCCCTCGTGTCCCGATGTATTCAGCGGAGGAAGCCGAGGCAGGCGTCACCCAGAGCCTTGGTACTGGCACGGCTGCTTGGACAAGGTGCACATTGTCTCGCCCGGGTACTGCCTCTCCTATTGGCCCATCCCGACTGCCACAGGGACCGGACCTCTTTAAAGGGAGACCACTGAATCCAAGCTGGGCACACAAGCTCTCCGACGGCCACCAAGAGCTGTTGTGCCCACTGCCTCTCTCTGCAGGACCAGCGCCTCACAAAGCCTCTACGATGTGTAACCGATTTGTGGGAACCTGGAAACTCATCTCCAGCGAAAATTTTGATGACTATATGAAAGAATTGGGTGAGAAGTGTTCTGTCTGGGGTTTTTTGTCTGTTAGTAAGTTTCCTTTGGGAATGCTTTGCTCATGGATGGTGCCTTCTTTATGGCCAAAAAAGCACTTACTTTACTAGCATAATTTAATTTCTTTTCTTTAGCATCTAAATTGGAAAAGGTAGGTAATGAATTACTGTAATAAATTTATTATAGTAACTGATCTGAACTGATACAGTTTGTTTTTCTGTCATGAGAGTAATCTGGATCTGCAGATTTTTTTATGTTCCGCTTGATTGCACCATTAAGCTCGTGACTTATGATAATTTACAATATATAATAGAGCTGATGTCTCATGACACTTTAGCTTCAGACGTCTGAATACTATGAATGAATCTATCTGTTACTGAAGAATGCCAGGAATTTAATAAATTGGGCATTGTTTTTCATTTTCATGCTGGCTTCATTCCTATATAGCAAGTGCACAGTCAGTCAGCTACTGTATTGTTTTTGCTATGTAAATGATTCACTGATTCCCTTTATTTGAAATGTTGAACTGAATAACAAAGGAATTGCAGTTAATTAATTAACCAATGTGAATGTGGGATGAAAGTCCAGCTGCAGATATTTTTCTGAACATCTGAATGGAATTGCTTAGTATGGAATAGTTACTGCAAATAGTGTTATACTTTGCAGATAATTTTATACCCTTTTTTACAGATCTTTTAATCTGAGCATGGCATAGCATTAACAAAGGCACTAACTACAGCTATCCCCTTTCTGCTTTTATAAAGCAGCAATACATAGCCAGTGGCCTTTCATTCCTACTTGCCCCAAACCTCACAACTTGTAGACAACGAACTGGACTGGAAAGGACTAGGCCATATCAAAAGGCTTTTGGCATGGGATTTTCCTGGAAGCTCTTTGCAGCTCTTATACCTTGACATTTTTTATATTTCATACTTGTACTTTTCACTGAGGTTTAGATGTAAGAATCCTTAAGGGATGTTAATAGCAACCTAGGAATTGCCCAGTCTTCAGTATGTTTTAATGAGGAAGCAGGAGCATATTAGCAGTTCAGTATCCAGTTTCTTCCATGCAGCTGTTAGCAAAGATTCAAATTCTCAGATTTGTCAAGGATTTTTTTAAAAAGAATTTTTATGAGAAACAGACCTTTCCTCTGAATTTCTCTATCTAGTCTATCTCTACAAAATTCATGCAGATTTGTAACAAACTGTGTTTCTTCTTAGCTAAATGTGCACAGATCTATAATTTTGTATATCTTTACTTCTTCCTGACAGTGCACTTTATCAGGTGGGGCTGTGGCAGCCCCTGAATGCTGAGGTTCCCATTCCTACTTCCACATTTGAAGAATTAGTGTCTCATCTAAATCAGGCATTGAAGTATTCCAGAAGAAACTCTTCCTTATTCTTCCACTGAAGATCCATGAGCGTATACTGAGTTGCTTGCTTGCTAGATTGTAATGGTTGTTTTGTTTCTGATTTCTAGGAGTGGGCTTAGCTACCCGGAAACTAGGTGGCCTGGCAAGGCCTGATGTGATCATCAGTATGAAAGGGGACATAGTGACCATCAGAACTGAAAGCACCTTCAAAAACACAACTATCTCTTTCAAACTGGGCCAGCAGTTTGATGAAACAACAGCAGATGACCGGAAAGTGAAGGTAAGGGGGCTGATGACTTCTGAGTGGCCTGAACATCTCCTAGAAGAACACCAGGAGAAAATTTACCTACTTCTTTAGTGTACCATGAGTTTTCCAAACTATTCAAAGAAAGCACTGAAAGAAGAAACAGTATGGCTGAATCTAATCTTACTGAACATATCATTATCCATAGCGCATATTTTGTATGTATGTTTGTATTTATGAATGTAAAGTGAATTGCTACTCTAATCTGCAAAGCTCAGACTGCAGTTTGAGACTCTTCTCTTGGACTTTGCAGAGTGTTGTAACCTTAGAGAAAGGGTCATTGGTGCAAGTGCAGAAGTGGAATGGCAAAGAGACCACGATAAAGAGAAGGCTTGTTGATGGGAAGATGGTGGTGGTAAGTTCATGTTCCTTGTGCTCTGAGAAAGATCAGAAGGATGCAGCCTTCAGTACACTTCTGTCTAAACAGACTATCAATTTTGGCTTACTTTTTGAATTATGAGATAAATTAAAAGGGAGAAAAAGGGAACCAAGCTTAGAAAACAAGCTGGAAGGAAATAAATATTGTTCCATACAGCGACTTTTCTTTAAAGCGACTGTATTGACAGAACTGCCATAAACTGGCAACATACTGCTCTCAACATTATTGTTCTTAAAAGGAATAAGGTTTAAAAATAGCAGAAACCTGTGAAATGTGAACAAAAGTTTACAAGCCAGGTACTGCTGTCCCTGGAACAGCTCTTTCTTTTTCCCTATCTTGGCCAAACCAGAAAGATAACACATTTTAGGGGCCTCACTAAGGCCCATAAAGTAAGGGTCACTATTAAAATTAAGATTTAATTTCATTCATTGAAGTTTTTAAAGAGTGGAGTCAGACTAATTTGGGCAACTTGTTTGAAGTCAGCAACATTACACCTTTACATGTTAGCTTGTTCTGACTGTGTTTTGTTATAAGCTCTCGTGCATAGAATCATAGAATGGTTTGTGTTGAAAGGAACCTTAGAGATCATTTAGTTTCAACCCACTGCCATGAACAGGAACACCTTCCACTAGACCAGGTTACCCAAAGCCTCATCCAGTCTGGCCTTGAACACTTCCAAGGATGAGAAATTATCCACCGCTTCTCTGGGAAACGTGTTCCAGTGCTTCGCCACCCTCACAGTAAAGAATTTCTTCCTAATAGCTAATCTAAACCTACTCTCTTTCAGTCTGAGTTCATTCCCTTTATCCTGTCACTACACACCCTTGTAAAAAGTCCATCTCCAGCTCTCTTGAAGTGTCCCCTTAGATAGGAAGTGTGATTTGCTTTTGCATCTCCTCATGGCTGCATTTCTGTGTAAGTTTTTTCTAATTATTAAACCATCTTCATAAAGCAGAGGGGTCGGTTCTCTCTTCTGTTGGCATCCTGCTATCTGCCCCTTTCCTCATCCAGGTTTGTGGAGGAGTCCTCATCTTTTGCAGACCAAGGAGGTATTTTTTTAACATCCCGTTGCCTTTGTCACAGGCATCCTGTGTCTGTGAGTCATCAGCAGCCACAGAAGGCCACTGGGGTGAGAGGGTCAAGAGAAATATTTTGTGACTCAGAAGTGCAAAGTTTTTTAGGCCAGAAGCCTGACCTCTGAAATACGCAGGCTACTTCTGCTTCCACACAAATACCAACCAACCAAACAAAAAAACAACTTTGTAAATTTGAAAGAGTTGGTGGGCCATGGTATAAAAACTAGGTGGGTCTAATATTTCTGTCAAGTCAGCAATAATACCAAGAAAAGTAAATTTGTTTGAGGAAGCTGAGCTTAATTTTGCAATCTCTTCGTCATTATATGCCACTTCATGAAGTCTGAAGCTGTTAAAATAGAAACAACTATGTTTCAATATAAAAATAGCTTTGCTGTTTGCTCTAAAAATTCTGTAAAAATGTAAGGACGTAAAACATGACAGCTGGATTTTCACTGATTTCAGAGGTTACAGCAGCAGACATACCTGCTGTCAGCAAAAGGTTTATATTAATATTTTCCTTTATGCCTTAGGAATGTGCCACGAAAGGAGTTGTCTGCACCAGAGTTTATGAAAGAGTGTGAAGAAGTTCCCTCTTTGCACCGGACTGGAACTGGCTCTAAAAACTCAGCTTAGTTCAGTGACCAAAGCCTCATGCACTGTGCTTCTTTATTTTATTTCCTTTTATTGGGAAAATGACTACACTATAATTTGATATTTCAGAGCCATAATGTAACTAATCCAAAATATTGTGGTGATCCAATAAAAGCTTCTCAACACAGAAAATAGAGTGTCTGGCTCCACATGAATGATTTCAGTTTTCTTTCTTGACTGGCACTATCTTTTATGTTGATAGTGTCTGTATAAATGGACAGACTATTTCTGAGTAAAATGGTGAAACACAAGTAATCCATATCTGAGAGAGGGCTAACACTGCTTCTTTGATATGTGTAAAAATCATCTCATGAACTCAATATTCCTTTCCTGCAAAGGATTTTATTGCTGAATAACTCCTATATGGAAAATCATCTTTACCACCAGAATTTTTAACTTTCAGTATGATTTATTGTTTTAGCCTTACAGTTTTAGCACATCATATACTCATTCCAAAAGTTTATACTTCTTTCAGTACGGGGCTTTATATCCTGACATCTATTTGGAAGAAAACAGCTACTGGAGGAAAAAAAATTGTAATATATTCCATGTTTGTCTACCAAAAGAGCAAATAAACCTGTGAAACAAAGTGTGAAGCAGGTGTGAATGAACTCCAGAAGTCTTAAGGCTAGAGGGCTTCATTTCGAAAAATGCTCAGCAATCAAGCCTACTTTCAGCACAGTATTTAAGTGTATGCTTAATATTAAGCACGCAAATGAGTTACATTGGGTAGAGTTTGCTATCAAGCCTAGCTGAGTAGCTAAGCAGTTCATTCCTCTCATTGCATGTACTCTGCTTTTATCTAAGGAAAAAACAGAAAAAACAAACCTAAACTTCTGGAATCTATTTAACCAAAAAGTACTGCAGCAGTTTATTAATATTTGCCTCCATTGGCCAATGTTCAGTGTCACTGCAACAGTCACACTAACCACAGAGAGTATTTCAACCCATGTCTTTGCCTCCGTGCCATCACGCAGGGCCGTGCCTGCCTCCTCTGTGGGGTTAAAGCAACTGTGAGAGGCGCCCGTGTTTATTTTGGCTCATTAGGAGCTGCAGAGCTGATATGAAAATTTGCCTACTGGTTTTACAGGCAAGAACACAAATTCCCAAGGTTAAGACAGATCCTGAATGTCAGACTCTAAATTGGTTTAGCCAAGCAGAGAGTGAAGAGATGGATATCATATGCAAATCAAAGATATAAAGGTCACCTTTCTTCTCTACCCACCACTGGAAAAGCTAAAGTCTGGGCCCGGCTTTGGATACATTTTTATGTAGATGAAGACTAACTGGAGGCAGCTGCCAGAAGACAAACAGGATGAATCCTAGAAAATATGAGCTGTGAGAGAAGGCTGTGAGATTTATGGGCAGCAGTTTTACAGAAAAGTTTATCCTGCTCTCTAACCTAGATGGAGGGACAAATCCCCATCGTTAGCCTAACCATTAAAACTCACTTCTGTGAGTGTCAGAGTTTCTGTGACTCCAAGTCCTTAGTGATTGTAACAAGGAATGGAGGCAGAATCATCTTGCATCTTCTTTTGCAAATAGAATGTAATCACATATTTCAAGTGAAGATGTTCGACCAGGCTTCTGTAAGAACAGTCATACAATGTGAACTCTGGTTATACATGGCCTTCCAGATTATTCTCCTAGTTTGTTAACAGAGAGCCAAAGAGACATTTCTTACAGCTCAGAATCTGCCTGAAAAATTCACTGCCTTGTGAATCTGGATTTTTGCTCCGCAGTTTCTTCATTCCCTTCCCTTGCAGTACAACACAATCCCAGTGAGGCTGCTGGAGCCACTCATCCCAGTCTGACTCTGGGAGGCTGGAGCTTGGCCAGAGCCTTTTGAGCAGAGTTCATCTCCCACCCCTGAGCCATGGACAAAGGAGAAGATACTACTGAAAACAAGCTCTGTATTTCCTTGGTTTTTGTGGTGCAACCTGTAAATGCTTCTTAGAGCTTAAACGCAAAATTTTCTCACCAATAAAATGCTGGTTTTCGGTGTTTTATTTCCTTGAACAAAGGAAATAAACATTCACTTCAGTACAAACTATAGTTTTTCCGGATGTGGAAATAGTAACAGAATCAAAACAAAGCACTGCTCACCTAGACTTCATTTATTTATTTACCATTGTCTCCTTTTCTGTGACATAGCCCATTTCTCTCTTCTTCTTCTTAAGAAACTTTTAGTGGCATTTATTTTTCCAGAGATTTGGGATTAAAATAATGATAGCTTTGGGGTTTTAAGTTCCTAACTAAATGCAGATATGCTGTTTAGGAGCCTAGTATTTGGCACTTTCACTCTATACAGAGGTCACTTAAAAATGTCATGAGAGCTGGAGACTTTCCAAGACAGGAAAAGTGCAGCAATGCTGATAGTGTTGAAGGCAAAAACAATAGGGCAGGTGGTACAAATCAGCATAGAAGTGGAGCACTTTGGGATACTGCTGTCTGTAAAGCAGTCCTTGGGGTCTTCAGGAGAATTTAGGGGGAATACAAATTTTATAGTCTCAAGGTCTTTTTCATGTCTTACCGTAAATTAGTTTTTCTTCTTTCCTAAACTTTTTATACAGGCCAGATACTTCTGGAATGAACATCTAGGCTAAGGTACAATGTCTGTGTCTTGAACTGTACTTTCACACTGACAAACAAGTCCGTTTGCTATTTCCCTAGCTTGTATATGGATTTATCCTAGAAATATTGGCAGCCTGATGCTGGCATGTAAACAGCACTATTTAAAGAAATCAGCTTGATCTAGCACCCACCTCAGGCAACGAAATCCTGGCTGATTTTAGAGTATGACACTCGCGCTCCTCACCCATCAGTCACTCTTTCTGCAAGTGCTGTAAGACTCTGTCACACCTCATTTCGCCTGCATCTCCCGAGGCACTGGGAATTGCCTGCGTGGGGTATTCATCCTACAGTTGCTGCAGCCCTGCCAGCGTTCCCTGCCTCTGCCCTCTCTGACGTCTCCTGCAGAAGGAGAAGCAAGCTGCCACGGAAAGAGCCCGCCTCAGTCCGGGTGCTCTCATGGGGAGCACTGAAATAAAATAAAAGTTGCATCTGAATTCCATGGACCAAAGCTGTTTCCTTGGACCGAGCAGAATTTCGCAATTTGTGATAGAAAATATCTCCTGGTGATGTACAGCTAAACCTGGAATACTGTACCCTGCATCACAGCCTTTTCCACGTAGAGTGGAGCAGAGAGTAAAGGCTCTCCTGCAGCTTTGAACTTCCCTCGTCCATTTCCCCAAAGTTCATTTTGGAAGCAACTGTATTCCTGTAAAATGAATTCACACAAATCCAAGTGCCTAGCACACAGACTTGCTGTTGTTTTGCACAGAAACCTCGTCACCTCTTGGGACAGTTTGACTGGACAGCAAACGTGTGGCTGCGCAGTTCTAGAAATGGCAAAGATTTGGGGAGGGGGATTGTGCTGTGTTACTAAAGCAGTTGTGCTTCATAAGAAGTCCTCGCCACTTACAACATTTTTTCCAAGAAGCAACTTGTTATGCTGATAAACAGTGTGCTGTTTAGAAATTGCTCAACTGTGCCTTTTAAGACATTGCTACCTTGCCTAATTTTCATTTTGTATTAAAAAAGTTCTGTTGCTGTCTGGGATACAAAGGAGTGAAAGGTTAGCGCTGAAGGGGTAATCAGTCAGAAACAAATAGGCTGATGCCATGAAAAAATCGCCTTCAGAAATCCTGGAATTTAGATGTAATCAAGGTCTTTGTTAGGGAGGCAGTTAGAGCATATCCTCACCATTTCAATGAAAAACGTTGTGGTTGGCTATTGGCCATCTGGTGCAGATGAGAAACACAAGAAAATGATGTTATTTGGACTAAAGGGCACAACAACATTGGGAATAATACAGTGCCTGAGACGCTACAGAGAGGGAAAGCTGTATTAGACAGCATTCATACAGTATTTTCAAAGGAAACTGCTCTTTTTACCTTTTGAGTAGCAAATCAATATTTGAATATGCTTTCCTCAAGTGTTATGAAAAATTTTAAAACAAAAATTAGAAGAAATGCAATTTCTAGATCTAGAGATTAGGAAGGCTGGACTGAATGGACTACAGCTGGATTTGTTTTCAGGTTCTCAGTGGAGAATTAATAAAAGTATTTAAAGAGCTTTTTATACTTGCTATAATGTGCTCACCAGTATCAATGATACTATTTGTGAGAAGCATAAGGGAGGGAAAAAGGCTTTTCTACTTAATTCAAAGTAAACATGCTGCCTGGCACACTCCCTTGTGAATAAGACTTTCTAGAAGAGGCACCTGTGTCAGCAATGGGGTCAAAAACACTGTGAGAACTCGTCTTTTAAGCTCATAGACATGGTGTCACAGCTAAAGCTACATCAGGAGACATCTATACTGGAGCCATGGGACATGCCTTCTCAAAGTTTGACAGAGCTTAGAGTTGCTTTGGGAAATCTGTAGACATAATTATAAGAAAGGGGAGATATTTAATGTGTCTAGCTACTGTACAATACTTGTACATGCCAACAATAGTGTCATTTATGCCACAGACCCTAGTACAAATTTCCAGAGATGAAAACTAAAATATATATATTCAAGTTTTACTTGAAAGCTCTGCACATTTGATATGAAAAAATCTGTTAGACAGTGAAGGTGGAGCCCTCAATCTCCTTATATAATCTCCTAGCAGAGTTTCACAGCTTTGTACAGCATTGTGCCACCGTCTTGTATCTTGTACCGTACAGCATTCAAAGTTTTATAACCTACTGACTCCTTCAGATTTGCATAGGTAAGTCTATTTGAAAGGAATAGCAATTCCTTCACAAACCTCCTCTTCTTACAAACACTGGGGAAAAAAAAGACTGCAAAGCAATTTCACACTGTAAAACATAACATTCAAAGCCCCTAATTACTCAGTCAACACAAATGTTTTCATTTAACTTAACAAGAGATAGAGCAGTCAGATCATGAAAGGTTAGGTGCATAAATGTCTGTGCTTTCCAGATCGGAACTGAGCCCTCTGGCCAGGAGCACAGGAACCAAGATTAAGGCTCTCCCTGGTGCTTCCTCTTTCTGGGGATTTTAGTGTAATCAAGAAGCATCACAACAGTTTATCCTGGCTCTGTCTCCAGTTGGACAGAGAGCATGTTGTGAAATACAAAGGCAATCACTATGGTCTAAGTTAATGACTTCAGAAAACCAGTGTCAAAGAAGATTTTTTTAAAGCGTGGGGGCTTATCTGAATAAGGCATTTCAAACCAATTTCATTTTCCTCTCACAGGGTGACAAGTCTTGTGGATGGAACAAGAACAGTAGTAGTCACCTCTGTTGACTTCTGTAAGGTTTTGACAATAAGGCCAAAGACATATGAGGCCTACAAGAAATCTGGAGAGGGACTTTTTACAAGGGCGTGTAGTGATAGGGCAAGGGGGAGTGGCCTTAAAATGAAAGAGGATAGGTTTATATTGAATCTAAGGAAGAAATCCTGTATTTGAGGATGGTGAGACACTGGAACATGTTACCCAGAGAAGCTGTGGATGCCCTCTTCCAGGAAGTGTTCAAGGCCAGGTTGGATGGAGCTTTGAGCAACCTGGTGTACTGGAAGGTATCCCTGCCCACGTCAGTGGGATTGGAACTAGATGGTTTTCAGGGTCCCTTCCAACCCAAACCATTCTATGATTCTATGTTCATAAACATACTTTTAATCAGGCTAGATTAAGTTGCTGCTACAGAGACAGGGTACAAACTGATGTGAAAACCATCAATCAGTCAATCTTTCAAAGTGGAAGGATGTATCACATGGACCTGTGCAGTCCAGTCCTGTTCAATCTCATCAGTAATAACCATGCTATTTTTTCTGGAGTGTACAGAGATGAGAGGAAATGCAAGCATACCAGAGGCCAGGGTTCAAATCCAAATGATCTCAAAAAAATCCGGGAAATAGTTTGAAAAAGCCAGAGGGACATTTAAGAGGGAAAAAATACACTAGGCAATATCAGCAGAAGCACAAATACCAGATGGAGAACAAGCAAGAACTAGAGCAAACACTGGGACTTCACAGCAAATCACAGACTGAATCTGAGTGGCAAATGTGGCCTTACTGAAAAAAGGCAAACCTCCCACTGGGATGCACAGTCCAGAGGATAGCCATCAAGCTGCAGTGATCTGCATGCTCTGCTTGTCACTACTAAAGCTCCTGGGATGCATTCTCAGTTCTGGGCAGTGCCGTGCAAAATGAATGGATCAATGGAGTGCGTTCAGAAAAAAGCAATGAGGCCCAAAGAACATTTTTTAAATGGAAGTGTGAAATTATTAGGGAGAACAGATTCAGGGAAGGGAGACTGGTCAAGGGCACAGAAGGCTGTGATGACACACCAAATTCCTTGGATAGGTAAGATGTGCAATATATGTAGATCTACACACACAGAGAACTAGCTTTTCATGCACATGGTTTTAGACACATCCAGGGACACAGGACCAAGCTCTGGTTCTCCACCTCTGAAACTGTCATGGAGTCAATGCAGCAGAGGCTAACTCACCTCTGCAGTACCTGCTGTGAGAGTCACCATTCAGTGCATCTCTCCTCAGCTTCACAATGTTCTCACAGGGCAACAGCTCAGTACATGAAGAAAAAGAGGCAATTTGAACAAGAACTACAGCAAAAGAGTAGATTACTCAGAGCACAAACAACACTCCTGATTTTCTTCTACTACTTACGTTTTCTAACTGATTTGGCACAAAAAAATAGGAGCTTGAAGTTTCTTGTACCTGAAATATATTGGCACAAGGTACTCCTTTGTCCAATATATATAAGCAACTGGATGTTAGACAGTTTGAGAGGAACTAAAAAAAAAAGGAGAAGACAGAGAGAGAGAGACAGAGAGAGAGAGTCTGAAATATTACTTAAAAAAATCTTAAATCTCTCATCATTTCAGAAATGCTGAAGTGCTTGCAAAGGAGAAGACACTGTATCTCCTGAAAAAACTGCTTGTCACCCTGACACTCTTACGGATCAGATGGTGATTAGCTCAGTTGGTGAGAGCATGGTGCTAATAACACCGGGGTTATGGATTTGATCCCTGTATGGGCCATTCACTCAAGAGTTGGGCTTGGTGATTCTTGTGGGTCCCTTCCAACCCAGAATATTCTGTGATCTGTGAAGTGTCATCTTTCAAACATTTCTCTAGGATCAGCAAAGAATTGCTGTATTATTCTTGGATGCAAGTTTCAGATTATTCATAGAAGCCTATGAAAACAGTTGAAGAATGTACCTTTTGACTTATTTTTAACTGTACTCAAACCAGAGTTCTTCCCTGAAATCCATGAAAGCTCTGAATTCTCAAGGCGGAAGCTGCCTGTATGATACTTATGAGCATTTTAAGGTAGAAGATGTATGTTAGACAAAAGATATTCTCAAACTTCACATCAACAACAGCTCTTCCATCTAAAACCAGCTTGGAAACATCCCTTACAGTTCCTGGTGCTCAACATAAGGGAATCAATATGATTTCTATTTTTGATGTAAGGCTGTGCTTTCAGAATGAATATCTTAAAAAATAGTTAAAGTGATAAGGGAAATGGCCAAGATTATTCCTTACTGCTCAGAAATATTCAGTTACCTCTGCTGGGCATCTACGGGGCACCTGCTGGAGGCAGGGTTCATCTAGACAGACTGATGAGGGACTATCCCCAGCCACTGGAAGAATACATCATTCCTGAAAAATACCCAGCATGGAAGATGGCAATTAGTCCAGTCAAAAACAAGTCTCTGAAAAAAGCCCTGCTGTGCTGAAGCTGGGCTGAGTGGCTCGATATCACTGATCCTGATGTGCACTGCTCCAGGTGGTGGTCACAGCCCGTTTGCTTCCTCCATGTGAGATTCTGCCCAGTACACCTGCAGTACCTCACCTCTTATGGACGAAGGTCTGGGGTGTGCCCGCTCTCAAGCTGCAAGTGCAGTTTTTGCTGCCTGACTACATCTGTACCTATCCAGGAAGGCTGGAGAGGGATTCAGCAGGGTTCCTCCAGCAGCCTGCAGCATAATGTTTTAGTAGAAACCCCATCTTTGAACCTATTGCGCCAAAAACGCAAAACCACCAAAGAAAATAAACCCTCTACACAACACTTAGATGAGTGGCCATGAACACAAGGGGACTAAAGCACATCTTTTCTCCTTTTTGCCTATAGCTCAAGCTGGTTCCTCCTGGCAACCCACACTGCTCACAGCACACTGTCCCCACATCTGTTTTTACCAGACACACAGTTCACACCTGCTGTTCTCTGCCTCTTCTCTTAACTCCACATTTTCCATACCTGTTTAAATGACTGATTTGATTTAATTTAATGTCCCATTATGCACCTTCATCCTGGACAGCAGGAAGGGAAACAGAACAGAACCTGTCTGTGTTTGTGCGAGTGCTGAGCCTTTCAGTGTGCTGGTCTGCATACGGGTGTATGTGTAGCGTGTGTGTGGCCATGTGCATCCTTTGGCCAGACAAACTCAGTCTTGCTGCTGACTGTACCTGAGACATGGATCTGCCTCAGCCTCACCTCTGTGGGGCCGCTGAATTCAGTAACCCCAAACAGACATCCCTGTTCTGCCTCCTGTGACTCAGCTATGCCTTCCTGTATGTTGCCATCCCTCAGTCAAGCCCTGGTTTCACAATGAGTTTAATTATGTATATTACTTGAACTGAATCTAAGTGAATTGTTAAATTTAGTGCTCCTCTACTCTTGAACCCTGGCCCCTGATCTCCTCAATGCAGTGTAGACATCTCCCCCTAACCCACCATAGACATCACCATTTCAAATACATCACTACTATAGTCCTTGGAGAATGATAAACATCTTTAGGAAATACTTTAACTGACCTATTTTGAATATCTTCTTTTGGAGATGAACAACAGCTTAGAAATGTGCTTTTTTTCCACTGCCTGGTAAAGGATTTAAGTTTTTGCTCATGGTGTAACAGCTCACTGAGCTGAAGATTTAGTAGCTCTCACCACTATTTTGGCTAACAGGTCTGCAGCCGGGCTCTCTTCGGTGTCAGAATTCCAAGGAGCACCTAGCTGGAGAGTGGTGGTATGCTAGTGATGCAATGAAAAAACCTCACACATTTCTGACTGTGTGCCAGTGACACACCACAGTATCCTTCTGGGTAATTCAATCCATGTTCTCTAAACAGGATCAATTCTGTTAACATGACTGAAGATCATCTACTGAGGTGAGCAAAAAAGGTCACTTGCTTCCTTCCACTCAGATATGAAAGCGTGGTCCTGATCATATGCAGACATATGTGGTTAAGTGTGGTGGTGGGGTCTTGCCTGTACTGTCTTTCTTGCTGCTGCCTTGCTTCTTGCTCTTTCAGTGGATCTGACAGCCTGTCCTGCTTCTTGGGCTAAGCAGCTGGGGAGTACTGATGGCTGCTTTCCAGCTGATTTCCTATCCTAACCCAAAAGCAGCTTTATTTTGTTTGCAATTGTGGTGTTAGGAAAATGTGTGGGAATCTGAGGAACTAGAAAGTCCGTCTTGACTAAATGAAACAATATGCTGTTGTATTGTCATAACCTAGTTTGGGCTCCCAGGAGACTCTCATGAATCTGACAAACACTCAAAATACTTGAAGCAAAACTAACTTTGAATCTTTGTTCCTCCTTTGTTTCTAAAAATACTGCAGTTTTTCTACTCACAAAGTAGTAACAAGAAATAGAAACAAGATTCTCAAGCTTCATTTCAGACCTTTAGTCAGGAAATTAAGCAGGACTATCCCAGGCAGTCTCTGCATTGAGTTTCTCTTCTCTTGGTAAGTCTGTGGAAGCAGCTTTCAGCAGATGGGGAAAGGGTGAAACATGGAAATGATGTTAGAGTTCAACAACGGCATGATGCTTATGTCCCAGAGAAAAGGGGAACATCACCTCAGGGACTTGAGCACCCACATTGTGATCACTTGGTGGAACACTCAGATCCAAAGCCAGGCAATAGAAATGTGACCAGCGTCACTCCCAGGTGTGGTGCAAGGATGTACCACAGCCAAGAGGAAGGGAAGTCTTTTTTCAATAGCAGAAAATTCTCCAAGCACCATCTGGATTTGAATAGAAGTACTCGTTAAAGGAAATAACTTGTAAACGATGATACTATTCTTTGCAATTCACATGGCTTTCCACACACATCCTTTTCATAACACACAAACAAACACACACAGTAGATGTACTCCCACTGTTTACAAACCCAGTCTCTCAAACTGTGATGAAGAGAGGACATGGCCAAAAGACAGAAAACCTGAAATATCTTCTTTAGCATCTAAACGTGAGGTAGAGAGCACAAGTCTGCTTTCCTTAGCTAACCCAAACAATCCATTCATTTTCCTTAGTTAACCCACGCAATCCATTAGTTTTCCTTAGTTAGCCTAAGAAATCCCTGAGCTTAAAATGCAGTAATTAGTGTTATTGACTCTTGTGCTGTGATTGATGGGGAAGAGGTGACCGTGAAGGCATAGCAAGACTGTATCACTACAAATTGTTAGTCTTTCCTTTTGATGCTTCTCTCTGATATCTGCCTGGTCTTTGGTCTTACAAAAACCCTAAGAAGTCTCAAAAAATGAGCTCAGTAAGAGTCTGTGGAAAAGTGAAAGGACTCAACTACATATTTTTAATTCTTATAGCCTACAATATTAATTGAAAAAAACCTTGGGTTTTCTTTCCTTTTCTTATTTATTTAATATCAGTCCACAGATTTTAAAACAGTTCTTCATCCTTTCATGAACTTCATCTCCAATTTCTATAGAAAAGATGCTCTTTTCTATCAAAAGGTGTGATTTTTTTTGCTCTAAATATATTCCTATTTTCTCTCCTGGATGTGATTACCCCTTACACTACGAAGAAACAAAGTACAGGATGACAATTTAAATAAACATTCCTGAAAAAAATGCTTTATCTGATGGAATTATCTTGTTGCTAGCAATATGAAACAGAACAATTTGTTTTCAGGTCTTCTGGCTAAATGTGAATGACATTTGTAAGCCAACTGCAACAATACAATGAAGCCTGGACTAGCACCCTTTGTGCTAAACCATACTGGCGGAGAGAACAGTTCTGTTCCAAGGAATTTATGGTACAAGGAGCCAGAGTATCATACATGTCTCTAAGAAGGCAGACGTACTGCTGTGCATTTCCTGTTCTGTCATCTTCTTGAGCAGATCTGACCCGACTTTGTGCCACCACAGCAAGGCAAACTGCTTTTTACTGTGTCATTTTCACAACCAAAGACTCACTGAGGACAGTGAGTCACATTCATTCAGGTGGAAACTAGATCTGGACGATTTGGTCACCACAAGTGAATGGTAGCTGTGGCAGACAGGTGAAAAGGACGGTGTGTCAAGATGCAGAGGGGAAAATTGTTTTGTATGTCATTTTGTAAAGAACCCATAATCAGAGTACCTTGCACTGACTTGTTTGTAGTTTGAACACACAGAAAGCTCACTGCTTTTCTTTTTCACCTCAGTCAGCATGGCAATCTGTCTACCAGGACACTTAAGGAGTTAGCTCTTAATCACATTAAAAAGTTGACATTGATTTCAAAGTGAAGGAATAAAACTCTTTCCATGAAAAGAAAAGAGTATTTGCTATTTTCCCACTTCTAACCCAAACAAAAGGACGTGCTCTGGAGTCTGGCTTTGTAGGTGCTTGGCCAAAAAGGATCTCAGACTACACTGGTCTTCAGCACGGTAATTGAGTGTACATAGTCACCTGTGGAAAACAATAGCAGGAAATCCAGCCCTCAGGCAACGGAAAGCTCCGACGTATAAAATCCAACACATGTATTATTTATTTCCACATTAGGCATGAAACCCAAGATGGATGAACAGTGGAAGAGTAACTCCATGCAATGTTTGTAGCCAGGAAATAAAAGCTATTTATAAATGCTAAATAAAACCACTTTTTTCTTTTTTTGTTTAACCTTAAATTTTCTGTATTAAAACTGGTGAAATACATCATAGTGTTTTCGTCCTGTGAATGTTCTCCAATCAGGAAAAGAAAAATAATAGTGAAAATTACAGCTGCATTTGTTAGAAATTAGTACTGTTTAGACTGAAAATGCTCAGAGGAAAAAATCATTAATCAGTCATTTAAAAATACTCTTACTGAACAGGAAAAAACACAAAAGAATTCTTCCAAAGATCCCACTTATGTTCAGCACTGGTTTTACACTTTCCATACTTCACTTTAGAGTTTCTAGTCAGAGTTTCTCCTCTGTCCAGGTTAATGTACCTAAGCCCTTTTTCTCACTTGTGCTCTGCCTTACTGGCTGTAAGTTACCCCTTGTCTCAGGTTTCCCTCTCAAAGACTCCAAAGATGACACATTTGGGCATCTTGTGCTAAGGAAATCCTTGTGTCCCTTTCAGGGATTTCACTTGAATAGGACTTGGTGTTTTCTGTTGTATCTTTTTGTGAATTTTCCCACAGAGCTCTCAGGTAGTAGTTAAAAATATGATCCAACAGCTGGAATGGCTTCCTCTGTGTATAGATTTGCCTTCATTTTTGTGCAGGGCTTTTTGAGAGTGTGGATTTTCTAATGTGGTAACTTATACACATGAATTTGCAATAAAGCCCTGTGCACTTTGGAGAGAATAGAGCAAATAATGTGATTCCTTATTACCAAATTTTCCTGGAAGAATGTATCTTTGAATTAAATTGGAGAGGCCACAAACTCTGGATTATGGCAGCTTGAAGATAAAGTTCAGCAAAAGAATGAAAGAAACCCACACAACTAATAATTGGAAAGGTAAAAATGCTTTGATGAAAATAAAAACAACACTTGTAAAAGTCCATCTGCTGGGTTACGTCCAGCCTCTCATCCACCAGCACCCAAAGTCCTTCTCAGCAGGGCTGCTCTTGATCTGTTAATCCCCCAGCCTGTGTTGATACAGGGGGTTGTGTCGAGCCAGGTGCAGCACCTTGCACCTGGCCTTGTTAAACCTCATGAGGTTCATATGGTCTCACTCCTGAAGCCTGTTCCAGTCCCTCTGGATGGCATCCCTTTTTTCTAGCCTATCCGGTATAAAATCCAGAGTCTGGTGCAACAAGTGTCAGGTAAGATGCCATCAGTGTTATGTGGTCTCTTGACTGTGGTGATCTGCTCTTGAAATATCTCTGAATGCTGCCATGTCAGGAGAAAGTGGGCTATCTTGTACAAAATTATCAATAGACAGGCACCATCAAAAGGTATTTAGGAGGTGATGAACGTAAAAATCTGTTGTAACAGAAGTTAATCATCTGTGAATTTTCTGACAAACATTTGCTATCACTTTTGCTATCATTCAAAAATGAAGACAATGTGTATGACACATGCTATCACTAAAAGTAGGCAAAACTAGTGGTAACTTGACAGTCTGTGCATACCTCTACCTTGTCCAACTACAAAATGTTTTCATCCTCTTTGCACAAGAAATTGCATAGACAGTCTTCATTCATACCCCACTTTTTTTGAAAAAGTTTCGTTTCCTAGTTTGCTTTTGATGATTTTCTGAAGTTATCAACTTACTGTTTTGCTGTGTCTATTGGAAATTCTATAAACTATTTTAAAAGACTTCTGAGACAACATGTTGTTGGAGGAAACTGGAATATTGTTCTCCAGCCGGATGTTTTAACACAGCCAGCTGCCTTTTATGTAGTATGGAGGCAGAGGAGATTAATGACAGACCTGATGCCACCTTGGGGGAAGGAAGATTTCCTGAAGTGCAGATCTGGCACGTGTTGCATGCCATTGCACAGAAATCCCAACTCTCAGAAATGCTTAACTAGGCCTCATTATTTCATTGTCATCAGCCCCAAACATGTGGAACCCTAAAATACTCTCCTAAACCACAGTACTTCACAGCCCTTTTATTAGATCTGGTCCTTACATTTCCAGTGATCACATTTTCAAGCTTTCTCTGCTAATAGAGTACTGGTTCTTTAGTTGTTGTTTTTTACTGGTTATTTTGGGGTTTTTTTTATGAAACTGAGGCTCTCAGATATTAATACTACTCTGTGGGAGGCAGTTTTAAGAACAGAGGAACAAAGTCATAAACATGTTTAAATCAAGTTAAAAAAAGATGTGCAAAGAAAGCTGATTGACTCCATAAACACAAAAGCTAGACAAAACCTACATTTACATACATATAACTAGAGTGTTATGTGACGGCACTGGTTGACTGTATGAGTCTCACTGAACTAGAAGCTCTATTAAAAAAAGAATCCTGACATTTAATATTTTGTCTATTATTTCTAGCCAATTCCTTCCCGGGCTCCTGAATCCACAGTGCGTATTGAAAGATCAACTATGCCTACCAGTATGAGAAATCTAGGAATTCTCCTTTCTCTGTTTCTCTATTTCTATTTACTGTGTGTGCTTGTACATTTTGAAACAGTATTCATTGAGCATGTATTTGAAAGGTTCACCTATATGTGATTTAGATTCACAGTCTCACTGAAACACAGCAGTTTGGGAAAGGAAGTGAAAGAATTAGATTAAATCATAAAAACCTACAATAGCTTTGGCATGCAGGACAACATCTAAAAAGCCATGAAGAAGGTCAGCCCATGTTTTTTCTGAACATACTGCGTGCACAGTGCTTGTTCCCAAACTCTCCTGAGGCAATGAGACTGAGCACCTCCGAGGTAGTTTGCCATGAAAAGGCAAGAATTTGCAAAGTTGGGTGTCCAGTAGACATGCCTATATCACTGTTTCGTATAACACCTGTCTGGGATAAAGATCTCCTCAGGTCATACCTGAGTGAGAAATTACACAGACACACCAATCCTAAAGACAGTCTTTGGAGGCAACATTAACCTTATCTGTCAGCATAGGACTTTGGTCTGTATTGCAAGGCGACTCCTGCATTTACGGACGTTGTGTTTGTGTGCAATTCTCTTACCCCAGGTGCCCAGGGAGATGGCACCTGCAGCTATCAAGGCTGTCTGCAGGGCCTTCTGGCTGTGTGGTGTCACTGCCCTTTCATTGTGTAGAAGCCATTGGCACCTCCCTTCTGTCCACTACTAACCCTTCAAGTACTTGGGTCTGTGAACAGAAGCATGTCACAAAGCATGTTAAAAGCCTCAACATGATTCACATGCTAATGCAAACCAGCATGTTAAATATCCTGTCTTCATATATTCATTATTTTATAGCAGGTTCTCTAGGAAAGCTCTGAGCTGGTTTGTACTCTCCAGTTTAATGTGTGCTGGAAGGATAGGTACTGTTGGGTGAAATCAGAGAAAAAATCCAAACATTTTGGCAGAAAATAAATCCCAGATTATAAAATTCATTTCCTATCCAGCAGCGAACAATGTCCCAGAAGAACATACAAAGCAGCTGCATGTATAAAGTGCTTTTTTTATCTTGTACATGAGAGGAAAATAGTAAATCAGTCATTACAAAGTCATGTACTTTTCTTGGTATTTTAAATATGTATTAAATAATCATGTGAATGCTTCGGTGCCCAGGATTAAGGTTTATGTTGAAAAGTCACATGCACCCTAAGCCAGGGACTCTGTTGATTGTACTTATTCTTTTATTTTAAAGCTATTTTGGGGAAGATGCAGTTAACTGAGCATGATTCACAAAACCTTTGAAGTCAATAAATTGAATTACACCATACTTCTATGGAATTTGTTTCGGTGGCTGATTAGAGAAACTTATGCTCATTAAGAATTAGTGATTTCCAATGACTCCTTACCACACAGAGAACTCGGCACAGTACTAAAAATTGGGAAGAAATTTCCATATTCTGAGCAAGTTTATAGCTCAGCATCCCACAGTTACTACCTGCAATCGGACAGGCGGACACTTGAAGACCCTACACGACCCAAGACATCTAAAACATTTGCTTTTCAGCCTCCACTCTGAAGGTATCCGGAACTTGCAACAATATTTGCTGTCTTGAGATACACTGTTCATTTCCACCCTGCCAGTTGCAACAGGGTCAAACAAAAAACTGTCATGTAAAACATGGGAGAGGAAAGAGTAGGATTTTGTTTATATATTCTTGAAAGTTTCAAACTCCATGAGTAGCCTGTAAAGTAGTGCTAATGCATAACTTTATTTTCTTCCTCCATATCTTTTTATGTTAAATGATTGTCAAGGGCAAGTGGGCCCTGAACATGCTTCTAAAAATAAACGCGTGATAGATGAGCATGAAGAAATGTGTAAGTTGACAAATAATTAAAACAAAAACCAAAAGGCCAGATTTTAGTGCTATCTTCCTCATGCATCTCTAATCCTCAGTGACAACTCTGAGGAATGGTTTTCAGCTAAAAAAACATTTTCTGAGTCATCACTCTCACTGACTCTGTGGCACTGCTATTCTTAGTTATCCATGTGACAGCCTGACCTAATCAGTGCAGAGTGGGACAGATTTCCCCATATATGTTTTCTCTAAGCATAAGTCATCCTTGGCCTATTATTAGGATGCATATGCCTAATGAGACATCTAATCCCTGTTACCACCCCTGGAAACACATAGCAGATCGTGCAAAACCTGGCACTATTGTAAGTCATATGGGAAGTAGAAAATGGCCTTCAGTTCACCCTCCTTCCGAGAGCTGATAATGAGAACAAATCATCTGTGTTGGATTCCAGCTGGCAGGCCAGAAGTGCAAAGCCTACAGCTTACTTTCTGTGCCTTGAGTCATCTAGGCTTTATGAGGAGCGCAATGTATTGGTTATCCATAGGGTGTTTGTACATATTAAAAGGAACCATCCGAGCTTCCAAGTCAAGCCCTTAGAATATCTTTTCACAAAATATAAGAAGAAAGTGGTCTGGGGCAGTGAGATCTTTGAGCTGTAAAAACATGCTGGGATCTGCTGATTAAAAGTACCGCCACAGGTAGGGATCTACAGTCAGACTCAGCACAGTCCCTGTGGCTGAAGCTGGGATGGGCGCTCCAGAGCCAGGTCTCACTAAAAAAAAGCTGATTTCTTGGTCTGCCTGTGTCGAGACATGAGACCTTGCCCAGAGAAAACGGTAAGAAATGTCCCCAAAACTGACATCAAAATGGCAATGGAAGAAAGGTGGTTAGAGGATCTCCTTTCCTGCAGGAGACCCTGGCCTGAGGCCAAGCAGTACCTTTTAAAAGAGGATCATTTTCTCTCTCTCTCAGATATCATCTCTTCCAAAATGCAACATATTTGACTTATGTGGTACTAGGAAGTCTGAAATTCATGCATACAATCATTCTTTCAGTACAATTCCTCTTCAGAGTTAAAGTCTCCAGCCAAAACAACCAAACAGTGACAACATGGAAAGAGTGAAATACCTGCTTTTCTTTACCACAGCTGCTAACTCACTGCTAGGCAGGACACCTCCTTTTAAAATTAGAGAGCCCTGAATCATCACTTTGTGCTTCATTCAAACATCCACAAGGTCACAGTCTCACCTTTTCTCTAATCCCTAGGAAACTGTGCTGCTGCATGCTCAGATGATCCCAAAAATGTCAGCCGTGGAAGCTGTGATTTCCCAGGGATAATGAAACATCATTAAAGTTAGCAGACACTGTACGTTGGGTAAATGCCAGCATCCAAACGTGTCTTTCTGACAGACCTGTAATTCTGCTGCTCCATCCTAAAGTGAGGCAGTGAAACTACTATGCATATGTAGGTAGGAGACACCCAGTAATATCTTGTATTTATGGTGTTGGCTGTTAAATCCCCATTTTTTTTCAAACTGGCGTAATAAATCTTCATGGGCAGAAACTGATCTCTCTTTATGATGCACTTTTATGGTCTTCCATAAAGCCTAGTCAGAAGAAGTAAAAACAACTCTCCAAATCTGATACTGTTGGCAGTGTACTAGTACAGGCTCATGTTGTCACTTTTGAGTAGCAAAGCAAGAAGTACTGCAATCACCAAAGATGCCATGTCTTTGTTAAGAAACTCCCATAATTTCATTTTTTTATTAAGTTCAAGTAATATTTCGGTTTGTAGAAGATACCTCTCATCCCCCATCTTAGCCTCACCTGGAACATCGTGGAACGATTTTGCATTTCAGAGCACAGGGGGCCCCTCTAAATCTCTGCATCTTCTCCACAAGCCACCTGAAAGCACCTCACTCAGTGCGAGGGGTACCTCACACTGCACCTTTACCTGGCCCTGCCACAGGCACCGTGCTGGTCCTCACCTGAACTGCCAGAGCGCCCCTGGGGCCAGCACCAGCCCATTCTCCCTGTGCCCAGCCCGGTGGCTGCAGTGTTCCAGAGACCACAGTCACCCCAGGCCATTTCCACGTGGTATTGCAAGTCCCTGTACCCAGCACAAACCCAGAGCACTGCCAATTGTCATGACATCCCACAGGGATGCCGGGGAAAGGCAAAGAAGCCTGAAGCAAGGACACTGGGATATTAATGAGCCGACTTTCCTTTTCCAGGCTATATTTTGTACAGGGTGGGGTGCAAGCAGCAGCTCTGGAAAGCAAAAGGAAGCCAGTGAGTCCGCCACCCGCTCTCTCAGGACCATTCTCTGGGCTGGGCGTTAAAGCTGAACATCCTCATAGAAACCCTCAGTAAGAGGAGCCAGGGCTGAAAGCCATTTCCTGAGCAGTTTGACAGCCTGCTCTAGCAGGGCAGGGCCTCCCTCCTCCCTCCTTTCACAGGAGTTTGGACCTGCAGAGTGAGCCCTGCGCCTTGTCCAGGGAAGTTGCTGTCAGCACCAAGCATGGGCTTCCTGCCCCAAGCCACACCAGCAGTGTTCCACTCTTTCAGTAAATGTTCTCCATTATACCCCTATGTGGTTAATTAGCAGCTGTTCAGGTACTGTAAAAATGCAAGAAAATGCAATCAAAATTATTTATAAACAGATAAGACCAAACGGCCTTGTTGGAAGCCCATTGAAGTCAATGGGAAGGCTTCTGCTGTCCTCAGTGGGCTTTGGAACAGGCCCAAAAGCAGTTTGGCATTAGATAAAGAGAGGTTTATGTCAGGACTATAACACCTAATCTGTGTAGTAGCCAGATTAATTTCACCATTAAATTTTCATTAATGATCCCAAATTGTCTTCACTGATAGCTAGGATTAAATATTGTGTTTTACAGTCTCAAGATCTGGAACAGTAAAACATGTGCCTAACCTTCAAAATGCAATTAGTACCCTAGAATTTGCATGCTTGTTCCTATTTTAGAGAACAGTAAGAGTTTATAATGCTCTTGCCACTATGAACAATGGGTTTTACTGATACAATATTAATTACAACATATAACCTCTCACTAACATGCAAACTTATGGTAGATGCCTATTCCTAGTGACCACGTACTCATATTGGTCTTACTGCTTGAAAGATAGCAAGACCAAATAGATTTAGTTTGAGGACAAACATGGGTGCAGGGGAAGGAAGGAGGAAGAGAAAATTAAATGAGCAAATATTTAAAGCAGTGTCTGCCATTTCATTAAAAATGTCGTTAAAAATGTTACAAAGTTCCTATTGAGAACATTTTTATTCTCTGACATAAAATTTGTCTGTTTATAAGGTTATCTTTGTTGTTACTGACTCTGACGGTACTAGATAGAGAACAGAGCTTAGGGGACTGGGTAAAAATGGGAAATTCTCTAACTAAAAAATGAGGGAACCAATTTTCTGGGCTACTGATACCCACTGGGCTAAGAATGTAGCCAGTGGTGTAATACTCTGGGCAGCTTCCAAACAATGCTGTGTTGTGGGAAGGAAGCTATAATGCAGTTGTGTCCGTGTCTTATATTGACTCCTAGGTCAAACAAAGCCCAGAGCGATTTGGAATTCACTTGCTGTGCCACTGCTTACTGCAGCTAGTTTGTGAAGGGAGCTATTGTGGATGAAAGGGAGAAACAAAAAGCATTTGATTTTTGCAGCCCTCATGAGACAGCTATGAATTTATGGCAATTTTTTTCTTTCCAGGCAGCAAAGGAACAGATTACTATCTGATTATAGATCAGCATTTTCACAAATGCTGAACAGCAAATGCTCCATGGCATCGCTTACTAGGGATGTGAAAACGAATTATTCAAATGACTTAGAAATTGCCTGACAGCACTTTTGAGATAAAGATGTATTAAAATAATCTGTGTCTAAGCATTGCTTACCTAAAGATAACAAGATGGGAAATACTGTACTGGACCAGACTGAAAGTGCATTTAAGACCTGGCCTCTGGCAGTGGCTATCTATGGGTGCAAAAAAAAGCACACAAGAGTAAGCAGGGAATGTACCAAGTGATCCTTTCCCCTCATACATCCCCCCCACCTTCAGATACCCTTAGATGAGGCTCTGCTGGAGCTCACACACACATTCTTACATTGAAGTCTGAATGCTTCCCTCCACAAATTAATCTATACATTCGACCTCCCCACCATTCTGGGATCTCAGTTTCCACCATACAAAAAATTGGAGTCACCATATGAAAATCGTAGTCATTTGCTTCTTTTTCACTGCTTGCCTGTTAGCTGCCTGAAGTTCTTAAATTCTTCATAAGGTGAAGGGAGGAAAACAACCATTCTCTCTTCACCTTCCCAGAGCACTGAGGATTTTGTAAGTCTGTATCACAGCCGACCTTGATTATTTTTTCACTAACTAAAGATGAACCGTAGCTTGAAAGATCAAATGATTAGTGAGTCTTTCTATACCTCATATTCTCTATTTATAGAATGGGCTTTATGACGTTAGGCTTATTTCTAAAATTGTATTGCCCCCTCCACCCCAATGTCCAGGAAAGCTCACCTAACAGAACAGTTTGAGCTCTTCCTGATATTTTAGTAAACTTCCTGATATTGCAAAGTTAATGGAGACTACAGGATCCTCAATTGCACTGAACACAGCAGTGTTGTACAGCAAATGTTACTATTAACTCAGTTTTCATGCAGCCAACTTGATGAATATGTTAGAAATAAACACATGACTGAAGAAAGAGCTCACGTTTGGCTGTTCACTAAAAGAGTGGGAAAAGCTGCACATGCATCACTCATTTACTTTTTTCAGTTGTGTATCTGCAAAACAGAAAGCACAAATGGTCAGAAACGCCTGTGTTAGACACAAACATACCAGTTAGACATGAACATGCACAGCCATGTGCAACAAAGGAATGAGAATGGCCTCTGCTGAGCTTACTGAGCTAATCACTGGGATTATGATCCTGTCTTCTTGAATCTTAATTCCTAGTTAAATTCCCAGGACAGTTTATGAATCTTAATGAGAAAACCATCTTTAAAAGAGGGGTGTGGTTGCAGCTTTTTGAACATCATCTTTCAAATTCCCTGTAGACTTTAGCAAAACTATTTTGAGTTCTGAAATTCCACTTCCACACAAGCACCTTCTCTAATATGCTACCAGACTGCCTGGCCAGGCTGACTAAAACTTCTGCCTCTCCTTCTCCAGGGCCAGATGTGAAACAAAATCATTTACTTTTTTATGAAATAGGCACAAGTACCGTAAAAAAAAAATTAAAACATATCTTGCTTTCACCTTTCAATGAACTTCTGTCTGACTTGTTTGTTACGTTTCTTTAAATGCACCAAGTGGCCTTGCCCCTTTACTTCAGTGAAAGGTAAGCTGACTGTAATTATTAGAAAATGACATGATTACCTATTCAAGGCTGAAGCACGTCCAGCAACAAAGGAAATCCCTGCCCAAAGCAGTAGGGAGGTACTTGACTTGTGCCAGACGACAGAACCATCAAACCTGCTTATGTTTCCCACTGCTGAGGTCAGGATGACCAAGAAACAGTTCAGGTCACAGCAACCGTGGACTTCCTCAGATCTGAAAGCAGCCATTTCAGGACTTCTGCCTCATTTCAAATTCCCTTGTAAAATCTGGGACTATTTCTACCTAATTTATTTATTCCTCAGGTTGATATTTAGGAATATCACTTTAAAAGTTTTGTTTAGGCATTAAATATGGTCTGTATGTCCTTGTGAGCAATTGTTTTGCAGAAGTCTCATTCAGATACTTGAAGAAAAACACCAGTCCAAGACGTGGGTCTTTATTCTTGAATGTAAGAAGAATAAAGTAGGTGTAGGTTGAATGTTGCAAGAAGTGTAACACTGTCATGCACATCTTTTCTGTTTGCTCACAGCAGCATTACTGCACTCCCAGGGGTAATATTTTCTAGGAATGTGAGGATCCTGCAGGACTATGGCTCTCTACAGCTGGATGGAGGGAAGCGTTTGCCAAGGTGTACACATCATTCTCCCTGACATGCTGAGGTTGCTCCCCAGCAACATCCCACTGGGGCATTGCAGACCTGCTGCTCCTGGAGCATGCACAGGATGTAAAGCTGACAGCAGTTCTGCTTTGAAGTTTCCTCCCGGCCACAGCATTTGAGGATTTAGCTCTTAAGGAGATTGAGGTTATAATCATCAGGATGAGAATCCTAGATTGCTTCCAAGGACTCAGTTAAATATGCTGCACAATAAAAGTGCATGCATAGGAGGCCATTTTGGTTTGGCACCATGCGTGGGACTAGAGTCTAATTAGGCCTTTACTGCTAACAACATCTGATTATAACACTGTCTACATTTCACAATGGCTGTTTCGCAAGCTCTCTCTGAGTTAGCTAACACAGGGATGCCTACACCACAAAATGGAACTTGATGCAGGAATCATCAAAGCAGCACTGACCAAAAAGCAGATTTATGCACAAGCATTCAAAAAGCAGATTCTGACTCAAAGGATGCTGATGGGCACAGAGAGCTATCATTCAGTTATGCCCAGTGATGTTAACAGGCAAGTCTAATAATCGAAGCTTTTGGGTCAGATTGAATGCACCAGTAGTATCCAAGGACGGTACCGTGCCCAATCTTGTGGTCAGATGTTTAGTTTCTGAAGTTTCACAGGGAGTAACAACATTTGGGCCTTAGGTAACTTGGCATTGCCTGAGTTCTGAGAGAGGATGACTTAAAATCATTCAAAAGATTTAAAAAGTGAGACAGGAAAACACATAATCTCACAATACTGTCACAGGGCCAAGTAAATATGCACAAACTGGGAATTTTCTTTCAGGGCAAATATTCTCTGCACAGTTGATCACCTCAGATAAATTTTGTCTTCTCAATATCATGGAATTTAATTTACAGGTTTCAGTGCCATGCAGCAAAATATTCTTGAAGGCTTATTTAAGTTGTTCAAAATAATATAACTTTACAGAAAGCAGCAGATATGGCAGTGCATGTTTGACAGTCAGATCCTGCTGGGTACAGATTTACATTCAGCCCTAGGGCTTTTGGCTTCTTACTGATAACTGGAAGACTGGTAGTATTTGCCAAATATAACTTGGGCTTAAGTGGTTATTATTGAAACTGAGTAAGAATAGAGACATACAGTCAGAGCAAGATAAAGTTACATGAACCATTAAAATGAAGCAGGTGCCTATTTTCACTTACTTATTTCTGAAATATTATTTAATGGCAAAAGAATGAAGACAGTTTTCAAGCTGGTACCATAGGAGAAGAGTCATAAATTAAGAACTCTTTCTGAAGTGTGTCACCTGTGATTTTGTGATAGTGCCACTTCTATTGCTTTCCTGGTGGCACCTACTAGATGAGTTTTTGATATCTACTATCGTCCACTGTATTTTAATAAGGTCTAAAATGTTAATTTAATATTTTATTTCAACTTTATTAATCTTTTGATAACAGCTTTTGCTTTGTGTCACAAAGTGGTTGTGATTTCTTGATGGAAGCAGTTAAGGGTCAAGCTTTTCAGATCCTGCCAATCAACATAACTATACTGAACTTACCTACTCTAGCTCCAAGTATTTATTAGAGTCTTGAGATCATCTACAAGTCAAACTGCATAAATACCGCAGAAAAGGACTAAATATTTGTTAGGCAAATCCATTTATTTGGAAACACGGTCTTTCTGTGAATGTTTTCTTAGTTTTTGTAGAACTACATAGCTTGAACAGCCTTACTGTGCACAGGCTAGACTCTGAATTCTTTTTTTTTTGTTTTTCAAATGCATGGCACAAACTTTTTTGATCAACTCTACTTCTGAAACGCAAAAACCAAAGGGAGGTGAGGCCACAGAATTAGTATTTAAAAAAAATTTCAAACATTTCTATTAGGTCTTTATTTGTAATTCATATATTAAAGCAGCATAGACTTACACAAATATTGTGACTGCTCCCCGGAGACCAACTTATTCCTGGATTCTTTTAATCTATTGTATTCTTAATCTTCAAGCAGTGTAAAGATCATGAGGAATGTGCTTTACTTTCATGTGCTTGTAATTTGCTCCATGTGAATACAAACATTGTAGTTACATGGGTATTTCACAGTGCAAAACACTCTTTGTAGACTAATAAAAACACCAGAAGGCTGACAATGGAAAATATGGTAAAGTTATCTGAATCTATATATTATAAATTGATACATTACATAAAAATTGGCCAGTTTGCAAGCTTTACATGTACTTTCTAAACAGTGAAGACTATCCTAAATACTTAAACAGGTATGAAAGTTAAAATTAAAAAGCACTAACTTTTAATTTATAATGATCTGCCCCATTTTGCAATAAAAATCCAATGCAAAAAAAACAAAACAACTTTTTTCTCCCTTGGACTCAACGCCTTAGATTTTTTGAACAACACTTCGTGAAAGACTAGTTTTAACCACACTGGAATTCCTGCCAGCCAGAGATGGGCACCTGGATCACTTTGGGTATGCAAGTGCAGGAGCTTTTAATTTGTACTGTAAGAGGTGACCAGATTCTGCTATGAGATGTGTTGTCACATAAACGCCACCCAAGGAACAAATTTATGTATGCAATAGATACAGAAATGTGTGTTTGTTTAGGGAAAGGCAAGGTTAATGTCTGTGCTGTTGTTAGACTAGAAACTGGATCTCAGCAAGTGTCTTTTATTTCAAAGGAAGTCCATCCCACAGTTTGGAAATTGAGTATAAGAATGACTCTTCTTGACTAAATTGAGAAAGGTCAAAGTCCGGTCTCAAGTACAAATGATAATTGTAGCTGTTCCCTTAATTTCATGGAGGTTTTATTTTTTGTATGGTTTTGGTTTGGTTTTTTTTAACTTCTTTGCTGAATTCACAAGTCATTTTCTTGGCTTTAAAATTAGCCAGAATCACGCTTTTAAAGGTCTTGAGGAATTTCATTTTAAATCAGAAAGCTTAATTTTTATTGCATTGATTTTTAAACCTATTGTTCTGACTTTGTTCTGCTTGATGGTGTTCCTCTCCAGCATTTCTACAAATGGTTTTAGCTACTACAAAGTTATTGAGCTCTTGTTAGTGAGTTCATTCCTCAGTCAGTATTGTTGCTGAGTTGACTGTCACTGAGAAAATTTACACCATGATTATACCAAATAGTTTACAGCAAGAAACCCAAATTTTCTGTTTATAAATACTTTTGGGAGTTTAGCTACATAATTAATCCAGTCTAATATCACTGAAGTCTGTTTTATAAAACCCTAGAAAGACTACTTCAGAATTTGTAGACCAGGTAGCCAAAATTTTCTTATATGTGACATATTTTTTGCACAGACTGAGTAGAAGTTTATCTCTAAAGTACCTTTAAAAGCATCAAAACCAGCAGATGTGAGTTGGGACAGACAACTCAGACCAGGGTGAGTACACAGTATCTGGATGAGCAGGCTCTTTGAAATATCTCTCACCAGTTATAAATCCATCTTCTAATTGATGACATCTGCCTCTGCTACAACATGGCAGCAGCCAAACCAAGCAATGCAAGAAAAGGGAAATATGAGGAGTATAGGGAAAAGGAAATCAGAGATTGTATCTGTTGATTTTTGTCTAAATATGGAAATTCTTATACAATAGACCATCAAATGTAATTTCCTATGTCTTAGAGGACAACCTGTACATTTTTTAAAATAGTTCAAAAGGTTTACAAACTTGAGCTCAGGGTGTGGAAGTGGAAGGATGGGGCCTGAGCAGCTGTAGGGAAAGAAAATGAAGTGGATGATATCCCCCCTCACAAGCCTTTTTAAAAATCCCTCAGTTTGAGATTTCTGTGTATCAGTACCAGATAGGCTGTTCACTTGACAGGACTGGACCCACTGCAGATTTATGATGGGGATGTCTTTATATGGCAAAATCAAAGGAAAGACACAGTTTTGTGCAAGGACAATTGAGAGATCCCTTGCCAGCTCCACACACAGGAGAAGACATTCAGTAGCAGAGCCGCAGCACTTTTCTTGTGCCATTCTGCATGATGTGCTGTAAAAAGGAGGAGCCAGTAATATCACAATAACGCTCTACCCTTTGTTGTACTTTTTCTTCTCCACTTGAAACTCCGGATGTGACTCGGTCTGCCCTATCACAACCTTGCCCCTGCTCCACAGAACAGTGAGCTCAGCTTCTCACTGAGGGCCACAGCCCTGACACTTTATTTGCCAGGACTGAATATAGCTAGTCCTGTTTCACTTCTTTTGATATCTTATTTCCAAACACTTTTAAAAGTGAATTCAGAAACATGCTGGGCTCAGCCTCATGGTTGCAAAACCTTGAAGAAACCACTGGGCAGTTTTAGGTCTTTGCTAGGTCAAAGAAGAAACAAAAGAGATTTCCAAAGAACTAGGACGACCTTTCTCCCAGTACTTAGAGCATTGTGCTTCTTGCTTGTCTGGTAATACTTGCTGAGTATGTGGTAATAGGCTTGTACAGGCATTCTTGCCTAATGTCACTGTGACATTACAGTACTGAGAAAATCTATGCAACTTTGCAGCTATTAAGCGAAATGTTGACAGTAGCAGGCATATGGATTCCTTCAAAAAACAGTCTTAGGAGACTTGACTGTGTCACATGCATCCCTGTGCTCAGCTTTGGAAATGTGTTTGTCTCAAACAACTTTTTTGGATAAACCTGAGATCCCTGAAGGAGGCACAAGCTGAAAGGTAGAGACTTTATGCAGAGTTACAGTCCTTCCCAGAAGATTAGTGATTGAAGCTGACAACTTGAATGATCAACAGAAGTGAACTTCTGTTTCCTTCCAGAGCTCAGGCTCCTGCAGCCTTGTCCATCAGTAAGAGGGTTGAAACAAACAACACAAAATCGTATGTATAGGTGGAACACAGTGATTTCGTCTGAATTGAAGAAGGGATTCTGAGCCTGAAATGTCACCTGACTTTTTCACCTATATCAGTTAGTTTAGTAAAGAATAAAGCTTTCCCTGCAAATTCTGCTTCCTTATGTCCATACAGCATGATAGCTATGTAAACATTCTCACCATTCAGTGGACCTGCTCTTGTGAAATAACAGAAAGTTTTGGACAGGAGACCAGTAGGCACAATAAACATTTCCTATTCAATATGGTAGGTGAAGCTGACTATTTTGATTCTAAATTTTAGACAAATTTTCAAAGCTGTCTGGAAGGGCAGAAAGCTGGGAAACAGAAGATGATCAAGTATTATTTTAAATTTTAATAAGCTAATTTTCTGTATTTATGGTAAGGTGGGATTGCAGAAATACAGATGTAGATAGATAAAACACAAGCTCAGATGTCTTTCTCTATGACCAGTTGCCCTCAGGATCAAGAACTTACCCGGATTTGAACAGACCATTCCTCTGACCTCAGCAGCCTTGTTGATTTGCAAAAGGTGCAAATCCAGCACCTGATGCAGAGGAAAAGGAAATAAAGAGTGAGATTTCCCTACCTGCAGCCTTGCCCAACTTACTGTAACTTCAAAGTTACAGCACAATCACTCTGAAGGTGGCTGGGAAGATTTCTCAGGCAGGAGGAAGCTCTGAGTAACACCGATGCACAGTGAGATTAGTGCACTCAAATTTAACAGCAATGATGCAGCACACCTGCAGGTAAGGAGAAAAGGATATCAAAGCGGGAACACTGGAATGCGGGGAAGGGTCAATTTATGCACGAGGATTTCCACCACATGCACTTACATCCTCTGGCGCTTTTTGGAGTGGCTTCACAGCACTCAGCGGTCTAGAGGAAAAAATTGGGCAAGTGCCTGATGATGCACATTTTATGCACCAGGTAATCTCAACCAGAGTGACAGTGGTGTCACCAGTTTTTCTGGTAATGGCTTGCTCTGAGTTCTTCGAGGCAAATTGAAACCACTTTCACTCTTGGCTTACAGTGATATTGTAGACAAGTAGGAATATTGTAGACAAGTAGGAATAGTAATGAACACTTAGCTCATCAAACTTCCATCTTATGTTCTTAAAAATCTCTGAGGAGAGGGTGTCCACACCTCTAAATTCCCATCTCGGTGAGAATAACAAAATCATGCAATTTGATGGCTATAAGAGAAAACATTTTTCATGACAAATGAGTTGGAAACATTTTAGAGCTATAACCTCATCCTGAAATGTGGAGCAAAAGAAATTCATTGTTGGAAACAGCTCAGTTACACTTGATGAATGGTTGGCTTTGGGAAAAATCACGAAAAAGAAAAGCAGTGAAGGAAAAAGATGAAGCAATTTTACATGAAAGCAAATTCAGTCCTTAAAAAGCAAATTTTCTTTTCACAATACTGTCTTTAAAACTAATTTTTAATACAAATTTTTGAGCAACTCCCCCACACTACCTACAGCTCAGCAACTCATGGGTGCAATACAAGACAGTTGCATTTGGACATTGAATGATTCCTGGAGGTAGGTAAAACGTTATTGTAAGGGTATTTCTGCAGACTGGATGTTGGACTATACTGAATTCCTGTTCACTAGAGAAAACAATTAGCCAGCGTGGGAAATATATATACATGGGTTTCAAGAGAACAGTAGAACCAACAGTCACATTCTCCAAAAAGGCATTAAAAAATAAGAAAATTCATGGGTGGAGGTTAAGCAGCAAACCAGGACATGAGGTAGGGAGTGGAAGAATCACTGAGTATCTGAGGCGAGCTTGAAGGAGAGTTGCCTGTGGGACTTTTTTATCTTGGTAATGATGGGAGAGCTGAGTGCGACATGCCTGAAGCACTGACTCACAGGCATCACCACTGAAAAGTGAGAGCGATGGTCAGCAGGGAAGTTGCAGAAGATACAGCTTCATGTGCCATGCCCAGCGGGAAGCATGGGGCCAAATTCTTCTAGCTGAGAAAAAAGCACCTGAAAAAATCCTTTAGTGGTGAAAATGTCAGGGTCTTCAGTTCTTACTGAAATCTTCTTTGAACTTCTGTGCAAGAAAAAAATTCTGGATGCTAAATAGAGAAGACAAATTATTTCTTCTGATGTATTGTACCAGATCTTGGGCAAACCTAAAAGACAATATGTCTGTCATTACCTAGGAAATTAATAGTTCTGTATTTTAATTTATTATGAAGACAAAGAATGATACATTCTGGCCACCATGGTGTATTATATAATTTCCATCTGAACAAAGTTTCATCTGCCTTGTTTGTGTCCAACACCAGTAATGCCTTCAGCAAGGTATTCCCAAAGGCCCCAAAACTATTCCATTCGGCTGACAATTTTACCAGCAAACTGGGATATTTCCTTCTCAGTGATTCATTGGTGTAAACCTCCTCACATGCCCTGCAAACATGAAATTTAAATCACTTCTACTCAATGAACAGATCAGATGGCAACAAGGCAGAGATGCTTGGAAAGATTTAATATGTACTAGTAAGAGAGGAAGTCATCAGGAAATGGATAGTTCCTCAAGCTAATGAATGTGTCCCAACAAAAATGTGTCTATTATATTCACTATTCTTTCATGAGAGCATTTTTAGAACATTTATTCTGAGGAGTTCAGCAATATTTAGAAAAACATGCAATGTATTTGTTCATTTTTCTCCCAGGCTTCTGCTTAACAATGGGTGGCATGAAGGTTTTCCTGAGTTCAACATTTGCTTTTCAGATTTGCGAGATTCGGCTGGCTTGGAACAGTGGCGTAATCTTAACAATTTCCCCTTATTCTCCATCAGGCCAATCCACTGCTTAGGAGTATTGTGCTGCATTGATTATCACCTTGAGAAGACTTTAGTGAAAGCGTGGTGGGTGTGGTGTTATGAAACGTGGAGAGACGCAACACTTCCCAGAATGAGAACATACCAAGGATTAAATGATCCTGACTTGCAGCAAGAGAGTTGTAAGAAGCTTGGTAAGTGTCCTGGCATAGGGTCCAGGACTGTGTGGACATGCCAGGCAAACATATGAGGAATTGATCACCTTTTAGTTCCTGAAGACAAGTGTGAAACCATGAAACATGATATCTCTTTAAAACAAAAACCCAACAAAAAAAAATGAAAGCCAGGCCATCCTTTATCAGGAAGGTAAAGAGTGGTGTACCTTCACACACAAAAAAAACCAACCCAACCCAACCCAACCAACAAACAAACAAAACCACAAAAATGAGACAAACAAAAAAACAACAAACACCCCCCCTCAAATATATATGTTCAAAAAATACTAGGTCTCATACCCATTTATCAGTTTCATTTGAGTGCCATCAAAGCCTGGTTACTAAAGAGTATCATGATTTAGTTACCTACTTTTGGGATATGTGCCCTCTGTTCAAAGGGTTGTCCAAGACTGAGTTACATCTGCTTCAAGTTCTTGGCTTCTGCTTGATTCCACTTTGATCCGATTCTTAGATTTGATTTAGACCACTTTTCATCAGTGAGCCATTTTGACAGGCCATTTAAGTAGCACCACTCAGTACTCCATACAAAGGTAGCATCCTGTTAGAGCTCAGTTTACCTTTATTCTTTCCCTGGTGCAATCATTTTGCCCTAACTTTGTTAGTCTTGGTGGAAGTTGTCCAGGTATAATATAGTCATTTGTGCACCCGCTACAACAGACAGAAAAAACCAAAAATCTCTAGGGGTCAACTGACCTCATTTGCAAACGCTTGCTTAGGGTTGGTGGGATCCTTGTCCATTGCTCACAGAGGAATCCTCAGTGGCTGTGCTGAATGCACACTGAGGCTACTTCTGTGTCTGCAGTTAGATGAAATGTATTTCACCTTCAACATAATTTTGATCCACCCTCCTGCATCACAGCTGGTGCATGAAGCTTCTTATTAAAGACCTTTTAAAACTTCCAGTCTTCTTTGCTGATGAAACAAAACACAAAAGGTCATCTAATATTTGCTTTTAAAAAGCACAAGGGTCACAAGACATAGGATAAAATACAATCATCAACTTATAGCTGCATTCACATGCCCAGCCTACTGTTTCCAAGTGCATTGCAAAAGTCTAGCATTTTCATAATCAGGTCACAGATGACTAAAATCAATTATAAAGGTTAATGCCTATGGCAGCTCTTGTTGGTAGTGGATCTCAATTCATACTATTTTCTCCACTGTTACAGTAACAATATGTAATTATAAATTAAATCCTATTACTATTGAAATCTATTTTCAGATTTCTTACCAACTATAAAAATGCTAAACACAGAAACTGTGTTTAACTTAAAACACAGTTTTAAGTTTAACTTAAAAAGTTTAAACTTTTTGTTTAACAAAAAGACTGTTTTTTGTTAGCAAAATACAGCAACTATTTCTGACTCCATCCTTTTTCATTCAATAAAACCTTGCCATATTGCATTTTGCGAAGTAGCCCTGACACCTAATTGCCATAGTTATTTCGTGTTTTAGTAAGGACCTCCTCCTCGATGTCAACCTTTCAGGGACACATCCATCCACCCTTTGGCTCATGCTGAGGTACTTGGTGAAGAAATTTATCTTTGATGCAAGTCTGTGAGGATTTGCTAGCTCATGGGCCAAAGCAAAGAAAGAGGAACATAACATAGCTGGAACTATTTCACATAAGCACAATTAACTTCGGAGTTATACCTTGCTTGTCGCCTTCTAGGAGAGAAAGTTTTGCCTGGTCAGTATTTGGACAACAATCTCTCTACTCCAGAGGGATACCAAAGAGACAGTAGTTGCTCTGATTACAGGCTTCCTATGACAGGCAAAATTTAAGCAAATTAACTCCTTGAATATTTCTACCACAAACTGAAGCTGTTTACTTGCATGATATCTTGATAAGGAGATCATACAGTTCATAACTGTATCTCCACAGAGCTTAATTTTTTGCTTTACAACTGATGTCTCAATGGCTCCAAATTATTGCACGAGTGCCACTACAGTGCATACTTGTAGCAGCTTCACATACTCCATGAAGAAACAGAAGTGCTGAGAGAGATGATTAACTTCTGCTTTCCCATCAGGAGTGGTGGGACACTGCCCCAGCCTGCCTGAGGCTCCTCAACCACACAACCAGAGTCAAAGCTCAGCATTGCTCCCAGCACAACCAGACTGCCAAATTAAGTTTGTGGTAACGGCAAAGAATGTTTTAGACTGTTTCTTGTATAAGATTACACCAGCCTGTAATCTTTAAACTAGTCCATATGAACAGACATGGAGCTTCTAGTGTGTGTCTCTGCCAATTCATGAGACGCTCAGCACGTGGTGGGGCCCAGTTTTCTGTGAAAATAAATTGGTCACAGAAGAAGAACCTCTTATACAGAAGTATAAGATACAAATTGACAAGCAAAAATTACATCAATCTAAATTGATAATACACAATATAAGCAGTAAAATTTGTATTACATTTTTAGAAAGCCATTATTAAAATATGCTCATTTTCTAGGCTCTATTCTGTTACTTGAGACTCCTTTGTCCTTATACATTAAAAGCATGCATAGCTATAGAAGAGGATTGAGGATGCAGGCCTGACCTGTTAACAGGCAGAGGAAGCAGGCTGCCACCTTTTGCTCTTTCTGTGCTTCAGTGCCACGCTGCTCTGTTCAGCAGATGAGGTTGTCAGAGTAGTTCTTCATGCAGGATGTCCAAAAGGACATCTCCTTCTGGATGGGTTATAGCTCTTCGAAATCAAGCAAGGCAACTAATAACATTATAATAAATGTTCGATCATGGATTTCCTTTACTGAGACAAACACAACTTTTTGCTTTTTTTTTAAATAAAAACGAACATGGCAAATCTCCTTCAGAAACAATTCTACATTTCCTGGTAAGTAATTTTTTTTAAACTGCTAGTGATATTCTTTCTTGCCAAAAAGGAGACTGTCTACACTCCTCCCTCCCCAAATGTTTCCTCAGGAACGCTTTGTACTTTCCCTTAACTGTTCACTACTTCCACTGGACTCCAGCTGCAAAAAATGGCTCAATTTTACATCTGGATTTCCAATAAGTCACAAATTCATGGCTGTTTTCCCAGACAGAGAGCAATTAAATGAAACCTGTGAAACCCATTACCAAAACCTCTGGAAACATCAGTTCACCCAAGTAAAACTGTTCTCAATGTTTCTCAGCCTAAGCTTTCAGGATTAAAGTGACATTTCATAAATATCTATGGAGAAATCACTCATAAATTCATCTGCAGATTCTTTCCCCTCTAGTATTATGTTCCATTTTTTAAATTTTGCTTTGTGTATATCTTACTTCCACTATACTGCAGACAACCAAGCGTACTAGTGGATTTGTCCTGATCTGCAGGAAAAGCCACGTTCAAGTGACATTCCTCTGAATGTATTGTAGGAAAGAGAAGAAACTTTTTCATCTCTAAAAATGAAAGGTAGCATCTACATAATACCATGTTCCAGTTCTGTCCTTGAATCATCTCTGGAGAGCTACTGTTAAGGTTTCAAAATCCTAAGCAATCTCAAAAACATCAACCAGCCATGAAACAAAATGGTGCACCAAATGTTTCCAAGACAAGACTTTCTTCTTGTATTTATATTCTGTGACCTGGGATGACAGTGTCTTTTTTTGCATCAGGGCTGTCCATCTTGCAAGCCAACAGCTACAACTGGTGTTTAGGTAGAGGGGCTTAGACACAGTTCCATTATCTTGAGCACCATCAGTTTCACCACAAGAGTCAATACGCACCTTCCTCAAGTTCTGACCAAACAGTGCTTTTTACAGGGGCAGCAATAGCAGTTTTCTTAAATTCGTAGTTTTCTCAAGCCAAAAAGCAGCTAATTTCTGACCTAACTTGCACAACACATATCTCACCTGCTGTAGCTTTGCCTCTGTCTTCAATATGGACGACAGACCAAGGGGGTCTCAGAGCCCTGAGCTGGAGAACCAGGACTGCAAGAATGATCAACTCCCAGTCAACCCTGAAATTGTGCAGGATGTGCTGCTCCAGTTGGAACCCTAAACATCTGTGGCGCCTGATGGGATTCATCCAAGAATCCTCAAAGATCTGGCTAATGTTGTAGTAAAACCTCTCTTCATGATTTTTGAATCATCTTGGGAATCAGGAGAGCTCCCAATTGACTGGAAGCTGGCAAGCGTTGTCCCAGTTTTCAAGAAGGGCAAGAAGGAAGACCCTGAAAACTACAGGCCTGAGAGTCTGAATTCAGTGCCTGGTAAAGTTATGAGGAGAGACCTCACTGCAGTCTACAACTTCCTTTCCCTTGTGAGGGAAAAAGGAGGGGCACCAATCTCTTCTCTGTGGTGACCAGTGGCAGTATCCATGGGAATGGCCTGAACTTGTACCAAGAGAGTTTTAGTTTGGATATTAGAAAAAGGTTTTTCACCTAGAGAGTGGTTGGGCACTGGAACATGCTCCCCAGGGAAGTGCTCACAGGACCAAGCCTGACAGAGTTCAAGAAGCATTTTGACAATGTTCTCAGGCACACGGTGTGATTCTTGGAGTCTCCTGTGCAGGGCCAGGACTTGGACTCCATGATCCTTGTGAGTCACTTCCAACTCAGGATATTCTGTGATTCAACATCAAGCCCATAAATTCTGCTGTAATTGAAGTGGTGGCACTAGTGAGTTAAGAACTCTGTAAAAACTTACCTTCTATTTATAGCACTGAAACCAGCTTTCTGGGAATGTCACCTTAACTAATATTCCCTATACCACTTCCCCACCTATAAAATAGTGACAGTGATGAAAATCTAATATGTCACTAAAGACCAAAAGAAGAACTACTCAAAACAACAGCAAAGTATTGCTACAGAATGATACAGATAACTCGTAGAAAGATATCAGGACTTCCAGCTATGTAGTGTGGCTTGAATTTTTTCTTTCAGACCGAGAGTTGTAAAAAATGAGGACAGTTTTAGTGAGATTGGTTGTGATAGGGCTCACAAAGGCAGGATAAGGATTGGGATAAATTTGTTGGTACTAAAAATTTACCATAAAGTGGAAAATATGCTAGAGTATCCTGAAACATCTCCGTCTATATTGTTCCTGAGGTCATTTAGGTCCTAATATGGGTATAATATAATTTACTTAGTACAAAGTTGTCAAATGTCAAACCAATCAACTACATCTGGCTTGACAAGCTGGTTAATCTGGACCAGCTCTTCCTGCTCTCTTTCCCAAAGCACCCACAATGATAGGAGGGGACTGCTCCATAGTGCCAAACAAACTGGTCTGTCCAAACAAGCTAGCCTTGGCCACCAGCCTTCCACCACAAGGACCCACAGTCCTTCCCATTGTAGGGTGACATCTGGGAATGGGCTGCATCCATTACTCAGAAAATGGCAGCTTTCTCCTGGTTCATTTCCTAGGGATTTCTGGAGGTGGTCAAAAAGTCAGACAAACCAAGAAATGTTCACTTGTTTTAAGAGTTATATTGCATAAATTCAAGTCTTCAGAACATTGCAGCAACAGGAGGAGATGAGGTGGATGACTGCGTGCTTGTGCGGCTGGCTCTATGAGGATCTGGTGCTAGGGACTTAGTCCATCATCTATTTTATTATTGTGGTTTTCATTGCATTTATTTTTAATTAAAAGACAGTGCACTCATTGGGAGTAATAAGACACAACTTCAGCACTTAGTCCAGAAATGGTACAAATTATACCATTAACATATGCAAACCAATACCAGAAAATTTGCAGGTCTCTGAATGCAGAGAGGAGACAAAGGAGTCTAAGCAAATAAAAATAGGGTGGATGTAAAGCATGTCCTAACCATTCAAGCAGCTAAAAAAAGAGATATTTGCATCAACATTTTTAGTTTAAATAGTATTTGTTCACCTCAATATAAATTTTCCACTGATATGGGAGAAATAGCAGAAAATGAACAGTTGCTGTCTTTGTGGTTTTAAGGAATTATTTAAGACCATAATGCTGTGTGATGACATCTCCCCATGTAGGCAGCACCGGGATATATAGCTAGAGTCAGCTTTTGTACCCATCCAGTCTCTTCTCAGCTTTTCTGTTGGTTCACAAAGCATCTTTCATGTCCCTATTGAAGACTGCATTCTGTGCGTTGGTGACATTGTGACTAGACACCTCCATTCACAATCCAGCCCTGTCATCACCTCCTTTTGCTACCTCACATTGTCAGAGGCCTAAGCTATTGCAGCACATCTAGTAAAATCAGTAAAGGGCTGAACAAAAGAAAGAGATGTTCAATAACTCATTACTAGTCTGAACAGCTGCTTGGGGTTCTGAAGAAATGAAATTTCTAAGAGGGTTGAATTTTCACATACATTCATTTATTAAGTCATACTAACTAGGCATGTCCCCGTCCCGTGAGATAGAAGGAGAGAATGAAAAAAAAGATGAGTCAGTGAGGAGGTATTATGTCTTTTCTAAGAGGGTACCATTAAGAGTTCTTGACTTTGATGTCTTTTGAAATGCTGAGATCCCCAGATGCACATTCTTCTTTCATAGATTGCATTTCTCTTGGAGAAGTGAGCATACAGCAGCTGACTTCTTTCCATCAGCAAATACCATACCAGACTTGCTAGATGGAGAATTTTGCTCTCTGATGCAGGATAGCCTTTCACTGCTGTGAAGGATCAACCATGCTGACATGGATGCTCCCATTCAGGGCAGTAAAGGGCACAGAGCAGAGGATTACAGCTTTATTCACGCTACTGTAAGAGTAGTTGGTTTCAATCTCTTGTGGTCTCACAAGTAGAAATTATGGCTGCTTCTCCCTTGCCTATTTGTCCTATAATCCACCAAGCAGATGTGCCAAGCAATTCAGAAAAATCTCCTTCGCAAAATACAAAAGCTGGGTCATGCAACAGTCCTCCTTGATGAATATAGATTAAAGACCTTAGAAATTAAAGTGTTGGAGACTGTACAAATGCTATTATTTCTATCTATTTCTAATGCTATCTATCTAATTTCTAAGGTCTTTAGTCTTTTCAGAACATTCATTTGTCACATTAGGTGCCTTCGTCCACATGTTTGGAACAAGGACTTTCCCACTGTCTTCCCATGTTCATTTTGTATGATCCCTGTAAATGCTGGGCAAAACCACATTCCTATCATTCTCCGGGCATCCTAAGGAAGGTTCCCCCAAAGGGAGACAGCTACATCCTTTGTGGAAATGTGAAAACAGCTGCAGAGCCTGTAGGTGTTAGGAGAGCTTTTTCAGCCAAAACCTTTCCCAAGGCTTCTGCTGAGGCAGGAAGGCTCTGCACCCCAGCCAGCACAGCCAGTATCACGCCACACTCTGCTGACTCAGGACTGGGGCTTTTCTCCAGCAGCCTCTCACCTGGCTGATGCAATCATGCTGTGCTTTCAAATCACTTCAACCATCTGCCTTTCGCCTGGGAGATGCATGCAACCTAGAGCGTGCACTATGAGGGCCTTGGGTAATTTTATTTCAGATTGTGAAATGCTGGCTATTGGGCAATGACAAGTCCACTTTAAGCCTCATTATCTCACTACTTTAAGAAGTGAAAGCATGTCTGCAAGCATATCTGAATCACACTTCCAAAATGAGGACTGTTTTGAATAGAGCTAACTTATATCCCTGGAAAATGACCCCCCCAACTATATTGTCTGCTGACCTGTTTTTGAATGTGGTTATAGTCTCATACCACAGGCCTAGCAATCTCCACTTACACCAAGCCAATTTTAAAGAGGCTTCAAAAGCAGGAACTTTATCATAATATTGTCATCATAAGTATGGTCACAATGCAAGATGAAGCCTTTAGTTACCATGTTCTCAAAAGATAATATAATTCTTCCAGAAAAACAAATAGACTCAATAGAAAAAAAAAGTGACATACAAACTTTGCAGTGTCATCAAAAGGCCTTGAGCTGTGGCATTCCCCCTTCCTTTTGGGTCCCCTGATCTCTTCTGTTACCTCTTCTATCTCTCCCTGCTTGTTTTTGCTGCTTCTGGAGAATACAAGTCAGAGAATATAGACAGGCCTTGAGGGTTTGGGTTTTTTTTTTTAAGAACTCTTTAAAACCTTAAAAACTGCAATGTTTCCCTAGGGAGGTGAAAGCAATTTTAATACAACATCTTCCTGGCAAAGAGCTGAAGCGTCAGATGCAAAGTGAAGCATCACTTTGCTTTTTACTTCAAGGTTGCATCCTGTTCTGATGTCAAATATTCTCCACTCATGGTACCTGCTGGATTTCTGGTTGTGGTATTCAACTATTTTGTGGAACAGCTCTTTGGGTCCTTTCCTTCTGAGTGCTTCAGTCTGTGCTTGACTCTACACAGCTTGTTCTAATATCATTTTTGCAGCACCAGACTTTTTCTAGGTGTCATTTCAGCATGTCATTTACATTTCCCTTTAAGTTATGGATTTTTCACAGTTCAAAATGCTTCCTGTTCAAAGTAGTACTAGATGCAAGTAGTGGGATTTGCCCTACACATTCATTTTGAGGGCACAAAGATAGAAGGCATAGAGTGGGTCTGAAGAAAAAAAAAACACTTTAAGCCGAGATAGAGATTGCCATCTCAGTTCTCCTCTACAGGGATCACTGAAATGGATAGGACACGTTTATGAACGAGCTTGCCAGAATTATAGCCACCACAGTGCCACAGCACAAGCTACTGTGCAAACACATCTTACATAGAATCAATCCAGAACAGGCTATAGAAAACCATATTATTATTGCACATAGTGCAATATAGCTCTCATTCCACATAGCTCTCATTCCACAAATACAGCAGCTACAATACCTAGAAAGGATATTCTCTAGATCTGCAGGGCAGAGAGCTGTTCAGATGTTGTATGGTGAGTCCATCCTAAACCCCACCCCAAGGGGTGAAAAGGTGTGACAAAGGATCTGCCAGAGGAGGATAGGAGAAAGCTTACTAATGGGGGAGAAAAAAGGAAGAGAGGAAACATTAGTCAGAGTGAGAGTGCTAGTCTGGCCCCAGCAGACATCAGATCCTTATTCTGGTGAGGGATTTGGCCTTTGGCCCAGGTTCGTGGAGCCTTTGTAAGTGCCAGAGTTCAATTAGTCAGTCTAAAAATACCTTTATAAAAAGGAAATTTTTGGCATCACATTCTGTTACTAAATGCCCCTGCAGCAGGAACAGTGTCACCAATAACCTGGTGACCCAAGTGTCAAGGGAGATTCATTCTCCCTGTCAGGTCCCCAGCTCACTGTGCACTCAGTGCTGCAGTGCCAAAGCCTCATGGGCCTGCCAAGCAGCAGATTTTCAGAGGCTTATAACTACTGAAATCAAGTCCAGTTTTCACTGGCATAGTATAAGATATTCCACTTTAATGGAGCTTATGTCTGACTCACTCCACACTTTTTTGGTTTTTGGTGCCAGATTTGCTAAAAAAAATGTGCATGAACATTGGGAGGTTATTTTCTCATTCTTCCCATAAAACTCAGCCAACAAAGAAGAAATACTTACAAGAGTAATTCTTTTGTTTTCTTGTTTGAAAGTCCAAATTCAAGGCACTTGAAAATAGAAAGATGAATGTTTTTGAGAAGTACTAATTGTTCCCCTCATGAAAACAGAAGCATGTAGTGGAAATGTGTAAGCAACCCCAGGAGTTACTGGTACTCCAGTTACATTCCAGTAAAGCTAGACAGATTTCTTCGTGTACATGCGTGTAAAATGAAACTTCAAGTAGTATGCAGTTTCCTTTTAGATAAATTTGTCATCTAACGTGTATTATTACCCAAGAAATAAATATAGTTTGCTGGTAGATTTCTCTCTGATCCACAGTGAGCACTCTGCATCCACAGTCCGTTTTCCTCTTTCCAAAAAAATCAACTTTCTTGAGAAAAAAACCCCAATGTTACTTTATCCACAAGAACATGCATGTAGCACGCATGAGATGTTTATTGACCTTCCTGCTGAAAGACACACAATTCTCCAAGCTGTCAGTTCATACATCAGTTCTAATTCCTTCCAAGTACATGTATTATACATGTGCAAACTACTAATCAACAAGGCTGGTTTAGAAATAAGCTAACTTAGATAGTATGCCAATGCCTAAAGCTATATCTCCAACTCATTTGGGTATGAATGAAAGGGCTGAGAAACAAAATGTCTGATTAAAATTAAACTACTGAAATAAAAGATTGAAAAAAGTAAAGCAGTTCTATTAGTGGAGGTAAAAATCTACTATTTTGTCCCTAAAATTAACATCTGATTTGCCATCAGCAATTCATTTACTTGTATTATATTTAACCAATTTCATTCAGGAAAAAAAATAAAGGTTTTTTAAAGTTAAAAAATACTTATTCTTTATTTCATCTAATTATGTCATTGCAAATTTTCATTTGAAAATTATATTTTGACGTAAGATTGAGATAATTGTGTAATGGGTGTCTATTTGTGCTCTGGATGTATAAATCCTTTCATATTCAGCAGTTATCTATAGTTTGTAGAGCCTGTACTGCTGTTTAGCTGGCCAGTGGATAAGGCTCTGCTTTAGGGTGGGATGGAAGATCAGGCTCCGCTGGCTGGGTTGACCAGAGGCTCATTTCAGCTGCCTAAAAAAGACATCTAGCACCGCCATAGGTGCCTCGGGTGTCTGCCTGGCCTCCAGCTGCCTCCAGTAGTCCGGAGAACTTCAGCATTTCTCTGAAATTTTCCAAAATTTGTATTCAGTCTTGTAAAAATTGAGGTAGCAAAAAGCAGAATTATCTACTCAATGTCCCAGGGAAGATTTCCTTCAGGAGTATCTAAATGCTCCAACAGTACAAAGCAGTAAAAAATCCCAATCCAGCAATCTGCCATAAAATTTACCATAAATTTGGAATGCATTTTAAATAAATTTCAGTGATCCATTTTCATTTGCTGAAAATTGCTGAACTTTTCCTGAAAACTCACGAAGTACATATTTAACTCCCTATGATATCATCCATTCCCCTGCCATAATATGAACACTGTTTTTGTTTTCTACCTTGATATCCGGTATTATAGCAAGGGATGCTTTTAAAACACTCTAAAAGCCACACAGCTCAGTTACAATTAAATCCTTTTAAACCTGCCATTGATTTTAATAGGCACTAAACAGCTTTCAGCCTGTTTTGTAGTTCTGAAATGTCTCATCAGTTGTCCTTACTTTCACCGTCAGAGAGTTAACAGGCAGTTGCAGACAGCTAACTACACAGAAACACGCTGCTTATCAAGGCAGAGTTTCTTCTTACATAAGAGTTAACCAAAAGATTAAATTGAAAGATATGGCTAAATAGGCCAGGTGCTAAACTGGAAGACAACAGTGGCTGGGAAAGATATTTCCTTTTTTTGGCTGGATAACAAATAATAATATAAAATAAAGACTTCTTGTAATAAGCTGTGTAACTGCAAGGGGTTTTTCTCTTTGTTTTTCTTTCTTTAGGAAAAAGTAGTTTTGCCAAATGAACACATAGATAATTCAGAGCACAGCTCCAAGAAGGAAGCATGGCCTTCTTAGAGGGAGAAGGTGATGCTGGCTTCTCTAGTACTCAGGACACAAGGGGCAGAGTGGATGTCCTAGATCCCTGAAGCCAAGGGGCTCATAACTTTGGAGGCAGGAGTCAGTGCAGAGGCCTTGATCCAGTGTAGCTGCCTGGAGCCAGAGCAGTGGGTGCCACCAGGCCTCCAGCCGCTTCCATCCAGCAGGACCCAGGGCTTCTCCCTCTCCCGCCCCTCATGTGCCAGCCCATGGCAGTGCCAGCAGTGAGCCAGGGCACCCAGGCCGTGCCAGGCCCAGGGTGCACTCCCACATGGATCATTTGTCAGCTGCATCCAGGGACACCTCAGGCACCCACTGGCACAGAGAAGCCACCAATCTCTGGAAGTCTGCTAAAATGCAGAGAGTGTTTGCTGGGGCTGCTGGAGCAAGAGGGAGGTTTCTAGAGCCTTCGTGGCTATTCAGTGGAGCTTGTGCAATGGCAGCTATTGCTCCAGGCTCTGGAGACCACCCAGCCGTGGGTGGGGAGCTCTTGACCCTCCTGCTGCTGCTTCTTTCCAGGCCAGCATGCCATCAAGAGAAAACAGGAGCCCGAAAGCTCCTAAGCAGGACTTTTGGATGGTCTGTCTCCATGCAGTCCCTCTGTGCTGGCGCTGGCCCAGGCCCAGCTGCTTTGCCATGGGCTCCTTGAGGGCCGAGGTCCATCTTTCATATCCAGCATCCAGCAGCTGCACTGAGCTCTGCTGGTCTCTGCTCTGAGTGCTGCCACCTCCATCCACAGGGCTGCTGATTCCTCCTGTGCCCAGGCACAGCCACATCCCCAAGTGCCAGGCTGCAACCAGGAATAGTTCACTATTCAACACTCCTGTTGCCTTTGTGTTTTCCCTTCCTGGCCAACCAATGCCTGCATGGCATTGCAGCAAGGAGGGACATGGTAGAAATGGTGTCTCCTGTTTAGCAGGTTTCCACAGAAGGTTTCCACAGAAAACCGCATGTTTCTGTCATGCATGGACATATGTGTCCCACAGAGCAAATCGCTTCACAGCAATCTCTCAAGCAAGAGCTTGTTCCCACACAGGGTCTCCATAGCATCTCCTAAATGTGGCACATTAGCAATAAAGAACCCACTCTCCTCTTCATCCTGGATGCCACGACTGCACACACATAACTAGGCACTCATCACTTCCATTACTGATATATAAGTAGAATTTAATTTGAACAACAGGACAACAAGGTTAAAAAATTTGAATAAAAGAAAAAAATATTTGTCCACTTGTATGGCCAGGAGAATAAGGAACTAAACTCAAATAGCCTTTTTCAAGGACAACTCTCAGTTTGAATGAGTTCAACAAAAGTACATCTCCAGAGAGACAAAATGTTCCTTTCTAAACAGTAATTGGTTTTTTTAAAATAAAGACTGAGGTTCTGGCATTGCCATGAATTTTGACCAAAAAAAAAACCAAAAAACAACTGAATAAGCCCAGGTGGCTTTACTTTCATTGCAATCACAGGAAATACTTGTAGAAAGCAAGTTGAAAATTAATGCTATTTATGTTGCTTGGAGATGGAGAACTGGTTGAAATTGCAGCCTCATTCAAGTTTTAGCTGCCTGTCCAGGGAAACCCAAATTTTTCTAATAAGAAATGAGACATAACTATTCACTTCTTTTCATGTGGAAGAACTTTACATTGACAGTGTCAGAGCACTGGAACAGGCTGCCCAGGATGGTTGTGGAGTCTTCCTCTCTGGAGACATTTAAAACCCACCTGGACATGGTCCTGCATCACCTGCTCTAGGTGACCCTGCCTTGGCAGGGGGTTGGACTAGATGATCTCCAGAGGTACCTTCCAACCCTAACAATTCTGTAATTCTGTGAAATTATTTCTAGTCTTACAGCCTCAATTTAGTGGCACATATCAGGCACAGGCCAGTTGTGGGAAGATGGCAAAAAATTATCACTACATTTGGTACTGATTCAGAAAATCAGCAATAACCTGAAAGCTTCAGGTATGGAGAGAAATTTGAGAAGATTTCTTTGCAACTCACAGTCAAACGGCAGTGGCTGGGAAGGCAATACAGACAGTTTTACCTGCTCTCTGTAGATAGAGGATCCACTGCTGGGGATGTATCACTTTTCCATGGCATCTTTAAGATAAAATGTGTCTGTATTATGGAAGGCAATGTGTTAAGGAAAATGCTACTTCTCGACTGGAAGAAATCTCTCCTGCCCGATTTTTATGGAATTTGTGAAGGAAGATGAAAGTTATTAGGAACAAGAGAGGCATTCATCAAGGAAAAAATTGGAGTTTGAAGAAACCTACTGAAAGTTTTACACGTGACACACCTACATTATAAATGACATTTTTCCTTCACAGAGGAACACACAATTCAGTAATTCAGCCCCCTCCACCATAAGGCATTAGAAGCCAGCACTGCTTGTCCATTCATCCGAAAGTGCACATTCTCAGAAACTGGGAACTGTGTAGTTCCTAGTGGGCTGTCTGGAAGATAATAGTAAGCTGTTTTTCCTTCTGAGCCCACTTAATGGCAATTAGAGCAGCTTTGAGGATGGTGATAATCATTTATTTATACTGTTCTCCAGTGGAAAAAGAGCCTCTTAAGGGTATCTACCAGACAGCAATAGCTGCAATGTGCAGGTTACCTGGGGACAGCTGCACCTCTTGCACAGACCCTGACTACAAAATGCTTTTGAGTTTTACTTTGCCTAGAAGCACATTGGGCAGACTGCACTTGACAATCCCTAGTGACATATCACTTTCACAATAATTATTACTGACTACCAAACCTCCACTCCTCTTTGGGTAAAATGTTCTCTGGAGGAAATAGTGAGAAGCTGTTGTTTCTGGGTTTGGCCCTCGCCTAGCCAATGCAACTGAGGATGTTTCTTATACAGCATTCTACCTGCTGCCCAGAATAACAACAAATCAAATCTGCGTGTATTCAAACGGAGTCACCACCTTGGACTTTTCGAGATCCAGCTAAAACAAAGCTGTGGCTGACTTGACACAAGTGGTAATGTGGAACCATTTGACAGTGGCACTCCTGCTTGAAGCAGGAGGTGGGATTAAACGATCTCCAGAAGGGCATCCATTGCTTGTATGAAGCTACGAGATGTGTATAAAAGCCTTAGATATTTAGAACATGATAGTTGTGCATTTGAGTTGCAATTGTTTTGCAATTGAACCAAGAACCTTGTACTTAATAAAGTTGGTGCTATTCCAACAGTGTGTTCAGGACTTCTGATGATATATATACTGTTGCACATCACAGTTTTGTAGCTTGCCTGTGCATTCCATGGATTGCAGAGGTATTTTGATTTCAAAACAGGAAAATGAGACATCAACAACTCAATATGGTTCCTCCCATGCAGGAGGGATGTAATTAACTTCATTCACTGGCCTGACCTGAAAACAGAGGGCCATGGCATCACGGGAGCTGTTGGCAGTGGGCAGGGACTGGAGGAAGAACTTCCAATACCTTGCAAACAGCACAGAAGAGAGCAAAATAAGTTTTAAATACTGGTTAAGTAGCCTCCTTTATTCCTTTGGATGAAAATGTTTTGAAGTCTGTAAGAATTGTAATACCCTTGTTATGTTTTGATTATTGAGGTATCGTTTTCTCTGAAGTGTTAACAATGGCATCAGCCTGATCGGGACGGAAAGGGAAAAATGGTAAAGTCAAGATCCTTTTCATGTTGATCCTTTTCATGTTTCATCCTTTCGTACATGTGTAGTATTGGTTTGGGCCTTGTTTCCTGAGGGTGTTGTGTCAGCAGTACCTGGAGGCAGTACCGAGCGATGGAAACTTCCAGCAAAGCTAAAGGGAAAAGTTGTAAATATGAAAACTTCCTTGTTTTTCAGATCTGAATCTGAAGACAAAAAAGGAGACCATGTCCATTTCTGCACGTGCCACATTAATATTGCAGTGAGCGTAGGGGCAAACAGTATCATTTAAGGTGGGACTAATGAAGATGGGGGAGTGCATATTTTTAAATAAAATTAGTGTGAGGAAGTGATTAGCATAGTCTTTTAAACACATTACCAAGTTGCTCTCCTTCTTACAGCCTTTTCCATCAACTACTTCCATGACCCCACTTTTTTAGTGTTGAATGTTCCAATAAATGCCTGTGAGGTAAAGTATTATCATTATATCTCTCAGATGAGAAAGAAATGCACATACTAAAATCACATGTTAAAAGAGCCATAAGCACATGGCTTGAATATCTATGCGTAAGTAATTGTATTTGCTGAAAGCAATACAGAAGATTAGTGTCAGTGTCTTCTACTCTTGCTCACTAAACACTTTTCAGCGTTCTCTTTTATTTATTGCTCAATAGTTAAAAGCACTTTCTTATTTCTCTGTATACTGAGTTGTTCTATTTATAGCAATTTTTCTTCTTTTTTTGTGCAATTTACTTGCAATAGGAAATATGCTAGCAATGCATTGAGAAATCAAAATCTAACCTTGACTTGGCTCTTTCTCAGTGTGTGAGTCTGCTCTAAAAGCCAGTGGGAAATCTGTGCACAAACTTTACACTGTATCATTCCCCAAGGCAAAAGCCAAGAGTGCTCCAGATTGTAATTCTACAGAATTTAGGGCACAGACTAAATATTTCTCAAATTGCACAGAATTTAACTGACCTATCATTTAGATTCTCTTTATACCAGTTTACATCACCTATTTCCAGCAGGCTCCAGCATTTGCCTGTGTGACATTTTCCTGACTGGCCTCTGTCACGATAACATTTTTAAGTTTTCCACCTAAAATGCAATTAAATTTTCATTCTTGATTGCAAATATTGATTTTCTTTTCTAAAACCAAGTCTTTAAAAAAAGAAATCTCATTTAACAACTGCCTTTAGAAGAAATATTTCATTTTGAAGCTAATAAAGTGTAGTCCATTTAGTTAATCTATACGCTCATTAATCAGCCATTCTTTGAGCCTCTTTTATTTATGTTTCCATATACCTGTGTACACTATCTTTTTTCTGTACTATTTTATTTCTTTCATTCTCACTCATATTCCAAAACAGAGTTTACTTCTTACATTTTCCCCACCCACCAAGGCAAGAGCCACCACACCTGCGTCATGACAAGTTCGAGTAAGAACAGACATGCTTCCAAAAGCTCTGTTACTGGAGGTGCCAGCTGAACCTAAATTTGACCCTAGTGTCTTATCAACATCTGATACAATCCTCTGTGTTAAACCTTGTCTAGATCCTCCATTACCTTCACAGTCTGCCTCTGATGTATGGGCATAATATCCCTCACGGGATGTTTCAGCATGAAAGACAGCACGGCATCACTAATCACTTAGTCCTGAAGAGACTCTGGGAGGTCATCATTCAACCTCCTACTCAAAGCGGGGCAGCTTTGTCTTCAGATCAGGTGGCTTAGGGCTTTGCCTCGTCTTGATATCAGAATCTCTGGGCTCAGAGATCCTACAGTACCCTGAGCAATTTCTTACACTGCATGACTGTTCTCAGAGGGGGAACATCTTTCTTTGTATCCAGTCAGACACTGCCCTATTTCAGCTTATGATTACCGCATTTCACTTCCCACCATGCAAGTCAGTATTGAGACTGGCTCCCTTTTCTAGGTAATCTCCTCAAAAATGTTGTAAGGGTGCACTTAGGTGCTCCCTAAGCCACCTCTTTTCCAGTATAAAATGCTTCTCAGTGAGTTATGAAGTGCACTAGCTGGGGGATTCAACTCACTTTTAAAAGTCATCCTTTAAAACTTGGCTGTCTCAGATAGGTTCTTGTCTAGCATAACCTCACCAACGGAGGAAGAAAGAGGCATGTTCTTAGGGGAATAGCCTCTTACAAAATAGGTGTGCAAGGGAAGTAGGATGAACTTGTCTCTGCAAATGTCAGGGATTTCCTCTGACAAGACTAAGAGCCTAACTACTTAGCTAAAAGCAGACAGTTTCAAACGACAAACTTCAGGTGCAATGAATCTTGCCAGTAGGCACACGGACTGTTTCCTCTGGTCTTTGACTACTATGTTGGTGTGGCACTGGCCAAGAAACAGCACCTCTTCATTCTTCATTTCCTCTCTCTTAGAAGAAGAAAGTGATGACTGATTTGAGCATTTTGCCAAGCGGTTTGATTTTCACATACGAAAAGTGCCAGATGAATGAAAAGGGCGCTGGTCCAGCATGAAGCCGCAGGAGAATGAATTACTGGGCAGAAAACATAATCCTTTTAAGTGGCACACCCCAGTGGTAGCAAAATGTAACATTCTTCTTTTTTTCAGTTATTGTTTCTGGTCGGCAAAGAGAGGAAACATCCCTAAAAAGGCCAGGCCCATAAGTGGAGATTGACAGATAGATTTCTGCCTGGGAAATGCCTTTTCTGCACAGAGCGCTGGGCAACAAAAATCTTTCCTTGTTACAAAGTTACCTTAAAACATATATAAAACCAGCAGAGAGCCGGCACCACCATAATCTTATCTTTGCCATTGCACTTATTATGGTTCAGGACACACCTTCATTTAAATACAAGTTCAAAATCTTTCTGAATCAATCTGATTACTTATTTAAGTGTTGTAAGAAAATGATTCAACACTGTAATTACCTCCTGCCATAATTGATTGTATTTGTTTACGTGGTAGGTTATTAACAAAATATTACCTGGAACTGAACTCTACCTTGAAGCACAGTTTAGATTATTGCAGCAATATACCAAACATAATGTCATAAAGGTGCAGCAGGTGGCTACTTAATAACTGTTAGTAATATTCAGCATTCATTCTAAAGAGTGCATTTAGAACCAAATTAGCTGTCTTGAATGAATGATTAATTTGACTGATAGTGAACTGTATGGCATGACTAGTAAGCATTATGCAGCTTTATTAAGCAACAGCTCACAGTTACAGGATGATGTCAATCTTTATCTTTGAAATACTACCTTAGAAAAGGAGTGAATGGTCTTTGCTTCTTTCAGGGTGATGTATTCTATTCCAGGAGCCGTGGAGTACTTTTCAGTGTCTAAATTCACCATCTGGTATAGCCCAAAGCCATTATGTTCTCATCTTGCCAGCTTAAAATGACAGTATAACGGTCCACTCCAGATTTATAACACTGTCTGTCTATTTGGATGTCATGCAGTTATACCAGATTTGATCAAGCCCCTAACTGCATATAATATTTCAGATTTCTGTGTATAAAATTATTCTAATTTTAAGGAAAATATTTCCTTAAATATGGAAGAAAGAGGAAAGATGCATTTCTGAATATGCTCAGAACAGGTCCATGGAAGCATTAAAACCTTTAATCAAGCCTGTTTCCCACACATGTTTCTTTATGCTATCAAACCAGTTAAAAATGCTAAAAGAATTGAAGCCCGTGATGTGGTAGATACCAGGATACAGAGATATTGGCACACAGTTCACAGAGAATTTTTGAAATGGATGAAAAGGGTCTTACAGGAATAGGAGAGGTAAGAAGAACAAGGAATCCAGATCGTCCTGCCCTACTGCACTGCCTTCAGAATCCTGCTGCAAAATACAGGTTGATCTTGTAGTTTATAAACCAGCATGAGGATTGCCACTAGACTAATATTCATACATACTCCTTTTGCCAAGTAGTTCTCATCATTTGTGGTCATCTCCTTCCTCTCTTGTGCCTTGCTGCAGCTTCAGACCTAGCTGACATAGGCAGGTGTCACTGGGAAGCTGCAAAGGCCTGTGGATTCCACAGGCTTCAGCTGAACTGAGGCCCCAGATGGGAAGATTTGGGTTTCCCTCCATTTACACAGCAACTGTCCTCTTGTGCTGCTTGTTCAGCGCACAGTGTGATGGTGCACTGAGCCATGCCTTCAAAAACAGCAAAAGGACAGGCAGTGCATCTGTAAGTGGATGTACTGCATGCTGGGGGAATGCTGGAGGCTTGTTTTTAGGTAGAACAGTACACTTGGAAATGGAAACACCTGCCCATAATTTAAATCAATAAATTGGTCAAATGTGGGTTTACAGGGTCAAGGTTTTGTGACATTTAAAAAAACTGAAATGTCCTCTTCAGAAAAGATCGGTGTCTTGGGGTCCCACAGAGTCAACAAGTGTTGTGTACTGTGGGTCCCACTGGGAAGCTGAGAATATATCCTCCCATCTAGTGTAAAATTCATACTGCAAGGCAAGAATGATTGGTTAGTTTATCAACAGACAGATTGGAAGCAGAGTGGGAAGAAAAGAAAGATATGTCTCATTATTGGCATGTATAACTCAGTTTTAGTTTGAAAATCATCTAAATTTAACCAAAGGATTGTTCTGTTTCTTAACCATAAGCTTTTTTCTGGGTGGAGCTCTTTCTATATTCTACTTCTACACACCCTGTTTCACCGGCGTATTTCCTTGTGTTAGACACAGTCTGCTCATCTTTCAGATCATATCCAATTTACAAGTTTTCTCTGGTTAGGTGAATTAAGGCCCTTCAACAACAGATATAGCTCCCTTGTATGCCAAATTGTTTGCTGTGAAACAATATGGACCTGCTCTCTAAGTACCAGCTTGACGTACCTGATTTTTTATTACATCCAGCCGCTCCCACATACACATCAGGTTTATACCAAAATTCTTGGACACCTTGATGAGGGAAGTACCAAGACGTCTAGAATATTTTAGAGGATTTTATACTTTAGTTGTGAGTACTTGTGACACCTAGTGGTCCTGGCAGAAAAATGCAAATATTCTAGAGGAAGAGGAAGTAGGGGGTGGGTCAGACAAAGGAAAAAGACTTTCAATATCCTTACTGGAATACAGTTACTACAGTAACCTGACAAAACACACAGCTAAACAAATTCTGTCCGTGGGAATGAGGCTTAGCTGTCTGAGGCAGCCACCCGTTGGAACCCATCACACAAACAATGGAAAAATTCAGCTATATGAAACACTTTTGAGGTGGGGTGGCTCTAGGTGATTACAGATGTTTGAGTAAGGTGGTCAGGCAATTGCCCAAATCCTCTTTGCGAAACGAGGTGAGCACAGGAGCTTTGGGTGGTGACATCAACCCGGCATCAAAAGAACAGCACCTGGGGTAGAGTAAAATTGTTGATTATTCCACACCATGAAGAAACCAAGGAAAGGTTTTAGACAGTTCATTTCTGTCTCTTTACAAAGGCATTCTTTAAATGAGACACTTAGCAATGTTCCATCATCCAAGATGTTCTGTATATTCAACAGAAAAATGTGGATGTTTCCCAAGCCACGGACTCAGAACTTAGGTGGACTGAACTGCTCTGTGAAGAAGTTTGTGTCAATACTTTAACAAAATCCCTTGAATTTATGAGCTTCACAAAAAGACCAGATCAAGAGCACACATCCACCTGATGCTCAGTATGGCAGCTGGGAATCATGGTCAGATGCAGGGACAGCACAGCATAAACTCTGCTGGCTGACTTGGGGCTGGCACCTAGAGAGGTACAACCTGCTTCCTGTTACAGGGCAAAGCTCTTCATCAGCTACCCAAATTACTGTCCCAAGTAGGCAAAATCTCAAGAAATTCCTATGCTGGAGACTCCTAGAAGAGAACTGCTTTTGATGGTAGAGACAACAACATCCAATGGCTTTTAGCAGTCTCTAAAAGAAATCAAAACAATGGAGTCCAACATAACACAAAACTCCTCAGAGACAAGTAATCATAGTTAATGAATAACAGTCAGTGCCTGTTTCTGTGCCACTGTTTGTTAATACAAAGTACCAATCTAAAGATCTTTAACAGGGACAACAAAATACAAAAACAATTTACTTCATAACTAAACAATTTTTGCACAGCTACACAACAGGTCTACTAAAACACAGCTTGCAAGCATGCAGTTACATTCATGTATATATACACAGCTTGTATATACCTAGTGTGACTCATGAATTGCAGCATGTGGTGTGATTCACACAACTCCTGTGAGGTTTGTGGGGTGAGGGGTAGGCTATGTACCTCCTACTGTATCATGGCTCCTAGTGCTAGACTGCACCATGTATGTCTCTGGAAGACAATAAAGTATGTTTGCAGTGGACTTGGCAGTTTACTCCTCAAACTCTGCCACCTGGCATTTCCAGGTCATGTTTGCCATTCTTCACTGTCGTGGCAGGAGCAAAGCACCTCAGCTGGGTGCTGCAGTTTAGGTTAGGTGAGATGAGTCTGACCCCACAGTGTGCCACAGTTGTTATAACTCCTGTCAGATGCTATTGCTAGGTTTGTCCATAAAGGAATAAAGCTCAAACCACAGTAACTGCATGAGTTAAGTCTCTAGAAGAAGTATGTAAACAAAAGATCCTACATCACTCCCAAGGCCGTTCTCAAACTTTGCAAATGATCATTTTGCCTGGACTGCTTAGTTGTAAGTAGTTGTCTAAGGAAACTTTGTGGGGTGTCCTTTTGTAGATGACTCTAAGAGAAATACATGCATTTTCTGAGAGAGCTGCTGTAATGACAGGAAGAAAACTGCTCACACCTAGTAATCAACCTACTTTCTTCAAGTAAGCTGTATGCCATCAGAGATAGAAGTAAGTTCTCATATGGAAAAAGTAATACATCAGATGGTGAGAGTGAAACTATTCAGGATTTTTTAGAGAACCATCTGTTTCTTCATCACAACCTAAACAGCATAACTACAGTTAAAAATGGAAACTGGATTGATTCATTCCACTCAGCACCATACTCCCATTTTCCCATGTGAATCCTGAGGCTTGCAGGGGAGCCAAGAAATTATGACCTGCTGGGTCAGCAGAGAAGCAGTCACTGTGCAGGGCACAGCACCACCAGTGACTAGGGCAGCCCCAGCATGCTGCTGTGATGTATCCCAATTATGAATAGACTCTGCATTACATAAACCCAGAGTAAACAGAACCTGGAGAAACAATCAGTTTGGTAGTAGGACCTTATAAGTCCCTGCTCGTTGTCAACAGTGCAGATAGCAGAACACCAGACAGAGTTGTCTTGCATGCACAGGCAGACCCTGTAAGAAAGACAGAAGCAAAATCATGCAGCGAAAAAATCTTGAGAGGAAGCTGCCAAAAAAGCATTTGTCTACTTGTGAAGAATGATAAGAAGAAAAATACCTTAATCAGAATGTTGGCACCCACATCAACTTCTGAAATAGAGGGCAGGGACGAACTTTGCAACCTATCACTTTTCTTCAATATTTGAAAAATATTACTAAGGAAGAATGTGGAATCTCCATTTGTGAACTGTTTTAATACTAGCTCGATTGTTACTTCTCAGGAACAACATAGACATAATTGATTCGGCTTTGGGATAGAAGAAGGAATGAAATGATCTGTGAAAGATCCTTTCTTCTCTACTTTTAATTATTTTTCTATAATACACTTCTTTGGGATATAACTGGAATAGTAATGAAGAACAATGCTTACAGTAACACCATCATCTCTGCCTTGCAATCTCAAATATGCCTTGCAAAAAAGAGAGAAAGAGAAAGAAAGAAAGAGAGAAAGAGAGAGAGAAAGAGAGAAAGAGAGAGAGAAGGAGAGAAAGAAAGAGAGAGAGAGAAAAAGACAGAAAGAGAAAGANGTAATAAGTAAGAAGGAGTAAGTGATTGCAAAGCATACAAGAAACTAGGAAACTGGTTACTTCCAAGTCATCCCAGAAAAAAGTAAAATTCCATATTTGGCTTCAGTAGAATAAAACTTCATTTGCACTGTTGTACTTGAGTGTAGCATCTGAGTCCATTCAGCTTTAAACTTCAGTTTCAATATTTAGAATAAATCTAGTATACAGAAGTAGAACATTAAATACTCATAAAGAACCGTTCAGAAATTCCTCTTTTACCAAAGTGGGAATATTAACTACTAAAGGAACCATAAAAAAGGAAACTTAAATTAATTTTACTAAATCCATTTTGTCACAGAACAGAAAGAAGCAAGAGGCTTCTAAACCTCCTAATATAAACATGAGCAAAATCAGTAAAATGTTCAAACTTACCTTTTGAAGAGGCCTTCACTATGTGAAATGCTAGACCTGGCCTCACTGAAGGATAAAAAGCTCAGAAATCTAGTTCAGTATGCTTCAGCCTCAAAGCAGAAGTTAACTCTGTAATAAAATCTATAGAAGAAATTACGGAAAAGTGCAAAGCATCTCCTGAAATTTAAAGACATGAGTACAACACGACCAGAAAAATCTCACTAAACAGAGACAAAAAATTGGATTTTATCTCAAGAAAACAGTCAATTGCAGTGGAACAAAGACACAGCTGACCAAAAAGATTATCAGCTGGGGGAAATTCCTGTATACATCTGGACAACCTCTCACTCAAACAGTGCTTGTCATCACAAGGAGGGTTGTCCAGTCAGCTCAATAGGTCACTGTCTACATGAATTAGAGATATGGCTGATGACTTGAGTTTTCACAGCTTTATCTAGGATGTTTTAAATATTCCTAAGGGTTTGGTACGCTTTATTTTCCAAGGATAGGTAATTTTTCAGACTTGTGTTTTCTTTAACAGAAAAATCTCAGGGGAGACCTTTCTTCACAGACTTAATATTTTGGACATATTATATCAAAGTATATTGAATTCCTTCTCCTCTGCAGACCTATGACTGTGTTTTAAACAGTGATCACAGGGGAAGGATATAATTGAGCAACTTCCCAAATCAATGTATATTTGACAGATATAACTAACTGGGAGCAGATCTAAAATATGAGGGAAAATGTCAGAACCCTGTAAATTAAGATAGCAACAAGGCAGAACCCAGAAAAAATTAAGCTACAAATTTTTGCATTCCAACTTGAAACTTGAGTTCCAGTTCCATCTAGTATGATCAAATTTTTTCCAGGTTTGTGGAGCTCTAGCTGACAGATTAATAAAGGAAGCAGATCTTTTCAGATTAAGTTGTTTACTTCATTTGATTATCACTAATTATATTCAGAAATTAGTAACACTGTCACTATTTTAAAAAATTAATTCAGCAGAGAATTGTTTTTTGGGTAAACACGTATGTATCTACTTGCTTGGTCAGGACTATACTGATTAAATACTGAAGAAAATTCTGCTTAACACCACTTCAGCACAAGCATAAGAACAGAGAACATGTGGAAACAATTAAATCTTTGGCTAATATTGCTTAGACATTTACTACTTTAAAATTGGATTTTCAAGATGGCTGCCATGGATAACATTGTATGTAGTCAGACTAGAAAGTTGTGCACTTAGTTTGCTTCATTATCTTGGTGCTGAAAAGCAGAGTGAAGAAAAAAGCTTAAAAAAAAAAAAAGAGGGAGAATCTGGATAAGATACAGACATATTCATTCTTATCTTTCTCTAATCCCTGTTCCAGTTTACCACAACAGCTGGATGTTCAGAATCTGAATCCAAGAGACCTGATAATCTTAAAAAAAAAAGGAAAAGAAGAAGAATCTTTATGAAGAAAGTGAACATACAGAGGGATAGTGTTCAGGCTCAGATAATCATAGATTTTGTTGTGCTAATGACTAGGGGGAAAAGAACTGAGGATATTAAGGCACTAAAGTATCTCTGATTTCTGTTTTATTCAACTGGCTTCCTTTCCTCTGTCACAGTTTCAGAAGACCAGCCATCAGTTAAGCTGGTTCTTTACAGAAGGACCATATTCCATGAAGTGAGCAATAATAATACAATACCCCCAGTAATACTCATACAATACCCCCGGTACAAACAACTCAGCAATATTCGAACAATACCCTCAGTAGAGAAATGCACCTTGCATTTTCATTCTGCATCTCACCAATACAAAAATACAAACGTAAAAGAATAAAAAAGTCTCATTTTCTGAACTTTATTTATATGCAATTAAATCTGTATAAAGAAAGTTGGTTTAGAAGAATGAGATAACACTATAGAAAGCACTCAGAGCAAATCCCAGTATCACATATTGCTTTACACAGTTTAAGAGATAGTATTAATGATATTTTGCCTTAATTGCACTCAGCAATGAAATAGGAATAATTCCTACTTGTATACTTTACTGGGCTATCTATAGAATTAAATTGCAAAGCCATAACAAGGCCTGGCCATAATTTCTAGGGCGAACAGTCAGTCTGGGTTGCCTTCAGCTCAACTTTCCATGTACCCAAGGAGCATTTGTTCTCTAGGATTTTCCAGAAACTTCCTCTCCTGGACTCTCTGATCTCTGTTCAAGGTTTCTCTTGAGGTCAAGAGATGCAGGCTATCCTATTCTTTATAATTTTGAATTTGCTGGTCACCATACAGGACTTTATCACACGGCCCCAGAAGACATCAAGGCATAGAGCAAGAATGCCCCTGGGGTGTGTAGCAGCAACTCACTGCCACCCCAGCCTGAAAATTGCACTCAGTCCCTCAATTTTCTGTTGGACACTTGCACTGCACAATGAGCTGAGCTCACCCGTAGCTAATGCTTTTTCTGAAGATAGACTCAATGATTTCAAGCAAGAATTCCCAAGGGAACTAGATACTATGTGTGGGGGAGCAAAAGCCCAGTCCTAGACAAGTGGTATGCATGATCTTCAGACTGGGATATTTGTCTTCTGGTATTTAATTCCAGAGTGCACATCTGTGATTGATGACAAGCATGTTATTTATGTTGAAAGTCTCAACAATACTATTTGGGATTCAGCGGATTTTTGTAGGACATTATCTGAAACTGATTTTAGATTGCATGTGTTGCTGAAACTTTACATTTCTTCTGAAACTATAATGAACTTCACAGGTAAATATCTTAAGTGTATAATTACGACCACCTGGTAGAGGGAATTGATTTTGAAAACATTTTTGCTGGAAAGGAAGCCAAATTCACTCTTGGGAGCAGGGTCTCTCATAGTGTTTCCTCTTCCTCTGAAATAATAGTATGAAGTAAAACCATTCTGGGAAGTGTCAACAAAAACTTAATTTGATGTACAAGGGCTGAAAAGCCAAAGCTAGAAGGAGAACCATGGGACAAAAATGTGTTTACACAGATGCTGGATTTTCTCCAAAACGTACGAAAATAATGCTAAATCCTCTCAGGGCTGAACAATGGGACTGAAATTGGCATCAAAGAATAATTAATATACGTTACCTTGTTCCCACCCACTCTCACACTGTGGGATTTTTTTCTCCCTATAATCACAAATAATCAACATAGTGCAAAGAGTTTCAAATTCCTTCATTGTGTCAGCACATACTCAGACAGGGAAGGAGTCACCAACAAAGGTCTGATTGGAACTGGTCTGCATTACTGCTTTTATTTTTGTTAAACCATTTTATGTAGAATATAAACAATATGGCAGTTCCTTCATAGAAATTAGTTTAATGAATGATTTTTTGAGTTAAATCTGAAGATACCTGAGCTGGAGACTGACCAGCTCAGGCTCAGACCGACACCCCAGGCTGAGCTGAAATGGGGCTTCTGGGCAGGGACCCAGGTCTCTCTTAGGGCCCCAAGAAATATTTACAGGGCACTTATTTTCAGCATCTGACCTTAATAAGAGTTGCTTTGAATGGACCGCTTTATTAAGCAACAGAATTAATTGGACACAACATTATGTAGAAATGGATAAGGTGGTTTATACAATACTGGATTTTTAAGTCTTAACCTGAAAGAAAAAAGAAGAGTGCTTATTCAATGATTAGTTTTCTTTTTGGATATTTGAGTCTCAGTTAATATAGCCCAAGTAGCTAATGGCAGAGCAAAACTGTCTTCCTACACTTGGATCTTCCCACCTGAAGAAATAATTACTCCTTTTTTTTTTGGACAGCTGACAGCTAACAGTGTGACCATAACCTCAGAAAACAGAGATGTTTCCTACCATTGATTTTGTTTTTTAAAAAACTTTGATCTGGAGTGCATGTGTGAGGTAGGAAGGGGCGAGGAAGAGGAAAAGTCAGTATTAATTGCAGAGATTGCAGGCAGAGTAGGATAACAATTTTGAAATAAATCATAAACCCAAACCATAACAGGAAAATCCTTGATGGTCTGAGTATTATACAGAGCCAGTACACTCTCCCCAAAGCACAGTGCCATTTCATTAGTGTTCCTGGAAAGCTCAAACAAGAGACTTCCCTAATGTGGTGGAATAGCAGATCTAAATTCCTAAACAACTTCATTTTCCATTCCCCCATCCCACTTCACTACCAAAAAACTCTACCCACCCACCTAAAAACAAACACACAAACAGCAGCCCCTTCCATGAAAAGAGCAGAACTACATCAATTTTAGAAGACAGTGAGATATAAAGATATAAATTGGACACTGCTCACGACTTTAAATGAACATGTTGAAATGGATATGGAAACTGCTTCTCTTTAAGCAAGTTCTACTTGCAGCTTCATTTGCTGAACACGATTCTTTCATCCCTCCAAAGTATTTTCAAAAACATGCACTAAAATTTCACAACAAAACTTGTCTTCTTATTTCATATTTCTTTAGCATTATAAAGCAGTCCTGGCTGGATAATGCACAACTTCTTCTTTTTCAGTTGTTCTTAGAAGTCCTATTTTCTGCCATCTTATGTGATGCATTGAACTACAGAGCTATTCAAATGTCAGGACAATTGGTTTTTTCACACTGATGAGAATATTGTGTATATACACTCATGAGGACTGAAACTTTTTTCTTGTATAATAAATAACACAAGGAAACTGGAAACTAAGTATATTTTCAAGTCTTGAGCATTATACTATAAAACAGTTGTCATTTTAAGTTTATGGTCTAATCTAACAAAAACAGGTTGTACATATGGTAGTTCTGGGTCACAGTAAACTTACATTGAAGTTACTGGCAACCTAGGCTGAAGCTAACATCAAACTAAAGCAAATAAATATGTGAGCCTAAGTAGTTCTGGAGAATTAGCTCTAAAGAATTCCAGTTTCCTCTTGATCTGCCTCTTACCCTTGGCCAGCTTCTGTGCTTAAGATAAATTCTTATGTGTGCCAAGAGAGCTTGTAATGTTTTCCTTCCATTTAATGTCAAAGTGTCACTTCCATGTGCAGTCTTTCCATCATCAAGGTACTTTAATGGTCCATCTCTTTCATCAGGCCACCTATTTTCATGACATTTGTGAAAGAATAGTAATCTGTGGGACCTCTAGCCTCTACTTCACGTGTGGCTGAATTTGGAGAGCACAGATACAAATACAGATTTTATAAGCCTTGTTTCTAAAGGAAATCAATCTAAAAAGATACTCTTCTACCTTTTGTTTTACAAGAAGTGATCTCACTGTAATCAAAACGGATATGCTATAAAAGACAGCGGAAGGTTTTTCCATTCAAATGAAAGATAAACAATTAACACTACCCAGAATCAGAAGAATAAACAAGCAGGAGTAAGTGATAGACCAGTGACTCCAAAGAAGGCATAAAGCCCAGTTGAAAGCAGTAATCCTGTCTCTTTTGGAAGGGAGGCAGGATTTTCATATCATGCCTCCCCCACAGATTGCTGCACCTATTCTACTGATGCTGTTTAGTGTATTTCTGAGCAGAAATGTAATATGTCCCTTATCAGAGCAGTTTATTTTCCATTTCTGTTACTTCTAGAGGTAGTTTCCTTCTGTTTCTAATGTCTGTGTAAGAATACAGCATAGATCTTTAGGGTTCATATTAAAATGAGGAAAAATACTACTAGAAAATATTATGAAAAATGACAACGCAAAAGGGAGTAATGGAAAAAAGTTGCAAGAAATATTCTCCAGTGAGAAATGCTTTCCAACGACATAGGTAAAGGGGATGACTCATAATCATAAAATTATGAAGAGGATAAATGGTCCAAAATTACAGAAAACATCACTTTCCAGGGTTAGCATAATGAACACAAACTAGCAGATTTTTTCTATTTGAGTAAGCTCAGTAATATGATACCCGCACTGAGCAGCTAAAATAATTGGAAGTAGCAATGGATTCTGCAACAACTGATACTGCAAATGGGAACTGTGCTATTGCATGATCCCCCAGGCTCCTGAATTCGTGGAAACCTTCCTGTCACCAAATGGTTTCACAATTAGGATATGTTTGTCTGGTATCACAGAAATTCACCTAAACCTTTTTGTCTCATGTGACCTCTCTTTGGAAGAAGTGCAGCATCATAGGCTCTGTTACCCAACCAGTGTAAAAGTAATAGTCAAGACACTGATATTTCTGATTATTTATTATGGCACTTTAAAGCATATAAACTCCATTGCTAGGTGTTTCAAACAAGTTTAAATAAAAAGAAATAAAATGAGGTTTTAAGTTCTAGGCAGTATTTCCATAGATTTTTGGTTAAGAATTTTAGAATGTTACTAGACATGAAATAAGAGTTTTGCTAGGAAAACAGTCTTCTTAGAATAAGGCTTCCTTTCAAAAAAGTGTTGATGTGTTTGCTTAGGTTTATCATGTTCATTGGCTTACTAGGCTAAATATATAGACATAAAAAACCTGTGGGTTTGAAACCAAAAAAAATAAGCTAACTCTGAACTCTACTTAAAAACCAACTAAGCTTCTCTCATATTTATACCCACCCAATACTATTTACTTTGTAACATGGAAGTTAGAAAAAACATTCATAGTTTGGGATCTGGAGCTGTTTCAATTTCAGATTTTACTATCTTAGCAAGTAACGATGTTGGTCAAAATTCAGCTTACTATTAAGTGTTCTTTGTCATATATTGCATTATCTTGTACTGAAGACAGATTGTAGTAAAGCCTAAAACCAAACTGATTTTTTATAAAACCTCACTTTAAAATTCCACTACAGTAACAACATTTCCACTTCATATATTTGACAATTTTATTTAATAGCCTAAGTTCAGAATAGTTACGTAACAGTTACATCACGGCTTTTAAAAAGAATTGCACTCAGCTACTCAGTCCATTGAAATACTAGAAAACAGGGAAAAGGAAAATATGGAGTGAAAAGGAGCTCTGTCCACTGAACTGAGTTGTTTGCAGCAAGTTCCTACTGAAACTGAAGATGTCCTCATGCTTTCTGGTAGACTCTAACACACTTGACACCATTCATGTCACATTCCTAGAAGATAAAGACATGGATTTATTAATTTACCTCAGTACAGATCAACAGGGGGGGAAAAAAAAAACCAAACCTTTTAGAGTTACATTTCAGGCTACCAACCAACAGCTCTCCGGGATCAGAAATTGTGACTGAACTCACCACCACCAATTGTCCGTCCACTAGCTTCCTGGTTATTGTGGTCTTCTTGCCATCCCATTCCTGCTCCTGAATCAATGACTCATCATCTTTTAAGCTCACAACGGTCTGAAAGAAGAACCTGATCATCAGTATTTTCCCCATGACATTTGATGAGCACTGAGGCTTTCCAAGATCTTATTCCAAATGAAAGATTCCCACCCCAGTTCATTCAAGAGTAATTTTGTCATTGACATCTACAAAGCCAAATATTATCTCAAACATTTTATCAATCCTCTTAGGGTAATTCACTGCTCCTTCACTCACTGCTCTGACACATTCCTTTGACAGCATCCACAATTACAATTAACAGGAGCAGGAGATGTTCTCTGTTCATCTCTTTGTACAAGGGCTTTGAGCTTTTGTGTAGTATTTATCTGATCTTGCAGTAATAGAGGAATTGAAAGTGTGTGGCTGGAGGGAGGGGGGTGATACAGAGCACCCACATGAGGAAATGAGATGTATCCTTTGTGTTACACCTGCTTTTGGATAAATATTCTACCTATTCAGTGCAAAGAGAAACTCTTTGCCTCCTAAAACTGGTGTTTAGTGACTGTAATTCACATGGTTGCCTTGTGTGTCTACGATCCCACCCCACGATGAACCAGGCTCTGTTGTTATGCAAATATGGGACAGAGCAGAAAGGTTAACCCTAGGGCTGAATTGCCTCTGATTAAACATCAATGGCATTTTTTCCACAGGCTTCAAATGAAGTGGCATTTGGCTTTAACAGGGATTTAGAGGTCTGTTAGTTTTACCAAAAAAAAATGCTTCTGCTACAAAATTAAAACAGCAAAATACACAAGACTATTGATTTCAGCATTTTCCTCTCTTTGGAATTTGCTTAATCCACGTAAAAAAAAGATTTCAATGAGACTTACAGAGACAACTGCTCATCAAATAAAGCATTGTTAGTGTGGATGACAGAAGTGATTTTAAAATAGCATCTCCCTCTGTAAAACACCCAAAGAATTGTGTTTTTTCAACAGGAAATCTAGTATACTAACCTGAGTTTTCCTGCCATCTAATGTATTTTCCTCAAATTTCTCACCAAGCTTGAAGCTGAACTGTGAAGTTTTGAAGGTGCTTTCTGTTTTTATGGTGATTGTGTCCCCATCCTTAATAATGTAAACATCTGGTTTGGCCATGCTTCCCATTTTTCTCATAGCCATACCCACACCTGCAAGGCAAGAGGCACAGAGTGTCACAAAGTCAGTTAAACCCTAAGGCTTAGGGCCACACAAGAATTCAAACACCTAATTCCCATTTAATTAGGCACTTAAGTACACTTGAGAATCAAAGCTCAAGAGCCACAAAGAAAGAGGATGTTTTAAATTTTCCACTGATGAGGAAGGGAAAAAGCTTGTTTGCAGAGTTGCTCTTTTGTCTCCCCAGAGAGTTAAAGTTAAATTTAATTTGCCTCTAGAGAACTTGTAGACATCCCAAGACTCAGCACTAATTTTTTTTCAGACAGAAATAAATAGCAAACAGGAAAGCAAACACAACAGATTAAACTAAAATAATTCTCTTCAAATTCTGAACACTAAAAATTCTACAAATTATCTTTAATTGACAGATTAATTCACTTTATTTCAACTTACTCAACAAATACCCTTCCATCACTTTGTACACCATTGCAAACATGCCATTTAAAAAAAAAATTATATTCTATATGCTGTTTACAAAGTATGGAGTTGTAAATTAGAAAATCACTATCATGAAAAGTAGTGCTTACACACACACACAAGACAGACATGGAGAAATGAGCTTTGTGAATGGCTGAAAATTCATGATCTGGAGATAGCAGCCCTCAGAACACTTCAGCAAAAGAGATTCACCCTGCTTGAGCCCCTACATGCACTCTTTGGGGGGTGTGCTTGAATCTTTTTGATCTGAAGGATGAACATACAAATAAGAAGGTAGCAGGCAACAAACGTGAAGCCATCAAACTGGAAAGTGCAGATCTGAACCATGAATTGATATGCAACCAAATGGAGCAGAAAGTGCCACCAAGTCAGTGAGTGCCTGGGCTCTGCAACTGGTGTACGCTGTCAAGTATCAGCACAGCATTTCCCTGCTGTGTGCAGGTGAGGGGTGACTCCTTGAAAGGGAAATAAAGTACTCTTCAGACACTGCTTCTCCAAACTCAAATGAGATTCCAGGACTGAGCCTTAAGCTTGACTCCACAGAGGAAAAAACAGTCATCCTTTGTCCAGCTTTTCTGATCAGAACTGGAAGTTTATTGCCACAGTAACCCCCACACACACCCTTGCTGTTGTCCAGGGTGGAATAATCAGAGACTTATTTGATCAGCTACAGTTTGGCATCCAACTTGAGATGAGCGGCATGTCTTCCAAAAGGCAAGAAGCGAAATTCCAACTTCTTTGTCCTCTAATGTCCCTTTACACAGAATAAGCAGAATCTGCATGACCTCATTTATGGTGCATCAATAGGATCAAAGGCAGAGAGTTCACAAGTAGCCAGCAAGGGTGAAATCCACTAAATGACTGGTTCCTAAAGCATGACTTGGAGTAAATTTAATTGCCTAAATTGTAAATGTAAAAAGGAAAAGCGTCTGTTTTATGATTGCGATCTAAAACCAAACAACACTCAGTTGCTGCCTACACATGGGAGGTACTCTGCAGTTGCAGCACTTAATTTCTACTTTGAAGTTGCAGCTTGGCACACGCCTAGGTCTGGTCATTGGACATAAGCACCATGGCATCCTAATCCATGGCTCAACTGAGCTGAGCTTAAAATTCTTGAATTTTCTCCAAAGTCTCCCAATGGGTTCAGTCCACAAGGCTTTCTCACATCATACCTGTCACATACTGACAGACCTCCCAAAATACAATTACAGCCACCACTGTCTGCAGAGTGTAAATGCAATGATGCCTTTGGTATTTTACACGAAGAGCGCAAGACCTGAATTTTTTCCTCTCCTCCCTCTAAAGATAAAGCTACAGCTTCTGCCTCTTGAGAAAATATCCTGGCTTTCATCAGTGAATAAATTGCAGAAAATAATAGCTCCTGGGCTATACAGACATTGCCAGGTGTCTATCACCTGTCAGCCAGGGTGGTCACAGGAAAGCAGTAAATCTGAGCTTGCAGACGAGGCTCCTGGTCTGTTAGATCTGTCCTTCATCCGGTAACTTCGTGTTACAAAATGTAGGGCAGTCCGGACGCAGGATAACAAGGCAGGACCACCTCCCTGAGATAAGGGTGCTGCTACCCACAGAAGAAAACAGGCAAACAGCCTCCGGCAGGGCAGCCGGCTGCCGATTACCTACAGGCAGCTGATCCAGTTTGGCTTTGTCGGGAGGAGACACCCAAGGTGACTCCACGGGGAGGCAGCCCCAGCTCAGCAGGTCTCCGTGCGACCGCCCCAGGCGGGGTGACCCGGCCGGGCCCTGGCAGCAGCGCTGCCGTGCGGCACCCGCCGCCTCCCGGGCCAGGGCAGCGCCGAGCCCCCCGCAGCCCCGCCGCGGGCATTACCCGGAGAGGGAGGAGCGAACCGGCCTAATCGCAGCCGGGCTGCTGGCACCGGCTGGTAATCCCGGCTGCTGCGGAGGGAGGCGGCGGCGGGGGGGGCGCAGCGCTGGGCGGTGGGAAGGTGCCTGCTGGTGCCGGCACCTGCCTCCCAGCAGTTACGGTGCAAAAAGGGTTGCTGACATCTTTAGGATGCGGAGGCGGCAGCTCTCTCAGGAGGAAACGTCTGCTCCCAGCCAGCGCTCCCTTCCCGGCGCCGAGAGGGCGCGGAGCCTCCCGGTGCCGTATCCCAGAGCATCCCGGCATCGCGCTCGCAGCCGCCGCCCACTCGTGGCTCATGGCCGGGATGCATTCCACCCTCGGGCCCGGCTCCAGGAGTGCGTTCTCCGCGGACCTTGGACAGAGCCTCGCCGGCCGGCAGCACCAGCACATCGCCGGGGTGGCATCCCGGCATCCATCCCTCCCTCCCGGGGGCGGGGAGCCGCCAGCTCCTTACCCAGCTCCTTCATGTACTCCTCGAAGCCCTCGCTGGAGACGAGGCACCATTTGCCCAAAAACGCGTCGATGGCCATGGCGGCGGGCTGGAGCTGGCGGCGTCCCTGTAGAAACGTGAAGGCAGGAGGACGGGCTGCAGCGAGGCCGCGGCCGCCTTTATAGCGGGGCCGGCAACAT
>VZRJ01002446.1:134623-192610 GCA_013397565.1 Ptilonorhynchus violaceus
CAGACGCACAAACACACACAGATACATTCACACTGATACACACAGGCACACGCACACACAGATACACAGATACATTCACACTGACACACACAGACACACACACACAGACACACACACACACACACTCGCACCCCCTCTCTGCACCCCGGCACGGGTGGGACACTGCCAGAGCCGTCCCGCCAGAGGAAGTCTTGGCCTCAACGCTTCTTCGAACACAAACCCCACCCAGCACCTACCGTGGCGAAAGAGTCCAGTGCGGTTGAGTGCTGGTACCATGGGCTCCAACCCAGACTCTGAATGCTAAATTACACCGTTTATTACATATCATGCTTTTTTGAAGGCTATTTCAGGAACGAATAAGTACCAAAGATAGAGCAATAATAAGGCATCGGCATCCCAAAGCAGTTTATTGGGTTTGATTGCCAGCCTTCCCAATAACTCCCCAAATACCACTGATACATCACATATCATTGAACTACAGCAATCTATAGCTTGTGGTGACCCAGGAACAGACCCGCTACCTACACACAGTGATCAGTTTAGCAAAAAAAATCAATCAAAATAGAGAACTAATATGGGTGCTTGCAGCACGCAGGAAAAGTCAAAGCCTGAGTGCAAACTGATGGTTTAGCATCGGAAAAATGCAGATTTGGCTTCTTGTTTTCAGTCCATATTGAGCTGCAATACCCTAATTCCTACTTCTTAAAGGAAAACACTGCAGCTGCCAGCACTGTACAGTGGCACAGAAGTGCCATCATAAAATATACACTGTCAATAGGCCTTGTGAGGTTTGGACCAATCTTTTGTTAAATTCTGTCAGGTGAGTCGGGAGATTTACTGTCATATTCTGTGAGGAAGCTGCTATTTCTAAGTCATAACAAAACCCTGATTCCAATGTACCCCCAAGATTTGTTTCCGGCATAGGAGTTATGCCAATCTCCACCTTTTTTGCCCTTGTATCACATTGGATGAAACCAGTAACTGTTATTACACTGCTCAGCTAGTACTTTCATGAAGGAGTTTGAGATGAAGGTGTCAAAACCAGAGAAGACAGCAAAGTAGGTCCTGTGCTGGTCCCAGGATTTCACAATATGGAAGGTGCCATGAAGCCAAATATTTTGGAGCAAGGAGGACTTTTTCCTTTATGTTTTGCTGTGATGAAACTTCCCAGAGCAGTCAGAAGTTTCAAGACTTCGTAGAAAGTCAGATTTGTCACACACGAAATAAACAGATAATTTTTGAACTGATTTTTTAAAAAAAATTCCTCTATTTAACTATCCTTCCCCACAGAGCTACCTTTAATTACTTTCTGCTTCTCTGACTACACACTTGCTTTTAATATGCAAACAACATTATAGCATCTGCTCATAAGGCAGCAAGACACATTGCTTATTTTTCGTGTTAAGTAGGTACATTGAAACACAAGACTTTCAACTTTCTTCCACTTTTATTTTTTATTTTTTTAAATCTTTTGTGTGTGTGTTTGTCTTGTTAAGAGACTTCAGAGTACATGTTAAATTAGAGTGATGTTTACTAAGTAATTCATGGTAGTTGAACCAACATGCTGTCCATCCTGTAGTTCTCCTCTAGTTGCTTACAGAAAGGATAAATGAAGAGACATTAGAATAATCCTTCAGGAATTAGGAAGCCTTCAGTCTTGTAAAGCAGGGACAATTTCTAGAAATAGAAATCTTGGCTTTACTCCATGTTTGCTAGCAAAACATTTTGGATCCATATTTCTGCAGCGCTACCTGCAGATGGCTTACAATATGCAAATGGTATTCAGGTATAAGTGCTGATAATGCAGCAGAAGATGTAAAATCCACTATTTCCATCTAGTGGTGAGATGGTATTCCTGGATCTGAAGTACCTGAAGATCCAGTTACCTACCTGTGCACAATATTGCTACAGTTTTGAATCCTCCCACAAGTCATTTGGTCTGATTTATTCTCCTGACAAATTTTTCAAGTCTAGGCATGTAAGTTCATACAAGACGTAAGAAGAAAAGAGACTCTTACCTCTCTTTTCCGAAATGCAGATTGTTAGGGTACAGTGAAAAATCTCTCTCAATTCCTACAAAGTTCTAATGTTTTGCAAATTAATCAATCCAGTGATATGGATTACTGGCTGTGATATCATCAATGCCACATCTCGAAATTTCTTTGAAACAAAATAGCAGTGAAATTTTTCCTATAGCAAATAAAGTAACTATAGGGACCAGAGATGTGTCCTTCTGGGTAAGGTACAAGCGGCCTGGGCTACATAATATACGTTGTTTCTTATCTTGGCAGTACAGTATAGATATTCACCAAATATGGCTCCTACTTTGGGAGCCAAACTAAAATATTCAGGTATCCAGAGGTGCTTGAGCCACAGGGATTCATCCCTGTAAATCTCAATTCCTGCCTGGGTTGAAGCTGACATCACAATCAGACCTTCTGTGTTTGTGTAGTTCCCTCTTTAGATATACAAAGAGAAGCAGCAAATACATGTATACCTATGGAAGGCATTGAATTCCTATGCCACATATTACTGTGCAGACACATTAAATTCTCTGAAATTTTGCTCATTTCCACATTGGACTATACATTGTCCGAGAAAAGGAAAATCAAATTTACAATGGAAAGTGTAAATTCTTCTGAGGAACTCAGCTGCACGGCAAGCACGTAGCCAGAGTTAGGAGCCAACAGCACCGTGGCAGCTTGGGCCTGCCAGGGTGAATACTTTCCTGAGTTAGTCAAGCCCTTGTGCCTTGTAGGAGGGGAGGATATTACAGTTCTTCACTACCAAGTACAAAAAAAAAAAGGACCAAGGCAAAAGAGTGCACAGAGACCTTCGTTCTACTCCTTTGGGCAGGTGTGTGTCATGAGTGATGCTTCATCTGACGTGGGAGCTGGGAAGCTGTGGCCAGCAGGGTTTGAGGTTTCTCTTCACGTAGCCATAGCATTACCTACTGCATGCAAGCTAAGCCATATTTTGTCTTTTGAAGTCGCAATACCTGCTGCTTGGGCAGGGCAGAGCACCACCTCGTCTGCCACATATCACTAATCAAGTTCCATAGGAGATGTAACTTTTTCCCTAGACATTTACTCATTAAACTGCCCATATGTTTCACTTGGAAGGAACCCAATCTGATAGCACTACACCTGACTGTATAAGGGAGGATCTCGCTTTCCTTCAAGTACACAGACATATTGTGTATATAGAGGACCTTTTCTAAGTGGTAGGCTTCTTTTAGATAAGATTACCTCTGGAGAAAGCCTTAAAAAGTTGTCAGGAAAACTGGACACCACTGCCCAAGTTTTACTCTTCAGCCTATACCTAGCTCTGGAAAAAAGTTAAAGCAGTCCACGAATAATAGTTACTCACCCCCAAGGCATGGATGGGCAAAACTGCATAGGTAGCACAGCTTTGTTTCTGTTTCCTTGTTGTACAAGTGTGGTTTTTCCTTCCCAGCCTTGTCATCACTGGGCAGACATGATGACACATGTGCTACAGTTGCATAGCTGGCCTAAGGAAGCTTTACCACTCAAGAGCTGTTTGCTTGGGCAATACTAGACCAGGGATTATGAAGCAACACCACATGAACCTGCAAGTTTTCCTTTGTATGTCAATATGCACAAGATCTCCCAGCGTACCAGTGTTTCTTTACCCCTGAGCCAGAAGAGCTGGGCATAGCCTGTGTTTTGTCAAAGAGCTTTGTGCAACATATCTGTTTTCAAGTCAAAACAAAGCCATATTGCTCTCCAGCATGGAGCATGGGTCCAAAGAATCCTTGCAGTGGATCTGGAGACTGCTGCATGTGCCCTGGGTAGGCAGCTGCTGGGGCTGGGCAGGCTCACATGTGCCTGTGCTCAGCACCAAGCCAACCCGAGCCCCGGTGCTGCTCATGCCACAGAGCATTACTATAATGCAATTAGCGCGCCCGCAACCCGAGCCCATGGCCTGTACGTTGTCAGCAGCACGTTCAAAGCAAGGTTAAAGGGAAATGCTTCTAGGGCAAAGTTTACTGTGGCAATGGTGTGTCAGCTCACTGATTGTGCCCTGCCTCAGTGATGAGAGAGAAAGCTCCAGAAGCCTGCAATGACTCGAAAGACGACTCCAGGCTTCATTTTCCTCAATCCAGACAAAAACAATCTGACGTCAGATCCAGCCCAGCTCACAGTGACTGCAGATATGTGAACTTTGGAAGCCTTGAAAAGCCCTCTTTATTTAGCAGCAGTATCTACCCTGATTAGGAAACATCCACACACTAGAATAAAAATATTTTTATTTATCTTCAGAATTTTACAATCAGCATAGTCTTTACAATGCTAAAAAAGAGAGCAGGGTGACTACAAATATTCCATAGCTGTAGTTTTAGCACTGAAAAAGCCTTTGATCCACATGAAACAAAAGTACATTAGCAGGCAATACCTGCTCATAGAAGAGACTTGCAGAAAGCAAATACTCTGGCTTGGCTTTTAGAAACCTCAAATCATCCCAAATGATGTCCCTATAAAGAAAGAAAAATAAAAACCTCAACTTTGTCCCTTCTGTGTGGTCTGGAACAATAAAGACATAAGTGCAAGGACAAGGAATGTCAAAATTATTTGGAACAGATAACGATAAAATAAATATTTCTACCATTGATGAATAATTAGCTTGTGAAATTTGGAATCACAAACTACAGATGTGCCCACTGGATTTTAAAAGGGTGTATAAAGCTTTAGCTTTTTTCTTTTATTGCATATCTTAAATAGAGTTTCATTACTAATATTGATCAACCACTGTGAAGGGAACCTCAGGAAAAAAAAATGTTTCATCTATAATTATAACCATATTTTCCTTCTCAGGATGTCACAAAGGAGAGCATCACAGCTACAGAAATTTGAAGGATGAGCCTGACACACATCCTCTACAGAGGAAGAGGCTTCTCATTGTGATGTGGATACCAACACCTTTCCCAGCAGAGCTGGAGAGGGTTGCTCCTCTTCCTGTTGACCAAAATCGTGTAGTAGGGTGTTAAGATTACGTGTAGGCTGCCTGACCAGGGCTCCCACAGGACTTCATCCTGGGGCAACAAGGGCTTAGGTGTGAAACACCTGGGGCACTGTTGATGGGGGTTCCTTTTCACCAAACAGCACAATCTCCTCACATCTGCATGCAGCAGGGAGAGAGAGGCTCTCTGAGGTGCCGCTCAATTTATTAGCTTCCAGTTCTGACTCACCTTTCAAGACCTCCTCTTTCATGGACTTTAGAAGAACATTACGAAAAACCCTTTGGAAGCTAAAGCTACTTTTCACTATTATCCCATTCCCATTGCCAACATGCTAAGTTTGCCAAGAGGGTTGACTACGTGACTCATGTTCAAAACTCTTCTAAGAAAATTCTTGCCTCTGGCATCTCAAGCAACCATGCAGGACAAGCAGGTATTTTCCAGTTTGCTCTTCTAGACTTGAAAAGTCTCACGGTATTTGGGTTTATGTCCTTGATTCCATCTCAAGATATGATATTACATATCTAACAACTAGGCCACAGAAAATATGTAAAGAGGTAAGAAATTACATTGCAGTTCCCTGATTTTTTCCTATGCTTCTGCCACAAGTTTTTGGTACTGGTTCTGCCACCTTTTCATTTATGTGCAGCTTAACTTGATACTGATCTAGCTATTTGAAGGAAAGGAAGAAGTAATCATCTGATTCTTAAATTTCTCATTTCCAGTAAATATTCTGAAATTCGTTTGAGCAGTGGATTTCGAAGTCAAGTTCTACAAAGCCTCATCTATAAAAAGATACTATAAAAACTCCACAAAAATATGAATATTCCATGAATATATTTGTTTCCTTTATGTGTGCAAGTGGTTTGAACCAGTCAGATTCCCCATTAATGAAAAGACAATTCAGTGCATCTGTGCAAGAACTGTGTTTGAGAAACAAATTTGCTGGCTTTGCATGCTGACCATGTTATTTTTACAATAAGGCTGGTCTTTGACTCCTTGTTGAAAAAGGGTGGAGGGTTCAAAAGAAACAGAGTAATGCCTGAATTAGGAAGGAGCTTGCTGCTTTGCCTCCTGCCTGTCCTCTGAACTTCCTGCAGGGATTGTCAGTCTGAATTGTGAAAATCTGTCCACTAAGGATGTCTTTCCCAGGCTCTGCTCCTATTGACCAAGCATTCCCTTCACAAACAGGTCTGTTGGTCCACTTTTCCAGCTATTTTGCCTTAAGTCTTCATATTTAAACAAGTCAAACTCACCTCTTCCCATGAAGCACAATGTGAAGATCTCCTTTGAAGTGCTATTAACCTCTGCTATTAACACTGCCAGTACATAGGAGACCGCTTTAAGTCAAGCAGAATCTCTAGGCTCGCCTTAACTCTGCCTTTAAGCACCACTTTAGAACTTCAAGAGACGTGATCAAAGCAGGTCAGCAGCTCCTCTTCCTTCACACCCCTAGCGTCTGTCCCTGGGTACAGCCTTAGTTTTGTAAAATCCTGAGAAGACCAGCTCAATGTAAAGACAATTTTTTGTTAAGTTAAAGATAATCAGAAGCGAAGTAGCACCTCTGCCTGTTCATGCTGCTCCATCCCAACATTTATCAGCTTACAGAGCAAGGTTAATCAGGAAGAAGAGAACATGGAGTGGTCCACCAGCAGCAGAGAACCTTGGTTGCTTGAAGCTACTGCACACTATTGGCAGACAATAAAAAAGACTCAGAAGAGTGGCTCAGGCCTTTCAAGGGGAAAAGGCAAGACTGGATGAAATCAAACAGTACTAGTAAGGAAAAAGACAATTAGGCCAGGAGATGGAGAAAGCAGGGAAGTGCACCTGGAAGAGGCATCACTGATAGGCAACATGTCAGTCTCAACATGACTCTAGGCCACCCAGTGGAAAAGCAGGGCCTGGCATCCAGGGCAACTGGTTGCACATGGAGTTGGTGAGGTGGGCAGTAAGCCAGCAATTTTTAAAAGTGCAAGGAGTGTACGCACATATAGGAGATACATTTGAAAGCAAGAGTCTTGAGAACTGTTAAATACAGTCCCAGGATACTCAAATTCTGAGGGGTTTTTTTTTGGCTTTCTTATACCATATAAACTCCTTGATCATTTAAAATTCAAACAACAAGTAGAGGTGAAGAACTTGCAATGTTCACTAACACTGCTGCTCCTAGTAGAAATCTTTACTAAAGATATCATTATCTTTTTCTAAAAGCAATGCTGCAGATATTAAAAAGGGAATACCTCAGCCAGGTTGTTATCTGAATGGCATATTCATCCGTTTCAGGATTATTTTCCCTACACATTGATAAGAGCTTCTAAATAAATAGGTATTTGCACAATGAACAGATCTAAGATTATTCTTCTAATAATTGTTAAATCTCCAGGTAATAGAGATTTAGCCATTTTAATATCACCTGCTATCAGACACCCTATGTGGCCATGGTGTTTGTATTCATTTAATCCAAGTGTGTTTAGGGCCTGTTCCAGTTCCTTTTATAGTTCGGCAAGCACCCACATTTTTGGTGGGATACAGTAATCAAGATTAGTGGGCTAAAGAATAACTACATGCAAAGTCAGTGCTCACCCAGACACGCTTTGTTCTGCATGACTGACCTTAATACCCTGTACATCCCCAATGCTGGACTGTGCATGTCAGGAAGCTGTCAGAGCTTTGTTTCAGTCAATCAGCAGCAGGAACTGATAGTGCACAAGCTGCTTGCAGCAAAGCGATCTAAACGCTCAGGGAAGAAAGTCATTAAAGATTATCTTTAACACACTTGAAAAATAAATTTGTGCCTTTATCTACACGGTACAGGGAGAGCAATTTTCTATATATTAGCATAATACTCATCAGAGGAGTGCCTTCTTGCCCATATTGCTTGTTTATATCACTTCAATATCTTGTAGTCTTGACAATGCACGTTTTCAGCTTGATTTTTCTGTCCTGTAGGTTTTGCTTTATACATTGCATATTAAAACCCCGTAGTCATTACTTCTTTCTCATGCACAAAACATATCAGAGCTTTACCACTGCAAACTGCAGCTGCCAGCACCCACAGCAAAGGCAGCATCAGCCTGCACCTCATTCACTGAATTGGTCATCTCTCAACGGCAACATTGCAGGCCTTTGGCCTAACCTAAGCAGGAAGGTTGGGCATCTGTGGGTTAAAATGAAAGCAACTTTGAATAAAAACTGTGTGTTTACAGAGCAGGATGCCTATCCATGCTAGTAAAGCAAAACCAAAAAGTTTTGCTAGTAAAGCAAAATAGTTTTTTGCTAGTAAAGCAAAATAAACCACCTTTCTTTGACAACAGAAATGATTTATTTTGGTCATAAAAAACTTGCTAGGATCTTCGTTTTTCTCCCTTTTCTATCCATAAGCCCCAATCTTGGGCCAAAATAAACACTATAGAAACTTAATTATTATTAATAATTATTAATTACTTAGCCCCTGTTTTACTCTTTAAGTACTTACAGACGGCTAATTATTTAAGATGAATGTAGGTGCTTCACATTAAAACACAAGTTTTACACACTGATGTACAGATTGTCAAAGAAAGAAAAAGAAATCACAAAATCACCGATATATTATATTGAGCGCTTTTTAGCATACAAATATGTAACGATGGAAACAATAATTCTGCAGTGTTTTTCCACTTGAACAATTTTCACTTTTCCTGTAAAGCTTTTTCGGGTAAATTCATGCTATATGATGTTATTCTAAACTGGGGGAAAAACAAAACAAAACAAAACAAAACAATCAAACCACCCGTCCTTTGAACAGTTATTTCAATTTGGTCCTCTTCTATGGTACTCTTCTAGCTTGGCAGGATTTAAAATCCTCTCAGTTTCAGTTGTTCTCCTAACCTCTCCACTGTAAGGGAGCTCAGTAGCAGGTTCAGGAGCTCAGCACTCTAAAACCACTCTGAAGAGCTGCTGGCCTAATAATAAGAAAAGGGGTTCCAGTCCAGAGAAGGTATTAATCCCAAAGTTATTCACATCTATTGTTCCCATGTCCCAGTTTCCCTGAATCATCTTATCTCGCTCTCTTCCATTTGTTGCAAACACATGGGAAACACCCAACGTCTTTAGCACAGCTCTCCTCCAACGTAAGACATCACCTTGACTTCAGTGTCCTAGTGCAGAAGTTGCAACAATTACCTGGACAGCGCTATTTAAAATGACCTTGCTTTCAGAAAGGACAACGTCCATTTAAGAATCTTGGCAAAAGTAAGGTAAAACTAGTTTCAGATTTGTGTCCCAACTCTGCTGCCAAATTAACTTTGGAAATATATGTGCTAGTTTTAGAGAAATCAGGCATCTGATTAACAACAGGTAGACCTAATGTCTCTCACCTGCAGTTCTCAAAACTGGAACTACATTTTTGTTATGAATTGAACAAAACTGATGCACACGAAACACATGCAGCTGACACCTTCACCGGCACAGCCTGAGGAGAGATCAACCCTGCCAAACCCACAGAGCTTTGCAATACAGATGAGACACCTAAGCAGTTACTTGAATAAATAATAGGGTTGGACATGGGACTATAAACACCAAATAAAGCTCTCTCTTTGATCTTTATAAAATATTTAATGAAATATCCCCAAAGTGAGTGACAAAACTACTACAAAATTGAACTTCAAAGATAGCCCTTTCCTCCAATTATCATCAAAAAAACTAACTTACCCTTCCTTTGAGCTAAATTTAGTTACTTTTACGCAGGATGAGTAGTTCTACTGTGTGTGGACAGTCCCATTACCTTGCTACTTTATTTGCTGAGCTAAATTTACATTTAGCAAATTTCCAACTGCCTTCAAAAAGAGAGGCAGAAAGTGACAGGGATTTAGCAACATATGTATTATAAACCTAGCGTTACAAAACCCACTCCGTATTTTCAGCCTGCTGTCCCTCAGCTAAGTCAATGATGAATACTTTCTTCAAATTTTTAATAAATTTAATAGCTTTCAAATAATAATAATCACTCTAATAATGCTTTGCATTACACTGTATAAAAATTTTCTAGGAAATAATGTCCAAAGAGATCTCGCATCATTGCAGTATTAATTTAATAGCTAATGTGCATTATTCACATTGATATGCAAATACATGTGATATCAGTCTGACATGCAGCTGCTCAGAAAGATGCATTCACACATCTTAAGCCACTCTGACCCACTAATGTTAGAACATTTGTTGATCTACTATGTTCTCCTTCAAGGGAAGGAAGACAAGGAACATCTAAAGTGTTTTGGCCATCTCTCAGATTTTGTTGCATAGGAAAAAGCCTTCTGTGCAGCCTGCTGTCTTTAACACATGTAAATGCAAACACATTTGTTTTTCTGTTCTTCAGGGATTCTTCTTCTTGGTTTTCTGTTCTTCCTTAAGCGCTTTTGCATTACATCTGGACCCCAATGCTGTTAACATTTCCACTGTTGTCAAGTTGGCTCCCTTCATTATCAGTCGATCTCCATCAGCTGTAAATGGAAAAAATCTTAAAAAGTCACAAATCTAAGTCACAATTACTTTAGTGCACAGTTGTTTTGTGTATATAAATCCAAATACAATGTTCATCTTGTCTGATTAGAAAGTATTCCACCCACCAAGGAACCTGACTATGCACCTCTGCCAAACAAACATTTTAAACTGCACACAATATGCATTTAATTTTCACTTCTGCATTGCAATCTTGAAAAATCTGAAACATTTGTCTAGGTATACCTATAGTAAGAACATATTTTTTATGAGAATGGCTCATACTATGCCCCCAAAGTCATCTAACAGAAGGCAAAGAAGGCATTGGAAGGCACAATTTCCACAAATGGCTGAGCATTTTAGTAGCTCGTTGTCTGTGGTCCATTTAACATACTTCTTTAGCCAAAACAACGAATTGGTTCATACCATGTGGTGGTTATAATGTAAAAAAATAAAGAGCACTGGGATTTCTAAAATTCTGAAAGAAGCTAAGTATTGTACCCAAGTCAATTATTTTGTAGGATTTGCAAATACAAACCCCAAACCCATATAGTGCAATACCATGCATGGCATCCACGTTCCAGCCCCATGTTTGCCAACTATAAAGGCTACAAACACTTCACTGGAAGAAAATCAGCTCTTAGAAAATGAAGGGTTTAGAGTTGTCTTCACATTAATGAAATAAACTGGTTTGGGTTTACACTGTGAAAAAACATGGAGCTTTACTGCTTAAGTCTTAGTACATCACACCACAGTTAGAGACAAGGATGGGAAAGAGGCGTGGGGGAGAGAGAAACAAGCAATGTTAATATTGAAATAGGTAGACCTTCCTAAGTAAAACAAAGAACATTCAACACTTTCGACACTTTCACCAATTCACTAAAAATATGGAAGTTTAAAGATAAGGGGGTAGCATAAATCAATAATAATGAAAACTTTAATGGGCTACATGACATATTGGTCCATTACAGCACAGCAGGAAAGAAGATGCAGCCAGAGAAAAGGACAAAAGCAGATTAGAGCCATCTGTTCATAGCCTAGAATCTGGGACGCTTCCAGAACTGATGAAATTTCCACCACCAATTCCCTGCCTGCTCACTATACCCTCAAAGGAAACCAAGAAATTTGTTGTACATAGCTGCCCTCATTCTGCAGGTCCATCTGCACATGTATGGCCTCACCCATATGAGCAGTTCCATCAAATTACAGTTACTCGATTGCATAAGCAACTAAAGGTATGCAACTTTCTGTTCTCAAGACTGAGATGCCTCCACCACAGGTAACATAAAAAAATTACAGAAAGTAAACAGATTATTATATAAAAACAGAGCTACATTTACTTTCTCAAATTGTACCTGACTGCAAGGTCATGTAAGTGCATCACTACAAAAGCACACTCAGCTCTACAGTCAGTTGTTGGATCTAAGATCCATTAGATCTAACTGTAGTACAGAGACATATAGACACATTTATCTAGACATCAGGCTGTTAGTGACACCCCTCTTCCTTTTCTCCTCCCAGCTGCACACAACCTAGCCATGGGCAAGAGCCAACCAAAAAAAAAAAAATCAGTTAAAAAAAATAGAGAGAATACAATAACATTGTAACAAGACAAACCCAGAAGGTTTTTTCTGTTTGTTTAAAAACAAGCTCCTTACCAAACATAACGTCTACAAGTGGTTCAGATCCATCATGTCTCACATCAGCAGTCACTTCACAGTTTGTATTAGTTGCTTGGATTTTTTTATGGTATATACATTGGAGAAATTTTCTGAAAATATATTTGAAAATATATTATGTTGTAGATATAAATTATGATAAGCATATTTCTAAAAATAATTTGCATATCTTAATATTGTTGGCCAACAAAGTATAAACAAAATAGGATTTGTACTTAATAATTTCAGACAGGTACTTCTTATGAGAGAATCACTCTTTAAAATCCAAATGGATATTCCTTATATGCCAACATGTAAAAAGCATACTGAACAACTGTATAAAACTTAAGTGTATACGCTTTCTGTGTTTCTCTCACAGAGAAAGAGTTAGTAACACTAATAAAATGATAACCAGCAAAGTAATTTTCTTTTTTCATTATACATCATTTGCCTGCCAATATTTTATTGTTTGGGTTTGAGGCAGCATTTATTTATATAACATCTTTGGTGTCCTGTAGATTCCTGAAATGCATGACAGCTACTCGACAGTCTGGCAGCTTAAAGATACTCTAAATTAAGCTGTGTTACTAAATTAATTTTAAAACTCGATGTGCCTGTAAAGTCATCGCAAACCGACATTTTGCAATTGTTTGGTGCAGAACTCACATCACTGGAGAAGCACAATCCATTAGATTTCTCCAACAGTTAATTACCGGCATAGACGAGCTGCTGCTGCCCCGCTTCCCCCACTTCCAGCATTTGGAGTGGTTACATACCCCCCTCAGTACAGGGGCAGCCACTGAGGGGCAGCTCCCCGAGTTCTTTGGTAAAGCTCAGTGCACACGCCTGTATAAAAGGGTCTACACTTGGGCACAGACCCTCCAAGAACCGGCACAGAACGAATCCTGTGTGCACGCTGCTAACACCATAAGCGGAACCCTTACAACGAACAGCGACTTCTCATTCTGAAACGCTAAGGTTCTGCCTGGACTGAGCTCCAAAGCCCTCATAAATCCAAGCCTCCAAAGACCGAGACCACAGAGGCTAAAGTGCATCAGAAGCAGAAATTTGGGAGGAGATTCTTCTCCTGAGCGGGACCAAGAGATGCTGCCATGTCCCTCATGATTTGCTCCCAGGACCTCTTCCTCCTGCTGGCGACAGCGACAGCAAGTTCCAGGGCACTACAGAGACAGAAGGTTTTGCGGCTTCCTTTTGCACCTGCCGCTGCTTCCCCTGGGCACACATAACCCCTGCCTGTATCCATCAGATATTATTAAACAGAATTAAAGGCAAAAAGCCCAGCCCTTCCGCCTGCCGGGAGACGCGCAGAACCCGCGACCCGCGAGGGCGCCGGAAGGGCGCAGGGAGGGCGCTGGGACGTATAGAAACAGGGAGCCCGAACAGAGCGGTGCCGAGTGCGGGGCCATTCCCGCAGCCCCCTCACCTCGTGCTCTCCACGTTGGGCTCGAAGGGACAGAACCGCACCGCGATACTCTTCACCGGCCGCAGCACCACGCTGATCTTGGAGGCCATCTTCTCCCCGCCCCCTACTACAGCTCCCAGCAGCCCCCGCGCAAGAGAGGACGACTGTGGTGGCCGTGCCACCCCGCGGGCACTTGGGAACTGTAGTCCGTGCTGCGGCCGTGGTGGCGAGAGGCCAGCGGGTCCACTGCGCTGGGGAGGCTGGCGTCCCTACGACCCTCGTTTATTAACCCGAAGCGCTCGGGCCGGGCTCTTTCCTGGTGTGGAGGGAGAGGTACCAGCTGACCTGACTGTGTCGGAGAATCATAGAATGGTTTGGGTTGGAAGGGACCTTAAATTTCCCCTGGTTCCAACCCCCCTTCCTGTGCAGGGACACCTTCCAGTAGACCAGGTTGCTCAAAGCTCCATCCTACCTGGCCTTGAACACCTCCACGGATGAAACATCCACAACTTCCCTGGGCAACCTGTTCCAGTGCCTCACCACCCTCACAGTAAAGAATTTATTTCTGATATCGAAACTTACTCTCTTCAAGTTCCTATCGATTTCCCCTTGTCACTACAGGCACTTGTAAAAAGTCCCTCTTCAGCTCTCTTGTAGGCTCCCTTCAGGTACTGAAAGGCCGCAGTAAGGTCTCCCCAGAGACTTCTCTCCTCCAGGCTGAACAACCACGACTCTCCCACCCTTTTGTCATACGAGAGGTGCTCCATCGCTCCGATCATCTTCGTGGTCCTCCTCTGGACCTGCTCCAGCAGGTCAATGTCCTTCTTGTGCTGAGGATCCCAGAACTGGATAGAGCCCTCCAGGTGGGTTTCATGAGAGTGGAGTAGAGAGGAAGATAAAGATCAGTAAGGAGCTACCAATACAGCTAAAGATAAATTAGAGGCAGTATCTTGCAGTTTATCAAGGAGAGACAGACTTGCGTGAGGCACTGCTGCTGGAAGGGAACACGTTTAGGGTTTTTGTTTGGATGGGGTTACATCCAGCAGCTGTCCCCATGCCCGGAGAACAGGAGACTCAGGGTAGACCTCATCACTCTCTACAACAACCTGAAAGGAGGTTGTAGCCAGATGAAGGTCGGTCTCTTCTCCCAGGCAACCAGCCACAGAACAAGAGGACATAGCCTTAAGCTGCACCAGGGAAGGTTCAGGCTGGACATTAGGAAGAAATTCTTCAAGAAATGGTGATTGGACGCTGGAATGGGTTGCCCAGGAAGGTGGTGGAGTCACCATCCCTGGAGGTGTTTAAGGAAAGGCTGGACGCGGTACTTGGTGCCATGGTCTAGTTGACAAGGTAGTGTCTGGTCATAGGTTGGACTCAAAGGTCTTTTCCAACCTAATTGCTTCTGTGACTCTGTCTGGGTGCCGGTGTCGCCGTGTGTCCGGGTGCCACTAGATGGCACGCACCTCCCTGGCAAATGCCTCCGCAGCACCGGGATCTTGGTGAGGGCTGGAGACGACGGCAATGGCATTCAAACACACGCTGCGAATTTATATGGAATATTCGATACAGACCCACGCTTCCGACCTATAGGAACTGCATTAAATATCTAGCATCTCTAGGAGTGGGTAACCTATTTATAGAAGATTATCTTTGTTTATTCCAAGTAATCTTTCTTAGAAAAAATATCACATAGTCGTTGTGTAAAACCATCCTCTTTACTGAGATTTAGACAAGAAATTAACTAGCAAAACTAAGCACAGTGGAGTCAATATAGTTGTAGTGTTTAAAGTTTTTATTCTCTCTCTCAAGAGAATAAAAACATTAATATATATATTTTTATATATGTTATACATAATAGTCTTCCCCTCTGGAAAAAAATGGAAAAAGTACATTATTGTGAGATATCTTCTAAAAGACATCACTCTAACCAATAAACAGCTAGTTTAAATAGGAATTTTTCCTATTTAATAGGCTTAGATACAGGACCAGGTAAATAGAGTATTTTACATTTGGAAGGCAAAAGTAACTTACGAAACGTCAACATCTCTTTCTTTGTTATAACACAAAGAGCTCAATGTATTCCATTCAATATCTGTAGCAAAATTTCCATTGGCTTCTATGGTAACATTGAAGGAATAACACCAGTAAAGGACAGGGGAAGAAAGAATGATCACTGATTTTTCTAAGGGCTCCGTTCTTCACACTGTTGGTACTAGGGCACTCACTGCCTTAAAAATATGCATGACCAAAACAGTTTTATATTTACTCTCATTGCATTTTGATAGTAATTTAAGAAGAATGTTTAGCTTACATTGCACAATTAAATGAAGAGAAAATTTTGTTTACTCCTTTCCACACTCAGATCAGTTAATTTTTTTATCTTTCTTGTCAGCAGTAAATTTGCATCTTTCCCCTTAAGCCATCGCTTTGGAGTAACTGAAAACTATCTCTGCTTTTTCAAAGTAATTTTTAATTTTTTGAAGTCTGAGAGATTCCCAGTAACACCATACAACAGGTATCTGGTAACTGAAAGTCTCTGTGTGCTATTTCTCCCTTCAAAGAATAGTCTGTATGTGTGAAATGAAACCCAGGGTTCCTTCTCACCCTCACAAACAGGAATATCTCTTCATTGGATGCTACCCCTACTTGATGACAACCAAATCTTTCTCAACACTTACTCTAGACGCAATAGTTTTGTCTGATGATAATTCTGGTGAGAACATTAACTTTTATAGTTACTAAATTAGATAAATAAGCAGAAAAGTGACACAGCTATTTTTAAAAAACCCAAATGTTTCCTTATCTATCTTTAAACCCAGGTGGGTAGTCCAATTGCATACATTGGACTACCCTCACTTTACACCAGAGTAACTCCAATTGACCTCTGCCATTTCAGGAAAGCTGATAATTTATCGATGAAAGACCTTGAATCACTCTCTCAAGCTCCAGCAGGTAATCTGGGAACTCTCAAGTGTCTGCTTTGGAGACTGTTCTCCAAGGACGTTCTTGGGAGTCTGAATGACTCATGATTCTTATACCTAGTGATAATCATACATGTTCCTAAAGCATAGTAACATGAAGAAGCATCAAAAGATACATTATTATAACAGAAACCATTTTAGTATTCCTTTCACTGGGTGGATCTTTTTTATTATAAATACTGCCTCATCTCAAGCCTATGGACTTTCATGTCATCAGTTTCACTGAAGTATAGCCATGAGCCCATAGATGATTTATGTCTAAGCACCATACACATCAAGAAAAAACTGCAGCCATGTTTCGCAGTTATGCAGAGAAAAGATGCAGAAAAAAGTTATGCAGAAAAAAGTTATGCAGAAAAAGGTCTGTAGTATTAATTATACTAGGTGAATTTTCCTCTTTTCTCATTGATCATTCCAGATCTCTTAGATCCAGGGAAGATTCTTCTGCTTTTCCTCCTGTTTCTTACTTAACTGCTTTCATTTTCTCTTATGTTTTCTGACTGTAGAAAGGCCCACAGTTCAGAACTCTTGAAATCTAATTTCTCCATAGTTTGGGCATACCTGCTCTTAGCACCTTGGCTCTGGCTTTTGCTTGCTCTTCAAACACTGCATGAGAGAGTCTTCTCAAAGCTGCATTTCATGTGTGGTGTAACAACCTCCGTGTGTTTATTTGGGTCTGGAGACTTGGACCATTACCTCTGACTGTCCTTGGCTGATTCCCTCTTCTGCATCTTTATCCTTTTTCTGCTGAGTCTTTCTCTGAGTCTTGTCACAAACGTCAATAGGCCTGGAATTTAGCAATCAAAATGTCATGTCTGCACATCTAGTTATAATGCTGTGTAGTCCAGGAATAAAATTTAATGCTGCCTTCAGGGCAGTAGCCAGTGCTGAGGAGTGAGCCAACACAAAGCCAGCAGCCTGCCTGTTCTGCACTGGGGTGATGCTTCCAGATGGCCACCCAGAAGAGGCTCTTTGAGAAAGATGGTATGCTGGGCCTGGCAAGAGAAGCAAATTATTTCTGGAAACAAAAAAACACTGTGACAAGTGCAGTATCATGGAGCATATCTTCGAAAGAGCAATGGACAGAGACAGTTGAGATCACAAAGGAGTTGCAGGAAGTCATTATAAAATACTAGTGCCACACTGAATAATGTTTTGGAATAAATTCCCTACCATACTAGAGGAACACTGCTTATAGTCATAAAAATAAAAACCAGTCTGTGTTTTCTCTCTGGCTTTGTTTTTTCCTTTGAACTGAATATTCTTACACCATATGTCAGTTACTGAATTTTAAAAATATTTTCCCAATGAAAAGAGCTGGTAAAGGTCTTTTATTCTCTGAAAATTGTAGAAGTCAAGCATAGTTTTATACTAATAGACAATTTTGCATTTTATTTATAAACCAACTAATGCTGTTAACGTGGCTCTAAAAATAAAAACAAAAAATAAAATCAACCAGCAAAGGTGCCACTTAAAATGAGCTTGGTTTATAATTAATTCTGAAATAATAACTCTGAGTATCAGTTCAGAAAAGCTCTTATGGGAGCGAATAAACAGATTCCCTAGTTGCTCTTTACTCCTCTGCAAACATGTATTTCTATTGCCTGAGGTTAACAACTGCCAGCAGAAATGTTTGCTAAAATAATATGCAGCATTTAACTGGCTGAGAACATACTGTGCCAATTCCTGACTTGTAACTTAATTTCTTGAGGATAATACCAAAAGCTTTGTTTCATATATTTTGTTCCCTCTCTAATAAATACTACATTAAATACATGCAGTTATCCTTTGGATTTTTATGTTGGTTTAAAACATGCAGTTGCTTCCAGCAAAGAAAGTTCATTATCATAATAGCAAAAGGCACAAAGGTGAGCTGATATGAATGGTAACAATGCAAGGTTAGCACCCGAGTCCTTGAGGTCTGGAATCTGTTCTTGAAACTCCAGATAGATTAAACGTGTATATTTTTACTTTGAAGGTCCTTGTACACAGTGGCTCACAGGTCGCAGGCACAGTTCCATTTGACAGATCTGACTCTAACGAAGTCATTTTCGTAGTTTAAGGGGGAACAGATCGTTCACAAGTGCAGAATTTGGGGAAAGCAGTTGTATTAGAATTTGATCTATATTTTCAAAGACTTTCCGAAGGTTTGTCTGTGCTTCAAATAACTTGTTACAGTTTTTGAAGAGCTCAGCAGCATATTGACATTTGTACTGCTTTGCTAAGGGCATGCTTCAGTGCTGTGAATACCATAAGCAAAGCAGTTTGTTTTCACTGTGTTCTGCTAAGAATAGCTATGCCTATAGATTGATGGTTTAAGTTATTACTATTGTCAGCAAAGTATAACAACATTGCTCAATTGAATGTGGTGCCCAGCCAAGATAGTCTCTCAGTACGCTTCCATTTTTTCCATGTCAAGAACTTTCACTTTGTATTCTACAAGCTTTTTTATGCACCGGTTTTAACTTCTATTTTATAGATTTCAAGAACGTATCTAGGCATGGCATACATGTAAGCCATAGAATACCTACTTAACACAGATAAAAGTTGAAACATAAAATGTCTGGACATTCAGACATAAAGGAACTAGATATCAAGATAGGGGATTTTTATGCAACCATTTGCTGTAACAAGTTTCATGTAATTTTATCTATTTATTAACACAAGTAAAAGGTATCTTCTCAAGAGACTCACTGTAAAGAATTCTTACCACCTATATGACTAGAAGACCATATTTCTTTAAACTCAAAAATGTATCAATGTCAGTAACATGCTACTAAATTTAGTATGGTAATTCCAATATAAAGGTAGTTTCACTTACTGAGAAGCCATGATAAAAATATTCTTGGTTGTAAATTTAAACATGCTACAACATCCTTCCTGTGAAGCTCAATCTACGTGTGCAGTCCTATGCTCAGTTACAAAAAACCCCACACCAATCCCCTTAGCAACTGGATTGTGAATGTGTTGCTCTTACCTTTTACCAGAATAAAAGATTTAATTTTGGTTAAAAGCCCACATAGCACAGGAAGAGTACGATTCAGATGGTGTCACACAGGAATTCCAGCGGCAATACAATCAAAGATATGCACTGACTTACTGCAGCAATTCACAGAATAAAGATCTGAGCCATTTTGAAGTGTTTGTCAGATATCTCCTTATGTGATTACAATAATAGTGTAATAATTACATTATTGTGTACTAATTGAAGTAACATGTCAGACGAGAACAAATAAGATAATGCAAGAGTTGTTTGTTATACATACAGAAGCTACATTATCGAAACAATAGACAGCAGATGACAATTTAGATAGATAGTCCCAGGAAATTTATGTTACACAGATTAAATTAGGAATATGAAATGCCATATAAATAGAGAAACTGGTGAATTTTATTTAAGCATGTATTACCAGTTAATACAGGAATGAAGCAAGTATTATTTCTCAAAGCAGTGATTTTCAACCTATGGACCCTTAGCCTTCTGTGGCCTATGGGTTCATGAAGGATTATTTTAAAAAAATATAATTCTTACTCTTGGCAGACTTCCAGTCGGGATCAAGGAGTCTCAATCTCCCCTTGAACACTGTGAGGATCCACAGTGTTACTGATCTCTACAGATCAGTAAAGATTGATCACCACGATGTAAGTGGTCTCTGTTCAGCCCTGATGATAAGAGATAGCAGAACACTGGTTACTAGGCTAGTTCCAAATGGTCAGATTTTCCAGAGAGGGATTCTTAACATTTTAAAAATATCAATGATTCTTCTCTGTATCACTCAAACCAGAAGAAATCACAACTTTTGCCTGGTCTTGAATTACCCACAGCATATCCACACTTCATCCCTCTTGGACTACATTAATTAACTTAAACATCTCAGGGCCCTTAGGATCACCAAGTCAATTCTTATCTTTATCCAGTTTCTTGTGTGACATATTAAACAAAGAATGTGCAAGTCAGAGATTTCAAACACTTCTGTTTAGTTTTGTGCATATAATACTTTTGTTCACATATTGAAATTGCTGGATCAAATGTCGATAAAGTCAGTCATATTTCTCTCTGTAGTACTGATGGGTAAAAATTATGCTGATGAATCAAAACTACTAAACTAGAAATATTTGCAATACATTTATTTTTATGCTGTCTTCCCTTTTTTTAATTAATGAGCAATGTATAAAGTTAAGAGATTAATAACTATAATATATAAATATATATATAAAATATAAAAAGAATATTTAATATATGAAACATAGAAAAATAGACAAAATATAATTTATTTTCCAAAGATCATTTCTAGCAGTAAGAAAATTTGTCTCTTCTTATCAATGTTTCATTGAGAAACTTGGTGGAAATCAAACATTTGTGACAGGTATTACCATACTAAGCTCTAGAGCTCTACAAACAAATATTTAAGGGATAACCACTTCAAAAGGAAGGTAGAGAAGCTATGAATTTAGCTATGTTATTCAATCTCCATCATGCCTGCAATGAGAGAGTACATTCATTTACTGTAGTCCCTCACAGCAAATCTGTATCATCAAAGAAAGGATAAAACATCAGTTTCCAAGGCAGCTTTTTCTGGCAAAATACATCAGTTCCGTGTTGACCCCAGGTACAGTAGCAAGGTGAGGTTTGGGGGACACAAGCTTTCCTTGTATGTGTGCCCCGTGCACAGCAGTAGGTGAGTTTCTTAGCAATACTAAAATTCAGGTGGCGTCTGATGATTCATAGCCCACTCCCATGCTACAGGCACAAAACAGATTTGTCTCCGCAGACGCTCCATTGTCCAAACTAATAAGAGTGATGCCTTTGCCGTGACTGCACAGAAAGCAGCACACCATTTGGGAAAGGCAGTAGCACACAGCAAAGAGGCAACTGCCCGTGGCTTCTCTCAAAATACATTTACAGCAGCAGACAGCTCCCGTGGAATAGTTGTGAGGAGCCAAAGGTCTCTGCTGCCGCACCCTGCGCTGCCTGCAGTAGCCAACAACGCTCTGCCTTTTGTGGGGCTTCCACCTACATGACCGTAATCAAGATTTCTTCTCTGAGTCCTAGACAAATATACATAATCTATTTCAGTTATTGATTTGTTCTATTTGGTAGAGACACATTTAAGTTTTAAATCCTCTGTGCTTCTCACTGTCTTAATACTTTGCTCCTGTCTCCCCCTCCCCGGGGGCTTTCGGGACATAGTCAATACCTATAAACTCTAAAGATATGAAGGGAGGTTTCATCTCATTAAAGTGTTCCATGAGTGGAGATTTCTTTATTCCCTCTTGTGATTTGTGTCCACAATTTCTGACCTTTAATAACTGTGTTGTCTCGCTTATACATTGTGTGTCCCTAGGGAGTGTACTCAAGTATGTCACAGGACTTACTAGTGGGTTTTTGCTTTATGTTATACACCTTCCTTATCCACTATCAGAGCATCCTCACCTGTTTATAGATTGTGCAATAGCTCAATGAGTAAAATTGTTCTTCTATAAGACCAGGTTCTGGGAAAATTGCCTGTATTGCTTTCAAATATTGCTTCTCTACCAGACTTTTCACTGCATTTATGTCAATAATGCAATTTTTCACTCTTTAATGGTACAATTCCTCACTAAAGACCAATTAACTTTAGGAATAGCTGTTGGGGTTTTTTTTCCACAATGCTTATCATACTTGAGGTTCCGACTGTGTCATGTTGCTAAGGTTTCTGGAAACTGGGCTATGACTCAACCTCTTTCTGCCTCTTAGAGCACCTCCAAGAGGCTTAAAGGGGGTCATAAAATAAAAATACAAATAAAGGAAGAGTTATCCAGCTTCCTAACCCTACAGAGTCCACATACTTCAAAAGGTTGAGGGGTTGTGGGCATGTGATGACTGTAGTTTCCCGGGGTATCCCAGTGCTTCTTTGTAAGCCAGCAGTGTTGGCTTCAGAAGTCTCTCCCCGGGTCCCCTGCTGCTAAATATTCAAGCTGGGCCCTTGGTAGCACAGCCTCCCCCTGCTCACAGATGCAGCCCCAGCATAACAATTGCACTTGAACATCTTGAGAGCTGCAGGTGCTCAAAGAGTCCCCAAACTACCACCCACCATCTAACAGCAGCAGCAGTTTCCAAATTTGTTGTAAATCCTTGCAGTTAGTAACTACAAATATTCATCCTTTTCTCCATCTAAAGAAATTAGGCTGCTGCCTTCTCATCCTAGAAATGTGGGGAGGGCAAGTCAGAGCAGGGAACCATGCTGAAAGGAGACCCCCAAAGACAGATGGGGCCAGAAAAAACCTGTACTCAAAGAAATTTAAGTCTAAACTATTCTCCATTCTCTGTGTTGCTAGAATTTAATTTTACAAAGTGAAGTGTCTGATTAGGATTCTGATCCTCACCAGAAATTTGACGAAGCCACTGAAAGCTTTACTAAAATACTAATTTTTGAATGACAATTCAACTTTTGCATAAAAATGCTCTTTCTAGTGACATTGGGTTTAAATATATGCAAAACTGGCTCCATGTAAATTGGTCAATCAAGGTCTTGGAGCAAAAATCAGGAAACTACATAAAGCAAAGTGCCATGGGAATGACAACACTGTATGTATTTATGAAACTTTTCCATTAGGAAAAGTAGTCAAATGGGAAGCAGTCTTAGTCTGCTTTCATATATGCACTTTTTCATAGAATTTGCACAGCACAAAAGTATGCACGAAAATACAGAACATCTAGATGAAATACAAAAGGGATATCAATCCCTTTGGCTGGTATCAATACATAAAGGGATTGCTCTGCCCCTTGAGGAGCTTGATGTGATCTGAGCAGCACTGGTCAGCCAGTGCTTGAAACCTTAGCTGAAAAGGCTCATGCTTTGTTTTTTTGGTAACCATTCAAGAGGAACTGTGTATGCAAAGACATTTTTCAGCTCATTGAATTCAATTCAGCTCACTCAGGTGACACTCAATAAAGAGATGTCTCAGTTAAATAAGTGCACTTTAAAGCCTGTATATATTGTATCAATCAGAGAATCAAAATGAAGAAGTTGCTTCAAAATTGCTGATTAATTGTAAAAGTTAATACTGGTGAAGAAAAGAGAAGCAAGGGGTAAACTGCCAACCTAATTCTTAACTTTTGATCTAAAAACTACTGAAGTCAGGTAACCAATGACAGAGTAGGAAACAAAAAAAAGCTCCCCAAAATAATAATACAATATCACGTTATATAATTTTCATCCATTTGATAAGGAAAGATAAGTAACCACAGCACACTTGGAAGTACACGAGGCTGATGGTGCTTTGGAAATGCATTAGGTGACCATGAGCACCTACCTGTATTTTGCACCAGTGCTCGTGCAGAAAGATCTGATGCTTTCCATTGCTGATATTCACTGCAGCGGGGATCCAGGTCTATGCAGGAATGCATCCATTGAAACCACTGGTGTTCTGTGACAAAATGCAGCCCTGACTGAGGAGGCCCATGGGAGGTGACTCCCTAGATAAGCCTCTGAATCCATGGGAGGTGACTTCATAGGGTCACCATTTTGTTCAGCAAGAGCATTTGGGTCCATTCCCCTTCTGCTTTCCAGTGCTCAGGGAGTGATTTTTCTGTGCAAATGGAGAGAAGAGATTAATCCAAAACCTTCCCCAAAACATTCCCTGCGTATTAAACATATTTAGGCATATTAATCTGTCTCTGTGGTTGTTTCCAGGGTGGTGCTGATCAGCTACAAAACCTGTGCTCACAGTCAGAGGTTTGTTGCCATTAAATCTATCTAGGTGACATTGGTTCAAAATTCTTGTTGAAATTTCTGAATACAACTAAATAAAGTCCCTTTAATAGGGACTTTAGTCCCAGAATAGCCTCCTAACCAATATGAATTTAGTATGAATTCCTTTAAAAATGCTGAGTGCCACAGAAATAATGATTGTGTCTAATTGCACCAACACTATGTGGAGTTCACTTATATGTTACAGCTAGGCCAGTTATATCAGATTTGCTTTAATGGATTTTCCCAGAAAGCATTTTCTCAAACTGGTGCACAGCTTAACAACCAGAGCTTGTGTAATTTTTCTCTTGGAAGTTTCACAATGTCATTTTTTGGTCTTCTATATGTAAGACTCCAACAAAAATAACAGAGCATGTAATGTTGGCAATAGAAGCAGGTAATGTGAAATTCATACCTCACACCTGCTTTTCTATGCCGCTTAGGCTGTGCCAAAATGCTACTCTCTTGTTGGAAGCGAAGCAAATATCAGATGCCTTTCATTTCCCAGACATGTGTGCCACACGGTACAATGTGCTCCAAGTCTTATTTGCATTTGAAGAAGAAAGAATCAGTCTTTTGTGTGCTTTTATTGCAATCATTGCTCTTGTAAGGGTATCTTTTTCCTGGCAGGTATAGATTGCTTAATTGGTCCTGTCCATCCAAGTGTCTCTGGTTTTTTTCTATATTATCATCCTGTTTGTAAGACTTGTGCTACCTTGATTTCTTTTCCTACTCTCCTAAGCATGTGTGACAACGATGAGAAAATGTAAGGTAAAAAGAACCCCACATTCTTTTTCTTTGCTGTATTTCTTGCTTCTTCTACTGGGTGCTGGCTGTTTTGCTTTGGGGAAACACTGGCCTACAGAACTCCAAAAAATCTTCTATGACTTAAACTACAGCCGGTGCTGTATGTTAAAAGGATGCAGGACTTCCCTGCTGCCTCCTAACTTCTTACAACCACAGGTAGCCTGGAAACATTCTTGACTTACTTTGGATTTCTTTGGTGGAAGATGAAGAATGATGGCAGGAGAAAATTCACTGTTCTGCCTTCATTTTTATGAATGGGTTCATCTCTCTTTCTGCCGAACTCATCCAGAGATTCAAGAAGACCCAAGCAAAAAAAGAACTGCTATAGTGTTGCACTTCTGGGCAGGATTCAGCTGTCTGTCCATGTGTGCTTACTGTCATTTAAGACAGTGGGTACATCCTACCTGTCCTCCAGCTGCCCACCTTATGGGAAGGTCTAGCTTTTGCCCCAAGCCCCATGTCATATCTGCCAGCCCATGCGAATGACTTGGATATCCCAAAGTACCTCCAAAGCATGTCTTAAGAAGTGCACTTACATCCCTGCATTCTGTAAGCATAGCAAATATTTTAATTTAATTCACTGGATGTGGGAATAAGTTTGGACTGATATCACAAAAATCATGGCTCTCTTTACTAAGGTTTTCAAGATTCTGGTATTAGGAAACCAAACAGAATTCAGTCTCATTAAACATCTATCTGCAAAGATCTGCAAAAGAGGAAATGAAAAATATTTTACAATTTTTTGGTGTATTTTTAAATTTTACTTTGCAGCGTGTAGCTTTTTTGTGAGTAGAGATCAGCATACTCAATATGAAAGAGAGATAGAATATGTATTAGTGTCATGATTTGGAGGATTTTCTGGGAACATGATTTACTTCCTCCTGCTCCAACCTAACAAGCAGAATGAAAGTAAACAAATGGCATCAAGCCATGAGTCAGATTTTAGTGAAGTCAGTTGTTGACAAGTCAACCTAAATGTATTGCTAGAATTTAGATCCTAGATGATGTCAGAATGGCTGAACTCACTGTCAAATTACCTCAGTTTACCGCTTGCCTGCCATGCCTTCCCAGTTACATATAGAATCTATTAGTTCCTTCTTGCCTGCCTGGATGAATTTCATACTCTGCTATGAGAGAGTAAGATTTCTCCAGCTCCAACAGGAACCCATCTTTAACCTGTTTGGGTTTTTTTCTCCATGAGCTGGGCCAGTTGACCACTGTGGCCATTGCTATGCAAAAATAACTCACTAAGGTAAGAGTTGTAGCTCTGTAGCAGAGTGGCCTTCACCTGTGAGACAACTCCTAGCCAAAGACTCTCTCGTGGCATGCCCAAAGAGTTATTACACGGCTGTACTGTACCAGGTATGGTTTTGTTCTGCTGAACAAAAGCTATGAATATTTCAGTTCAAGCCAGTTTAAAAATTTTTCAAAGGAGAGCTTCAACTGCATAATGTTTCATTATTACACAGCATCAAAAAACATAGTTGGGAGATATGAAACAATAACATGGGTATTAGGAAAGAAGAAACCATGGTACAGATTAAACAGGAAAAATAATGGAAGTTAACTACCCCATCATAAGAATGGGGTACACATTTCAGACTCTTTTGGCATTTTCAGGTCTAGCAACACAACAGATTCAATGCAGTGGTAGGAGTGAAAAGGCTTGAAGGGCACAGAGAGAAGAAACACATCTTTCTGTACTTTGCTACTTCCAAAAAGATCTGTGTTGTTGGTTGCCACCATGAGAAGCTGTTATCTTGGGCTAAAGGTGCAGAAATGTCCTGATGTGCCTGGGAAGTGCTGCCCCATCCTGGGATGGCAGTCCTTAACCAGAGTGCAGCAGCTCCTGCCCTAAAATGTGTCCACATTTACAGCTTCACAGTTGGCAGCCTTCTTCATTCAGCTCTTATCCAGCAGGTTCTTGTTGTTGTTGTTATAACACAGAGCTTTTGTTCTCTTTGGATTTAGCTAAACAATCAGATAATTTGATGAAACACTGTAGGTGGAAACAGTATATTTTTTCCACTGTACAGTCCTTAATAATAATAATAATAGTTATGAACAATTTGTCTGATAATTTTTCTTTCTTCCTTTAATATGCTCAAATGAATGTTCCTTAGATAATTAGACTCCCAGGCTACTTAAATGTGGATCACTCCAGTGGCTACTTCAGCCATTTGGAAGAAGCACACAGCAGCTTCCCACAGAGAGAGAAATAATATCAGCTTTGCTTTCCCCCAGGAAACAAACACAGATGTTCTCCACGTGAAACTAGTGTAATTTATCATTTCCTGCACACTACAAGACTGCTAGGTTCAGCAAAAAGGTAAAGGTGGAACACTGAAACAAATCTGGAAGACCTTAGATAATACAAAACAAATTTGTGCTGCAAGGGACACAGAACAGGAATAGTTTTTATTGGTTCTGTGTCAGTATTTAAAATCAGAGTGAAAACAGAGGTATACTGGTACTGTCAGGAGAGGAAAGTTTCTGTAGACAAAGGTAAGAATACACAGTTTAAATCTTTCCAGCTCTCATAAGAAAAAACTTCAACAGATTGATCAATATTTGGATGGAAGACATCTAAAGAAACCTACGTGACTTTGAATGTAATTGGCTATTTTCTGTTCATCGAGTGTTCACATTTCCTTAAATTTATGTGACAAGTACTTTAGTGCTGAACTGTTAAAATTCGAGTCATAAGGTTTTGTTATGATTGATCAGATTTGTCCCAAGGTATTCTCCAGCTGGATGACTTAGGTATGAAAGCAAATTTTCAGTTACACACATGCTTGTGAAACAGCAGCTTTGAAATACACTTTCCAAAGCTCTCTGCAAGCAGGTAGATATGTGTGGGACTTCTTTCAAATTTCACAGGAAGGAACTGTAAAAGTGAGCTCAAAATTATAAACTTCTTAAGAACAGGATTAGGAAAAAATATGAAGGATAGGTTTATCAGGCACTGTTAAGTACAGCAGCTCCACTTCAGCTCTGCTCCCTAAGCCCTTGACTTCTGGAATGAACAAGGGCACAAGAGGGATCCCTCATTGTTTATGGCTTCCTTATATTTCATAAACTCATAGAATACCATGTTGGAAAGGACCCCAAGGATCATCTTATCCAACCTTTCTTGGCAAAGGCACGGTCTAGACAAGATGGTCCAGAACACTGAAACACCCGAAACACCTCTCCTTTTTGTGGACTCTCTAAATTAGCAATATAGTTGCACTCTTCATGGTCAAGTCATTCCTGTAGTAAGGCTACGTGCCTTCCATCCAGCTTCTTATCTCCATGAAACTCATATGGATTTAAATCATTATCTGTCAGGTGTGCTTCCAGCTGGATACCACATTCAATACAAAAAGATGGGGATTACAGGCAGGCAGTCCCCACATGAAGACAACAGACATACCAGAACCTCATTTCTAAATGAAAGTGAGTCAAAAACATCACATAAGGACTGCATTTTGACGGTTGTATGTAAGCACCAGAACTGCCCCAAAAATTCAGGATCTGACCTCAGGCCAGACACTCCCTATGTTGATGTTAACATGAGATAGCACAAATCTCTGTGCCTGCAGAACCTTCTCCTTCCTTATCTGCTTTAAACAACTGTGATTTAGTGTGCGGTAATTTATCTCTGAATAAAGATTAAAAGTTGCAGTCAACTCCTTTTAACTAGAATTTTTTAAGTGTGCAGAAACTGGCATGTGCTACAGTTCTGATTTGTGCTCGAGGTGCAGTCAGGAAAAAACTCTTTGAATGAAACTTGGATTCTTAAGTACTGGATGTCAACCAGGACTTGAAAATACAGCTTACTGAGCCATTACAGACCTGCTAATTAGGCTCCTGGTTACTCCAGAGAACACTCAAAAATTAATTGACAGCATAATATGAATAAAATAAGACTATTACTAGAAAAGCAAAAAAAGAAAACATGATTTATTTATACACCTAATCAAAACACATATTTTTGTACTATTTTAGCTTAAGCTGATCATTTGCAACATACATATGGAGTGAGATAAGTAATTTACATAGTCATCTGTTGTATGGAGCATTGTGTGGCATAGGTCCACCCATTAATAAAAAGACTACAGCAGAGAGTCCAGGTGGTCCTCTACTTTACTTTATGTAGCCTTACAGTAATTAAAAATATCCTGTGTCACAAATATTTTCAACATCAGCAGTAAGAAGAGACTTCATTTATTTCAAGGAATATATTTCATATTTGCAAGGGTCGGATTCCATTTGAATCACTGGGATATCTCCCGTGTCACAGGATCCAGACCAGTATTCTGCTGTACCAACACAGGTCCCTCAACTCATGTCCTCCTGAACACCCTGAGTAAATTATGCCTTGCACAACAAAAGCCCTCTCACAAGGAAAAGCCATTGGGATCACACAATGGGCCCTTCATAAGGGTTCCTTCTGTAGTTTTCCAAAGTCAGGCGTAACCCAGCTGTTACCATCTGCTGGAAGGAGCTTTTGGCAGGAGGCACCTTACAAATGCTGGTGAAGCACCAGCCACTTGACAAAATGGACTAGTCTAATTCTCTCAGGCTGAATCCCCTCTGGAATGACCTGGGGGCAGTTTCTAGTGATCCTTGCTGCCCACCTGTCTGCAGGTGGCTGTCTGATGGTAAGGGAAGAATTTTACGGACTGAAGCCATAAAAGTGAAATAGTAATTTTTCATGGGTAATTAGGAAAAGCCGTTTCAAATTTTAAACACAGATATTGTCATTACTGTGTTGCAAAAGCAACACCTTTTTGGGACACTCAATTTGCTCTAAGCCACTTTAAGAATCATTATGTTCTATTAAATTTCTAGCCATAGTACTAACTGTTTGCATCGATTTAAAGAATAAATTACAGATTGAATTTATTTTCCATCATGATTTCATCCCAGTCTCATTTAAATACTGGAAACTGTCAAACTACCAGCACGAAAAATAGTTAATCTCGGTCTAAAATTAAGTAGTTTAATTTATTTGCATAAATATAAATCGACATTTTTAATCCCACAGAGAAAAATCCGTATTCCCAATACCAGATCCTGTCATTTAAGATTGCATTAGTGTTGAAGTATGGAGATCCTCTTAACATATGATTTATTTTTAATGCTTTCACTGAAATTACAAAACTATCACATTTCTCTTCAATGGATTTAAGATTTCTTCCTTTCCAGCTGCACATAATTGCTACACAAAGACTCAAAAGTGTTGATGGATCACCTCTGGATTAGTCTTCAAAAGAATAAATGATTGCTCAAGTGGCAGTCTAGGAATTTGCCCTGGAAACACCCAGATAGCCTGATATAAAATCTGAGAGAAGAGGAACAGACAGCTGTAAAAGTAAACCATGGCATAGTCCAAAATCAAAAGTTCACCACATATTCAAATATAGATTGATAGTTTATGCCCCATAACTTAAGCTGCTTTGGATTTGTTTGTTTTGAATGAAAGAATTTAAGACACCAAGTTCTGTGTCTTTTCCAGGGTATAATGCCAGTTGTAAACTCTTGATTTAAATTGCTTGTCATTTATATACATGTAACTCCTCTTTGCATGACAGTGTACACACTGCTTTAATACCTACATCTGTTCCAGCTCATTAAACCCAGCTGTTCTGTACTTTTCCTCTCTTCCCCTCATGGTTCAATGGTAGCGAAACCGTTCTTCCCAGGCCATAGATGAAAAGCAGAGAAAGCATTAGCTACAACCAGCCAGAAAAATATCAGTAGCACATTTCTCGATTTTCCATGCTCAAGTGTAAATTGATGAGGGAAATATACTCATTGCACAGAAGCAGAGCCAGTTTTACTCCAGAATGCTAAACCATGCACAGAGCTATGCTGGCACACTTAACAGCACTGCAGTGGTACATACTGGTCTAAATGGCACTGCAGTGATAGACACTGGCTGAAATGGCAATGTGGAAGTTCTCCTAGACAAGCTGAGAAATCCTGGTCATATATCAGCTTACATCCACTACTGACTGTACCCTGGACTACCACAGCAAACTCCCTATGGAGCAAAGCCCTGATTAACAAGTCTGATTCTTAAGTTCTCACTCCTACTAATGCAATCCTGTTTTTTCTCCCAAAGAACAGCTTCTTACCTAAGTTTAGGTAGGAGAAGAGTATCATATTCATCTCATCCATATCAGCAGTTATGTTCCTCCTCTGCTTTAATGAAAACTAATAAACCCCAGTGGTGTTACCATGGCATTACAAGGCTGCCCTTCGTGCCCCAGGACAAAGTGTGCCACACAGGCTATGATCAGATTGATGTTTTTGTATCCTAAAGTAAGTTCCTATCAGTTTAAGTTACTTTAAACTGTCACTGTTCCCCATGTCCCGCTGAGAAAGAGGTCTCTTTTCCTGTGGTCAGTGATTTAATTATATTTGCACGTGACTCTAAGCAGGCACCTTATTTCCTTCTCCCTGTGGTAGAAACAGCCTGTTGGACAGGAGGCATTTGTGCACACACACCATGTAAGGAACTCTGCAGGTGTCTTTCAGGACCCATAACACAAGCTTTCCTCAGAGCCCTTGCACCTGACTGCACAGGTGTGGTAGGCCTAGAAGGGTGGCAAAGCAAAGTGATGCTATGTAGGAAAATAGACCTAAAATCTTGTGAAAGCATTTTGACTGACCTCTCCACATTGGGTTATTTGTAGTGTTAACACTACAGTCTAGTCTAACTACAATCTTTTGTTTGGCTTTTACCCACACTGCACTACACCATCTGTCCATAACACAGACTGTTCCAGGCTGCTATTTCAGACTTTGCTTGCAAGCTAAGACATCAGCGATAAATTCCCTAATACAAGGCTGCCAAAGGCTTCATCCAGCATGGGCTCAACTGCCATATTTGATGGCTTTTGTAGCCTACGAAATGCATTGTTAACTGAGGATAAGACTAATAGCAGCTTTAGAGAAAACTCAGAGAGCAGAGGAAGCAGGATTGGACCCCAGTCTTCTGGGTTGTTTGGGTAAAATTTAAGAACAAAGCAGAGAAGGCAGGAATATCAGCAGCACTGGAGTCACAGCTGATGCCAAGCTGATGGTGCCTGGAGAAATATTCCATGTTATGCCATGGCCAGTGATTGAAATGATTAAGGTAGCTTCTGTTTGCTATGGGATGGCTTTTGTCTCAGTCAAGGGAAGAAGCAATGTCTTCCTCTGCCATCACTAGCAAGAGCAATCCCAGATGCAGAGCTATTATCCAAGCCTGCAGCTACGGATTTTTTTCTACCGGTCTTTAACGAAATACTGCTTTTTCAGTATTTAAAATGGCAGACTTAGCAGAAGTGACTGTGTATCTGTATTCTGTCTACACTTAGCATTCACCGGGTTTAGGACACTATTACTAGCTTTCAGATAGTGTCCTGAGTGGTCTCTGTTTTGAACTCTGTTGACTGTGCTGACTGGAAAAGTCACTGGAGGTGTACCGGGTTCCTCCATATGCACCCTGAGCATGCAGGGTGAAACAGGAAGACAGAACTCTTTTGAACAGGCTTCTGTGTAACAGTTCAGCATTCTGGTTGTGTTTGCTTACATTTTTTGATTCTTGGCTAATGAAGCCCAATGCCACTACAATTTTTACTCCCTCTTCTAACTTGCAGTCCTTCATCCATGGATTTGCTACTCCATCACCAAGTGACAAAAGGCTTTTTAGCACAGAAACATTTTTATGTGAGAGCCGATAAAATACTGCCTTTTCACTCTTAGCATCTGCAACAAATTAAAATATGGATGGACTATGATATGAAGACCATAACTGGTAGAAAAAGTCATGTTTGAACTTTGCCCAGGCCTTCTGCCAAGCTAAAAAATATTTTTTAATTTTTAAAAATATAACTGAAATCTTAAACCATTGCTATTGTTTCTGCAATCAAATAACTTAGATGGCAAACACTTGTGGTAGACACACACTGAAAAAAGAAGTAAAGGCTTAGTGAACTGTCGGAGGTATCTAGCTGTGATCTTGCTATAGGAAAGATAATGAAAACGTATTTTCTTTTATTACTTTTCCGGGAAAGAAAAACACTGTGATTCCTTTGTTGTAAAACAGAACTTGCACTTTTCCTAGACTACAACAGTCCCTGAGGACTTTGGGGAAGGGATCCTCAACCACGAGAGGAGAAGAGGGAAACAAAGAAACTACAATAATGTAGAGGTGAAGTCTGAGCTCAGCCACCTGTATGAACAAGGAGCTAGAGGAGACAGGGACGGATTGCTGATGGCTGGAGAGGGTAAGGTGGTATCAGAGCACCACAAGTGCAGCTGGAGGGTGAGGAAGCATGAGCAGAGGGGACTATGCAGCAGATCTCTCCAGCTCCACCACCATTTCTTTACTATTGCACTCCAACCTGAGAAATCCCCTGGAAAATGCTGTGGTGGGTAGGGGTCCATCAGGACATTGGCACCAACAGGGGCTTGGGCCTCTTCCTCTTCTGTGCACTGCAACAGTGAGGGGAAGAGCAGAAATACCAGTAACATGTAACCACATCATTGTGGAGGTGACACTGCATGGAGCTGGTATCGTCTTCACAGACAGCATCACAGGCATTTTGCTGACATTTGCAAATTTTGCTTGCTGTCTACTTAGTTTTTAACAAAGCTATATTCATTCTTTTTAAACGTCCTTTACTTGCTTTAATAAAGACCATAGTTCCGCACTGCACTGGCAGGTATATGCCTAAGGAAACACAAGAAAAAGGCAGGCTCATCCAAACTTTTAATAGATTTCAAAATTACATAAAGCAGTTGCCAGTTGGCACGGATGTGACAAAGTAACGCAGCATCATATTTCCTTACCCTGTTTCCCTGTGCACTGCCGCTTGCCACACAAAGCTCCAGGCACACAAAGCCCTTGCAATGCCTACCTCTTCTGGACTGCTCCCAATGATGACAGATGAGCTGTTTAGTTGTCTGTGCCAGGCCTGCAAACTGATGGTGTTCTAAGCCCATGCCAATGAAAGCTCTTTGCATTATCCTTATAATGTTGTGCCATTTACCTCCCACCCCACTACTTTGAAGAGCACCAGGCTTCCTGGCACCTCAGCTGGGTCACAGGTAGTGTCCATTTTGTTTTCAGTTTGCCTAAAACTGGTTCTGCATCCATTAAGCAGCAGATCAATGCACAACTGAGCCATCTCCTGCCAGATGCTCTCATAGGAGGGAGGGAATAGCCTCAGCCGGACTAGTAGAGGGTACACTGACCCCCCCTGAAATAACAGCAGGTACTCATACTTTTTAAAGGCAAAAAGATGCTTTCATATTCAAATAAATCTGGGCCACATAGTACCATGCACACTGCCAAGGTATTCCACATCAGTATCCACAAAGTCTTTGTCTATAATAATAAATCAGATGTGCCTAGGAATGCTCCCGAGTGCTGGGGCCAACTGGCATTGAGTGGCTTACATCTACGCTAATAAATTGTCTTATCCTCCCAAGCAGGGTGGCTGCAAGCAAACCACCCACACTGCTCTGACTGTGCTCAGGCATTACTCAGAAATGTTCTTGCTGCCATGGGCCAGGCACTGGCCGGGACAGGTCTAATGGTTTCCTAGGAGAGATATTCGTGGCTGCGCTGGGCACACTGGGCAGGCTTGAATCCACTCACACAGAGCAGCCAAATTTGCCCACCTGGTCAAATAAGCCATTCTCAATGGTGTTACTCTTTCACACTGATTTGTCCACAGCGTCTCTGTAGCCCAGCTGCTGTCCATACAGGAAAAGGACATTTGTAAATGCCATCACCAGCGCGTAGGGACTCTCCTCAAGCTGGTTCTAGGAGAGGTGATAGGAAAACCAACCATTTTGCAGCCACAACTCTAGTAATCACCTCACAAACTCCCACCACTACTCTCACTAATCAATTGTTCACTGGCTGCCATCAGAGTGACTTGATGCTGGCTTGTAACAAAGTCACCACCTGCAGATTCCATTGCAATCCGCCTGGGCTGGAGCTGCCTTTTTGCACAGCTCCATGAGGTAGGGCTCTCTGTGCACAAGCTCTTCTGTCAGTCCTTGCCATCTAGGGTCTGTGGAGAAAATGGAGCAGGAGGCACTGCAAAACAATAAATCAGGGAGACGTTAGTAGCAGAAATTCCTCAGGCTTAAGACCCATCTTCTTTAATATTTCCATTAGTGATTTCAGCACAATAAATATGAGTAGTGTTGGTGAGAATTGTTAAAGTCCTGAACCTGTGTGGTAACATGAAAGGAGAGAAGGCTTGGATATCCTATTGGAATTAGTAGATAATTTCAGTACTACAGTAGTAGAGACAGGATAAATGTCAATAAAATGAAAGGTTATATATTTGAGAATAACATAACCCATGTGACAGCAAGGCCCTTACTGTTGCCATGCAGAGAGGAAGGCATGGGATGACAGACAGGAGAATGTACCACTATGAGAGGCAATCATGTGAAAAGCAAATGTGGTTGCAGGACATGTCTGCAGGGACAGGGTGTTCCAAAGAGTCCACCCTGCTGGGCTGGTTGCTGGTCGGGAGAGCATGTTGTAGTGGCAGGAGGGGCAGGGGAGTGGGCAGTCTCTGCTGTGAGAGAAGGCTAGTGACTCTTAACTTGGCTGTCTTAATAACAGGGGAGGGTAGGACAGTTGTTGTTCCCTGTAATTGTACAATGGAGGTGAAGCAGGAACACTTTGGAAAAGGTACACTCAGCACAAGCCAACGTTTGCATGCTAGATAGAAATACAGGTAGGCTGTGAATTAAAAGATGTTCTTCTTCTCTAAACCAGTCCTCTCTGCAGTAGCTATTCAAGCAAAGCAAGGATGACATAAAGAAAGGCATTTTTATGCAGTACTTATTGAGTTCAAAAGAACAGTGTGACATGCTCGCCTGTGAGGGCAGAGAACAGGGCCTGGCAATCCACATTCCCACTGCAATCCTTTTGTCCTATAACGGAGAAGGAGCAGTCTGTGTTTAAGCACATCCTTGTCCCTGTGACCTGGGGAATGCAGAGAGCACCCAGAGAGGCTGCAGCCTGCGTCAGCAGTCTCCATGCATTCTTCTGAGTGGCCTCTGAGTCATGGCATGCCTCACCTTCTGCTGTCCTCTAAGGATCTTTGCCAAGTTTCATATCCTTCATTTGCATCCATATTTGCATAATTGAGAAGTTTTTCAGTTTACTTCCCCATATGATTAAATTCATTGGTGGAAAATGAGGAGACCTCACAGCTGGAGTGCATTAGTTTGCCATGTCAGAGGGCTGAGAAGTAACAGACAAACTGTACCATGGGAGTAGGGACACCAGAATATAATTCCCAAAATCTGACATGCCTGCACTGCATTACAATAGTGGAAGTTTTGACCTGAGGGCTGGTTATGGTTGGGAATAGGGACTCCTGTAGGCTGCTTGGCTAATTTGGTTATGGGGGCCAGGGAAGATCCTACATGGTAGCTGGAAGGAGACGCTGCTGGCAGTCAGGCTCATGCCAGCAACGGGTGGAACCACTACATAAAAAGCAAGTGGGGAAAACGCCTGTCCTGGTGGTCATCTCTCCCCATCAGAAAAAACCGAGTGTGTCTGAAGGCATAAATAAAAAGCATCAAATAACTAGCAAAGCCCTGAGGCTTGTCAGTATGAAGTATCATTAATTGATACAAATTGTTTGTTAAGGAGTGACTCATTTGTCATGGCTTGCACAATGCCTTAGATGCAGAAAATCCTTAAAGACAGAATAAAAGCATTTGCTCTAGTTGTGGAGGAGTCTCTGGAACAAGATGCACATATGCTTTCTAGCTCTGGTTGATGCCTGCCAGAGCAAGGCTTTTATTATTTCTTTTCTGGTACTAGAACGGATCTGAAGTGAGCAACCACCACAGTCGGTAACTGATGCCAGTTCTGGCAGGGAGGGATGCGCAGAGCTCTAACAGCAGAATCACGGGTGCATTGACTGAAATGCTCTTTGATGACACTGATAGCAACACAGAACTTTCCAGGGGGCAGCATCCACAGCAGTCCTGCAGAGAAAGAGAGAGAATGACACTGCCTGGAGCAGAGGCATCCCAGCCAGCCAGGCAGTGTTGCACTGTTGGGGTTCTGTTCCCCCGTGCCCAGCGAGGACAGCGGGGCACGGCTGGTGATGGTGACGGGCTCAGGTGCAGACCATGGACCAACAGATACGTCTGTATTGAGATGAATGGGGCAAGGAAGGAAGCCACACCAGGTAGGGGGCTGAGCAGAGACACACCTCAGCTCAGGAGTGAGACTTGCAAGTACTTGTTATGTAAAGAGAAGTAAAGGATAGAGACTACTTTGGAAAATTATTCATTACAATCCAGCTGAAAACATGAAGGTTTCTAAGTTGTGAATTGAGCAGGCAGCCAGCCTTAGTCATAGGTGTCTGTTTCACAAGGGACAAAATACTGCCGAAGCACCTAATTAATCCTGCGCTTCACTCCAAGAGGAAAGTCTGAGGACAGCAAATTTTTTTCACCCACAACTGCTTCAGCTTCCTTGTCTGACAATCAGATGTGCATCCTGGAGGACTCTACTAACCAGCAATCTTTTATCTTTTCAGTAATACACCCGACATTTTTTGCAGGTGAATCTTTCAGGTCTGTAACCCAGCTGCTTCACTATTTTTTCTCTGAGAGGTGAAGCCTGTCTCAGGTGGTGGTGGCTCTAGTCAGTCACTGTTTTCTGCAGGAAGCAGGCAATTTTACTTTGAAGACTGCTCCAAACACACAAAAAATGTTGAACTAGTGTAAAACTGGAAGTCTTAAATTTTCTCTTGGTGGTGCACTGGATGGAGGCAGATAGTAATGTAAGTTTTGTTACTGATTAATGAAGAGCAGGAACAGGTATTTGCATGAAAGTCTGCTCTGTTATCACCAGGTTGTCCGCATGATGAACCTGCACATATTCTTCATTAATCTGGAACATGTTGCTGCCCCTTTTTAGCTGCTAAGATAGTTTCCAGAACAGCTCTCTCTTTTACTGCCTGTGAGGGTTTGCTTTCTGTTTCCAAGCTGTATTAGCTGGGCCTGAAGAAAGAGAATGGGGAAGAGCAGAATGACTGAGGATATGGGCTCCCAAACTAATTTCTCCATGGCAAGGCTGTGGTAAGTAGTTCCCTCTTCTCTTTCTCAATCTTAGCCCCACCATCCCCCCAGCAGTGTCACCACAGTTCCCAGTGGACCAGACGGACAGATGGACCAGGGAAACGATCAGCATTAAAACACAACCTTTTCCTAGTGAGACCATTTCTGCCACACCAGCTCACACTGCCCTATGTGACAGCATGACTGAGGCTGGCTTTGCAGTCAGTGCACACCCACAGGTGCCTGCCCTGCTGTTCCCCCCAAGCTGTGCCATCCCCTTCCTGGCCCAGCCCTGCACCCTCACTGCTTCCCTCACTTCTCTGATGGCAGGGGAGTGACAGTGGGCTCTGGGCTGAGCCAGCCCAGCTGGCACCCATGGGAAGGAGCAGGCAAGGCCCATCCCCTACTTTCCATTCTTACAAAGAGGGATGGGAAGTCCTGCAAAGACCACGAGTGAAATGAAGATGGTGCTGGTGTTTGGTTTAGACCCCTCAAGTGAGACAAATATTGCAGTTTAAGGTGAAAGGTGGAAGGGAAAAGGTTTTACTTTCCCCTTGCTCACTGCCACTCCTGTGCTGTGGGTACCCACAGATCTGACACCGGAAAAAATGGCTGTTTGGAGGAGGCAGGAATTATGCAGAATAACTGTGACTGTGCAATAAATTACAGATTTCCATCATAGATCAGTTCTGGATAACGTGCACAGCATAGTGAAATGTTTCTCAGATTTGTACTTTGCTGATTGTAGGAAATCAGAGATAACGTATCAGGGCTCAATATATTCACTTGATCTTTTGTGGGTGAGGTCAAGCTACCATTACTGGTCAGGAGCAATTACTGCTGCAAATAGAAAACTCATCTCCACCTACAGAGCGCTGTGTTGTTGCAAGTTAAGATCAAGGTTTGGACTTAAATTGAACATACCAGTAAGAAACATGTTAATACAAATCAGTCCTTACAAGCCAAATACAAATTATTACAGCAATCATTAAAGCAACCCAGAGTACAAAAATATTACAGCTATGAAACCGCATGTTGTAATTACTGGTGTTATCTCAGTGTTTTATATTCAAAATTCTCTGTTCTGAATACTATTAATGAATATTGATTTGGAGAACAGAAAAAGAACGTCTCAATATTAAAAATGGTTTAGCTTTATTTAAACCAAGATAGTTCGTTTCTTTTTTTTTTTTCTGCCTTGGCTCTATCTTTCAACCCCCATCTAACAGCAGCTGTGATTTATTTTTAGCTTTGTTTCTTTGCATATTTAAAAGGGTGTTTCCGTATGGTGTGAAGCATAAGCTAGTGTAGCAATTAACTGGCAAAGAGACTGAGCTTTACAATTGCAAGTAAGTCAGAAAATAATTTTTGCTATGAATCAAAGACATCTACACAAAGTGAACAGTATGCCTCTACTGTACACATATACTTTAGATCTGTTCATTCTATGGGCCCAGTGGAGTATACAAACTGAATTCAAAAGAAGATTTCTAGCAGTGAGTTTAAATGCCTATAACACCAAAATACTGGCTGAGTGCTGTAGAGTTGTCTTTTTAATTCATACCATATAAATAAAATATTGCAAAAATCAGCAATATCCTTTCAGAAGCACTACCCTGTACATCTAATGGAGCATGATCCAAAGGCTACATTTGCATCTAAACACAATGATCTATGCAGAAAATATCTGGCTTTTATTTATAAATTGCAATGAACATTTATTTTTCTACTCAGAATGGTGCTCTTTAAAGAAAAGGAAGCTCTGTCTTCGAAGAGATGATGAACAACTGATTTCATATTGTTTGGATAAGGTACAGTGATCCTGTCAGTCAAGACAAGTTACACATAAGGAGTTGTAAGACTGTGACTGTATAAATGGCTTGGCCTTGCCATTTTCAACTAGGGAAGCAGCCTCCAGTAAATAAATGATGTGGGTACAGAGCAAACTCTTTTTACACCGCATCTTAATTAAGAATTAATTAACAAGTCCTCATAAAGAAATAATTAATTCCTGGATCTTCTTTGCTTTTCTGTCGTATTATTTTAAACAAATGTGTGGGGTATCTGCCCTAAAAGACACAAAAACCCTTTACAACCAGAGAGCATCCTGATCTCTTATTTGTGCACATTAGAATTTAAACAATATAAATCAGAGGTTTGGGGGTTTTTTCATACTTATAAAACCCCTCAGACTTCTCTGTCTGATAGTTCTCTTTCAGGCAGCTAGTTTCTGACCTCAATGGCCTCATCAGCAGGAATGGGGAGGAAGGGCTTTGCTTCCCTATTCTGTTTTGCTTATTTATGGTGGTTTATTGGTTTAACCCAGCAGGCAGACAAACACCTCCCAGCTGCTCGCTCACTCCCCACCAGAGGGAAGGGGAAGAGAAATGGAAAAAAAAGGTAAAATTTGTGGATCAAGATAAACAGTTTAATAGAACAGAAAAGGAAGGGAAAATAGTAATGATGATAAAAGAATATACAAAAGAAATTATGCACAATGCAATTGCTCACCACACATTGAACCAATACCCAGCCAGACCCCAAGCAGGGGGCCACCACCCCGTAGCCCACTCCCTCCAGTTTTGTCATTCAGAATGATGCCATATGATATGGAATGTCCCTCTGGCCAGTTGGGGTCATGGGTCCCAGCCTCTTGTGCCCCCTAGTCTCCTCTGTGGCAGGGCAGGATGAAAAGCTGAAAACTCCTTGACTTAGGGTAAGCACTGCTCAGCAACAGCCAAAACATCAATGTGTTATCAACCTTATTCTCATCCTAAATCCAAAACACTTCACACTATCAGCTACTAAGAAGAAAAGTACCTCTATCCCAGCCTAAACCAGACAGTCGGTACTTTAAAGTAGCTGAGCGTCTTCTCAAGGCAAACCAAGATCACTCTAGATCTCCTTCAACCATTTCCTTTACACAGCCAATTAATTTAACAGCAGTGGAGCCTGCAGAGACTCAGCCAAACACAGAAACCTGCCTTCCACTCAAGCTCCCTGAGCCCTCAGCTATCACTTCTGCTTGGCCCCTCTCCAGGCTGGATTAGATGCAGCCAGCAGGGACACACTGCACCCTGCCAGAGGCCCTCCGCTGCTATCTAGCTCAGAAAAGGACAGAAAAGCCAGCTGTCTAGCTCAGAAAAGGACAGAAAAGCCAGCTGTCTTCAGTGTGCAAAACTGAGGAACATGTTGAGGAAACACCTAAGAAAATACTGGCTTATAAGCAATTGCCTAGCATCACAGTAAATCTCTGGCATGTGGGATAGACTAACTCCTTCGCTGTTCGCAGACATTCCTCTTTTCCTGTTCTGAGTATGTCTGCATTGTAGTTACTGTTCACAGAAACACTGCCAGACTGGGTGAAGCTCACTCAACTCCTGCTAACTGCTGCTGTAGCAGCAAAAACCTCTGTTACAAACTGCTTCAGCAGATTTCTACATGGATTTGTGTTTTAAACTATCCACAGTACAATTAGTCAGAACTTTTAAAAGTGAAGGTCGGTAGTCCATCAGCTGAGCTGAGAACCCAGGAATTCAGAGGATCAGTCCTTAGATGCAGGTATTTTATTTTGGCTCCTACTTAAAAAAAACAATCAAACCAAACCACAAAAACCAAATCAACACCAACTCAGTTTCGTAAATTTCTGTTTTTGAAAAGGTAGCAATTATCTTTGGTAATTTCATTCCCATGGTACATACTGCCTTTCTGCTTATCTCCACTGAAATGCATTTTTCTAAACAAAACAAAGCTCACTAGTCTTTCTCCTCTCAGTACACAATAGTTTCCGATCTTGACCTTCAAGGGTAAAGATGAATTTGGACACACTCCTCTCCAAGTCTCTTTCTCTGTCATTATGGCTCTGTTTACCCCAGGCTCCCCAGGGACCTGTTCCCTATTTTTCTCCCTGCAGTGCTTCTCTGACAGTGGCAGGAATGGAAGAAACTCGAGGGAAAGAATTGGGATTTTCTACCTCAAATCCAGGACAAGTTTTGATTAAGTTTAGACAGTCCAGGACCAAAGTTTCTGTGCTTTGGCTGCAATACTAGAGACTTCCCTTATCGTAGCAGGAGGATCCCTACATATTTGTGAGAGTTCTGCAGAGGATCAGGTTCCTGCATACTGCTTTACATCTCTAGCAGATTTATTGCACATTGAAATTCCTCCCCCACCACAAGGCTATGCTGCAGGTGTGCCACAGGACACGCAGCACAACCTCCACCCACAGTGCCTCGGTGTCCTGACTTTGATGCATCAAACTTCAGTGCATTTGGTGCCTTCCCAGCATTACTGCAGATACAAGGCACAGGCATGTTGATCCTACAGGCATGAACCTTCAAGGCTCCAGCAGCAGAGACCGGCTCTGCAATGAGATTTCAGTTTGTTTGAATAGTTCACCTCATCTTTCTCACTATGTGTAATCTTGAGAGAAGTCTTTTTATGGAGCAATCACTACACGTAACAGCTAAAAACGGCCACTGCTTTCTTCATCTTTTTTGAACATATACAGCATTCAGGGCCAGGTGAGGACATGGGGGAGGAGATTGCTACCACATTGCATGAAACAGGGGCTGGCAGGAGGGCAAAAAGGAAGGGAATGCCACCTTGTTGGTGAAGCCAAGTCAAGTGCACGTGCATCTTTGTACCAAGGCGAATGCTGCACATCATCAAATAACCATGGTCTGATGGATTAAAAACTTGTCTTCATAACATGGGTATCTGGTACCAACTTGTGTTGCATGATGTAACTCACCACTTTTGCTCCTCGATTTGGGTGGACAGAGCAAAGCAACCCATATTTCTTTTGGAGAGAAAGGGGAGCCATATTCTTCTCTCCCAGCTGACACCTCTCACGTAATATCTGTGGCACTGGTACTTATGCTGCTGTTGTTATGTACTGATGGGCTTGCTAAGGAAATGAAATCCCTGGACTGTTGAGAAAGCTTTCCTTGTTCATCCCTAGGTGATTAATTGTTTACATGGTCATCAAATTGCCCTCAGAGTGTGTGATGGGGAAATAAGTTCTGATGATAAAGTGCATTGTCAAAACTGTATTCATGCAGTTTTAATTACTTTGGGTGTTACAGCAGACAATTATTCCACATATATTTTATTATGGGTCAAGATGTACACATAAAATTAATTCATTCAAAATGGAATACACTGCTTTTGTTCAGGAGTGTGCTTTTATCATTAAAGGAGGGAATACAGCTGAAGTAATTTATGAATGACAGCTGGAATGTAGTTTTGAATAGCAAAGTGTGGAGCATGCTAGATATTGAAAATTAGAAAAATATTTTGATCATCTCTTTGCATATAGGTGGTGGCACTGTCAGGAGCTATTCTTCCATCCTTGCAGTCATGAACTTAATATGCAAAAACTTAATTAATGTCTTGTTATACAATTTCATCTGCGGGAGAGTCATGCCTGTGCTAATATACTAAGAAGGGCATATATTTCATCATTTCTATCTATGGCTTAGTCTGGGAAGGTGAAAATGGCACTAGTTGTCTGTGTATTCTGCTACCCACAAAAAAAATTCATAACACAGAGATGCCAAAAAACCCCACCCTTGTCAGAATAGACATATCATCTTACCAGCCACTAGAGTATGGCTTCTCCTCAGTGAGATGTAGGTTGGACTCAAGCCACCTCTGTTGGATTTTTCATCTTCCAGCCTCAAAAGGAAAATTTGAAGGTAGCGTCTTCCAGACATCTCCCTGGACCTAAGACATAAACTTCTGGTGCTGTTACATAATCATATCATAAACTGTGTAAAAATACAGCTTCTTCACATGGCACGGACACAGGATCTCCAGCACCATCTGCTTTGCTGTACAAATCATTCTTACTGATTGATATGACAGTCTATAGCACATGGACAAGTCAGCAGCAAAGCATTGAAATCTACTGTGCTTGCATGACTGAGAGGAGAAACGGAAATTGATAAGAGCGAGCCCTTATCTTCAGAATGAGAAAAACCAGAAGCGGCATTATCCAGCCTCACCCCCATCTGCCACCAAGCCTGGTGAAACCGCCTGCACAGGCCGCTTCTGTTCCCTCGCTGGAGGCGTTTGCTGATGGTTACACCCACCTGTGACTCTCTGTGAGAACCACACCAAAAGCATTGAAAGGAAGGAAGACAGAAGTGACACTTCTAGAGCAGGGGTTCTAGTAACAGAGGCCAGAAAACAGTGCTGCAATTAAATTTGACTGAACGTTTCTCAGGATGAGGTAACCTACAAGGACTAGCCCAGAAAACTCAACACTAAATGCATTTAGCTGTCAATCAGTTACATTTACATGATGAAATTATTGGTATATTCCTCCTCAGTGACCTGGTTTTGGATTATTATCACTTTGAATTCTTTTGTTGCAAAAGAGCAAGTCAGAACACTAGACCTTTCTTATACAGTTAGGATATGATTTGCCTATAACCAGAGACATTCCGTTTCCTTGCTATCTACCCTCAATTTTAAATGTTTGCAAAATTGTAGCCAGCTTAACTGCATTTTGATTTACACAGCTGTGTAATTCGACTACACAACATGTTAGCAAAGGGCGCCTTTAAAATAGTTGAGTAAATCTTTAAAATGTGCGCATCTTCTTTCAAGCTTTTCCCATTCCTGTCAAAAGTCCAACGTGCCAGAGCCTCAGGAGAAAGAATGCTTAATGGCTTAAGTAAAACCATCTTGATTTGGACTAGCTGGGTAGCCAGACTGGCAACACTAATGCTGAACTGCTTCCAGACAACTACTTACTGCACAGATTTTCCAAAGGTTTTGCGGATGTCCCGTCTCTGGAAGTGTTCAAGGCCTGGTCGGATGAAGCTCTGAGCAACCTAGTCTAGTGAAAGGTGTCTCTGTCCACATCAGGGGGGTTGGAACTAGATGATCTTAAATCCCTTCCAACCCAAAGCATTTTCTTATTCCATGATTCTCTGCAACCATCTGCTGCCAGAGCACAACCATGTGGCGCTTGATGTGGCAATACAGCTTCCCTATACCAAATGTAAGGTTGCAGCTGTTCCTTAGATTATATGCAAGGTAGCTGAGGTTTAGCAAAGATGATTTACCAGTGACACTGTGTAGGGGCTTACGCCTGCCGACAGTGATCTGATGAAACTTCTGAGAAATGGGAAGCTCTGGTGAGCAGGCAGCTGTTAAGGTGTAAAAAACTTTTCAGAACACACAGACAAGGTAAAGATCAGTCAGATCCCCTTCCTGGCAACAAAGTTAAACTATAGGTGTTGATGGTCACCACAGTGTTTGCTACTGGGAAGAATTGTGGAGAAAATCTCATAAGTGAAGTACGTTTTCTCACTGAATTACTGATCCCTGCAAATACACGTTTCCTGCTTGATACCTTGAATTGAGATGGACGAAAGAGCAACAATGATAATATTTACACCTATTTAGCCACATGTTCAGGGCTTCATAAGTCTCCTATATTCTAACCTAAAGCCAGTAACGCTACTGGTTGGATGCTTTTCCCAGGTGCTGCATCTACCAGCTGATGTTGTGGCTATTCATGTAAAATCCCTCCCATAACACACAAAACCCCATTGTCTGATGCTATTTATTCTGGTAACCATTCCCAGTCAACCAGACAGGTGTCAATCAAACTAATGCCTCTCAACATAAAGCCAATCTGTCTAGGGTTGCAGGGTTTGAGCCAATTTAATTTAATTTATTAGAGTTGAAAGGAACCTTTGCCTCTGTGACAATGGGTGAGACAGTTTGTAATCATTCTCATTTAATTGATGAATGTAAACTTGGCACTTGACAATTAACCAGACATATTAAGACACTAGGGGTGAAACCCCAAGAGGATTTCACAAGCATCTACATGCTTCTAAGGTTTATTTTCCTACAGCAAATTCATCTGCAGCCTTTCTCAGCTGGGCAAAGCTGGAGCCATTCAGCTGTGTCTCACAGAAACCGACATCCTCCACTCAAAAGAAAAATCTTGCTGTGCAGGAGAAGGACCCAAGTCTCATGTCTGTTTTCAGTGCGAGACTGTGCTGTAAATATACAGCCTGATGGCAATTCTGTACCCTACATATGCCTACACTCCACAGACTTTTCGCAATTCATGTACCTATGCACAAGCGAGGAACATTTAAGTACACATTAGCCACAAAAAGCCTACAATAAATTAATTATCTTACATAAGGCTGTTTTGAAGGAGAAATATTACTCTCTGGAAACATTTTTCATTCCACATATTTTCTAGTGCTGAAACTTGACTTGTTTTTATACTTTGTCCTTTATGGTTGCCTGATTTACCAACCCACTTTGATTAGGTTTTCAGTGTTAATTAATACACATTTTCAACCCTTCTAATCACATATTGCTCAAGGCGGGTTTTTCTAAAGTCACAGATTTTAAGTCCAGGGTGCATCATTGCACACTTCAGCATAACTCTCTAGTATTTTTTTACCCTTTACCCTGGGAACGCCGTGCTGAATGCCCCTCTGCTGTGAGCATTTTTTTAAGGAAGGAAATCTAATCCTGATTTAAAGATTTAACGTGAGAGAGAAGCTAACCACATCCTGTCATAAGCTGTTTCACTGGTCAAGATCTACATTTTATTTTTAGCTTGAACTTACCCAGCTTCAGCTTCCACCCATCAAGTCTTTGTTAGAACTTCGTTTTCTGAACAGTGTTATTTATTGCCTGTGACAGATCACTTCAGCTATGTCCTCATTTACAAGCTAATTAGATCTTTTTACAGATATTTCTAGCTCTCTCACCAAAAGAAAACTCCTGGAGGACAGCTGTGGTCCTCTCACTCATGCCTCTACCTCTCAGCAGTGTCATCTGATCTGCACAGAAGCTTCTCCTCACCAGTGCAGTCCCTTCTTCATCAGGACAAAAACTTTCAAGGCCATCAGGCTGTCACAGCCCTCAGCAGAGCCTGCTCTGCCGAGTGTCCCAGTAGCACCAGCAATGGCAGGTTGCTGCTGCCGTTTTCCCAGAGCCTTTCTGATGCACAGCCTTTGAAGTCTGAATGTTATTTGAGTGGTGGGTCAGTTACTGCTGTGTTTCTTTCTGTCATCTGCTTCTTTGAGCCTGCTATTAGCCTTCTGAAGCCACACATCCCACCAGGAGCTCGTGTTTACCCACCACCTGGCAGGCCACTGAAATCCTTAATACAATCCCTCATCTCCCCCCATCAGTCCCCGCCTTAGGCAACCTATAGTTAATTGGATGTTTATATTTTAAGTTTTTGACATATAATTTGCCTTTTGTCAACACGTTAGTCCAAGGGTTTATAGCTCAATGGGAACTGTTCTGAGTGTGATTCCATGTGATATATGTGAGCTTAGTGTGTTTGTCCCTGCTCTGTTCTCTGGTGCCAGTTCTGTCTAAAGAGGCTTTAACATTCTTTTAAAAGAGTTTACATGTTGCATCATGTAATGTAATGTTTGCATTCCTGCTGACGTACTTCAGATCTGCTCTCCCTCCTTCCCTCCTTTTCCCTACCCATTTCTCTGCCTGCAGCCTACGCTTTCTCTCTGCCAGCTATAAAGAGATTTCAGAATTTTAAAAATAGCTGTGTAAAAGCAACAAATGAAGGCTGAAATGAAATACAGCACGGAAGAACTGCTCTAGGGAAACTCACTAAGTCAGAATACACCAGGGCTTTATGCAGGGTTTTAATGGTGACTTTGTGTGGCTGCTTAGACCTAAATCTACACATTTAGCTGAACCATCACCATGACAAGTTTGTCCTTTATCCTAGTATAGCTAATTGCAGATTTACTCTGGGAAGAGGAATTCCAGATATAAATTAATTTAAACTATGTTTTATTACATATTCTTCTGTACCATGAAATTTTATTTTCCCCTCATGAGAGTTTGTAGGCTAAATCTGGATTTAGATGCCTCTGAACAAACAAGCTCAACAGATTTTGCCCCATGGTATTTAATGAAAAGGAAAATGTCATGAGGCCCTTCCCTTTGGAAATAACCAGTTGAGAAAAGATTAATGAAGATATGTTTGTGTCCACACTGTCCCCTGCAGTGAGATTAGGAGGTATATTCATCACAAACATCAGGATTAACTCAGTTTCTGCTGTAGCATTGCAGTTCTCTTCAAAATGTATAGCTACTGACCTACTTTTTAGGTGGCTTGGTGAAAGTCACTACAAATCCTTCTGGCATTTCAGCACTATAAAACTGTAATGTTTTACAGGAATATAGCATCATCTGAAATGGCAAATAATACAAAACCAAGTTGCAAAATGGAATTTGAATTCTTAATGTTGGGAAAAACAACGATAGTTTTCATAACAAGCACACCCAAGGAATGAGCTGACATGGAAATGCCCTACAGGAATTTATCTCAAAGGGCAGTCTCTGCATCCCCAGATACATTATAATCTTTGATGACCTTCTGCTGCTCTTCTTCTTTCTGTAAAAAAGTTACTGGATGATTCCCCCCCCACTTTTTTTTAGTTTCTTCAGGCAAAATAGAAGTTTTACTAAAACCATACTTATGGATATGTAGAATTACACCACCTAAATGTTGCACAGCACCGTCTATCTGAGTTGAATAAACTAATTCTTAAAATAACGCCAGATTTCTCCATGGCCCTTGCTCTGCTGGATGGATGCTGTCTAATAAGGTGGTGCAGAGCACCAGGCCTGGAGACAAGAGTTTCTCGCCCTAAAACAAAGACAAAGGAATACCTGACTCTGATGCCAGCAGACAGAGACGTGAGCTTATACAAAGCGAATCTTTAATCTCTCTCTTAAACACAAGAAAGACTTCTCATAAATTAAACCCAACCAGATTATTATCTTAAGCTCTTTAAGGATTTGCTTCTGATTTCATAACATCAGCCTCAGAGAAAAGTGGAGCAACATTTTCTGTAGTGCATTAGGAACTCCTGAAGTATGTTATTTTACAGCAGTATCTCAGACAGACATTGTAACTGCTGTATCACTACCACTATAATGGTAAAATGATCTCCTGCATTGCTTTAATCTTTTGAGGATTTGGTGATTAGAGAGCATGTTTCTGCTTCCCTGCACCGGCTGTACAAGGGCTGCCCCAGAAAAGAGGGCATGAACATAACACCCAGGCAGTTCAAACCCACATTGATTTGTCTTGCCCGGTAATTACATTAACATCTCTGTGGTATGGTTACGCAGTGCAGCCAGTGGAGAAGGGCAGGAAAAGGATCTCGTGAAGGAAAAAAAGACACAAGTGAGCAATTCAGCTGTTACACTGTAGTTTGATGGATATATAGGAAATTGCATCTAGTTTCTTCATCAGCTCTTAAGATCTGGTCACCAGTTTGAGGAATTGAGAACAGTGAAAGTAATGACATTTTTATAAATTATTATCAGGGCTAATTGATATAAATGCTATAAATGATAAGTCAAAAAGTGGTGGCACCAGCACAGCACTGAATAAGGGAGAGAGAGTTTCTGCAGTGCTGTGGCTTGCTGCAACTAGAAGGAAAGCCTCTGTCGCTGTGTCCCTGTTGCTGTGGTCAAGACCACTGACTATGTGGAAGAGGGAATGTTTTCTCTTCCTCTGTCTCTCTTCTATTGTTTCCAGGCCTGTCCAGACTAACGCTCCAAGGGAATTCATCTGCTGGCACAGGAGAGGTGTTAGGCAGACAAGATGGAGGAGAATAACCATGGCATATGCCAACTAGATTACAGGTTTTTTTGAGTTTCTATGTGCTTTTCTTCTGTTATCCTATCATGTCAGTTAGAGATGGAGATATCAGATTTTACTGCGGTGGAAACACCCCCACAACACCCCCCAAAAGTATCCCAGAGGGTACACCATGGAACATGCAAGGTGGCAAAGGCAGGAGAAGGCTATGCAGCCTACAACTTGTAACAACTACACTGGAGAAAACAGTGTCTGAAGAGGTCAAACAAAAAGGGGGTTGCATCCCAGGATTGTTCCAGCCAACACGGGACAACTGATCTCCCTCTAACACATCCCTTGGAAGTGAGCTAATATTAAGCAAGACAAGAACTTGGCTTATTTTATTTTATATTTACCTTGTTACTAAAAGAATAAAAAAACAAGGTAGCAGACATTTTTGAGAGTGAATGTTGCATACTGATATAGAGTAATATCAGACAGTAGTTTCAAGACATTTCGGAAAATTGAGGATTAAATGTCTTTCCTAACATTAACACTGTACTAAATCAAAAGCTTTACTCTTCCTGAATGTGAATTAGCTTTAGCTATATTACCGAGCAGATAGCCTTTGAAACAGAAAGACCCTTTAATCAAAAAGGAAATAGCTCCTGAGTTTGCCTGAGGCATGTGTCCTTCCACAAGATTTAAAAAGGTGGGAAAAGAAAGTGGAAAAATATTCATCTAACTTATTTTAAAACACATATATTACATTTTTGCATTTCAAATTATTACTTGTTTAAATTTTATTCTGTCTGTAATTTCCATCTATGTAACGGATTTTGTTTGCTCGTCATTTTAAATACATCCCTGTCTTGGGGCATCTGAAATATGCATATAGCTCAAAATTAATTTCTGCAGTTTTAATTAATTATGATTCCTGTATTAAAAATTAACTTCAGGGTTATTTTTAAAAATCCTTTTTTCTTATTTGTAAGATATCAACAGAGAGGAGAGATATACATAGCCATAAAAATCATTCTTGGGGTTCAAAATACATTTATTCACTTTTTTCAGGTCTTCCAGGCTTCACTTCTGATTGCCTGACAATTCAAAGCTATTGGAGAAGCCTGAAATAAAAACTATTACAGAATTCAAACGTAAAAGACTGTATTGAGCTGGACTCCATGGTGTCACAGCTGTGCACCAGGACTGGCTCAGCTCACCTCTCTCAGGCTGCTGCTGCTTTCTGCTTTCCGAGGAGCTGGCGCCCCTGTGGTCATTCCCCCCACCTGTTGCCCTTGTGATGGTGCTTCTTTTCAGGCAGACAGCCACGAGACCCACCCCACACGCAGCGTTTATCATGCCGTGGAACTCCAAACCTTTAATTTGACCTCCAGCTTCCTGGCAAGGGAGGTGGGAAAGGTCAACCGCTTCAGGATGTAATCCTTCAAACCTCTTCCTAAATGCAGTCAGCTGAGAAAAGAAGTCATACACTGTTGAAGCATTTGTCATTCAAATTGAGCATTCGCCTGGACTCCTTTCACCCACCATGACCCGCGCCCTTACTTGCCCAGGCCATGAACCAGTTAGGCAGACCCTGCCCTTTCCTATTTGGGGTGGGAATGGCTTGCAGTACCTTGTCCACTAATTTCTGATCTCAGAGCAGGACAATTTTCACCTTGAGAAAAGTAATTCTCTTCATGCACCACCACAGCTCGTGTTCTGGACTAAGACCTCAGCATTTCTCCTTCCTGCTCTCCATATTTTTCTGGTGTCTTTGTGAGTAATAATTAATTATTCTTAGCCTAAAGGCAAAGAATTTTTTCTAGCCTTTGCAAGAATCAATCTTTTACCTCAGTATGTGAGAGAGTGGAAATGGCATTGATTTGCCTTTCAATATTGTTTTGTTTCAGTTTTGGTTTTGGGTTTTTTTTTTGATAAAAAGCTACTTTAGAGCATTAATAGTCACAATATGTTCAGGTTGGTTACACTTAGCAGGTGGTCTATTAATTGAAATGAGTCTTAGTGAATTTGAAAAATCTTTTTTACTCAGTTCTTCAGGCAAGCTTTGATTTGCTTCCAAATACCTACCCTGTGGTCAGCCCTGTGGTCAGGCTACATATTTGTAATGGGCTACTCCGTGGTAATGAATTTCTTGACAGGGTTTTTGGTATGTTTTTAAAGATCACTTCAGCCTCTATACATGTCATGCAGCAGCATCCCTGTTCATATTTAGCAATGGGAAATTTGTCCTTAATTCCCCAAAGCCAGCAGAATGTCCTGAACTTCGCTGCTGCAAATTAAAATTTATAGGTACAAATACAAATACAAAAAGTGGGAGCTCAGATAAACTAAATAATTTGTAGAATCAAACATGATGCTTGTGACTGTCATTAGAAGCCAGTTTGCCATCTTAGCAATTACATTCAGATGGGTTTGGGTCCAACTCACTTACTGTATTGTTATTCCTAGAAAACGAGCTCTATGATCCTACATATTCTCGTCTGGCAGTTTAAAAATATTGATGGAGGATTATATTACAGCAGCCTTAAAGATTTTATTTCAGGTAGTTATGCAAAAAAATTACATTAATGAAAATAGTTTGTAACTGTGAATATAGATTGTCATTATTTTTAATATTAGCGACCAATTTTGTGGCTGAACAATTTATATGCAGATTTCTAATACTTGTGGAAAAAAAGCATGATTTTGATGTAATTTTCTGAACCAAAATATTTTCCCAATCTGTTACAGTCATTAGTTTTAATTTATTATTTTCATTCTCTTTCCCAACCATCATCTGCAATCAATACTACAGACGAATCATTAGTACCACTTCTCCAGTTCCCTACTGAAAGTCTGGTGGATGAAAGTCCATTTAAGGGTGCAAGTGTTACACTTTGTCTCATCCAGGCCATTCCTGAAGCTAAGAACAGGTAAAGTGTTAAGAATAAACATATTTTCCAGTAACAGGTCAAGATACAAAGAACAACCAAGTACTCCTGAATAGCAATTCTGCAGCACTGTCAGCTAAAATGCTGCCATGGACACCTGCTCACTCACTCTAAAAATAAATTTCTGGATTGTGTCACCAGAATTAATGAGCCTAAAACATCTAATGTCTCATGACAATAGGATTCCTGGGTTGAAAGCTGTGTGTGGAAAAGTGCCGGGCAGATGTACTGCAGACCTTGCTCTGCTGCCCTGTAGCTGTGCTGCTGAGGAGTAATCGCAGCCAAGTCACGGCACTCCCAGGCTGGCAGGGTGAGTCGGGAGCCACAGCTGGGCCCCACAGCCCACCCCGCAGTGGGCTAAGGCCGACCATGGGTCCAGGTGCGGCTCAGCAGATACAGGAACTACTTTGGTCTTCTCGCCTTCCTCCTTGGTGAAAAGTATGGAAGTGAGCTACCCCCATGATGACTTTGTCCATAAAATAAATCTCTCTCCTCTGGAAAAAGCCTAGGCCCAACACTTCAGTCAGAAGATAGTTTACTGGCCCCGAAGGCCTCAGCATTAACCGGGCAGCAGCACTAACAATGACTGTCTCACTCAGTCAAATCAGCCATACCAGGAGCCATTGCTTTGACAGAACTTTTATACATACCTCAACCAGAATGTGATTTGTCATTGGTTTCAAACATGCGGCATGTAGCCATCCAGGCTTTCACTGGAGTTTTTGGCCTTTAAGAAATTTCTGTTAGATTATCTACTTTGTCCTCTTGACGGTGGCAGCTTCTTACTCATGTGCTGCTTGAATGGAAGCAATGCTTTCCTACAAACCCCCATGCCTCCTTTCAAGTCCCCTTCCTATCCCTAATGGCTTGATTTCCAGAGGTGATGGTTTCCTCAGGCCCTTTCGCTCCTTGAAGAACTAGGACTGCTCAGACCTCTTGAAAACCAAGCCAACAATGTATGTACAGAGGAGGAATTGCTATCTTTGTGAGTAGCTCCAGGTCATGACATAATATGCTCTGTTAAGTGAGGACAAAGTCCACGCTAGATGGATGAGCAGCTAGGAGTGATGTAGCGCCGGCATGAAGAAAGAAACAGTCTATTCAAACTTTTTTTTTCCAGTGTGTGGGGAGAGGAGAGGGAGCTGAGAAAGTACGAGCATCTCCCCTGTCTTAAGGTAGGTAGAGCATGCTACATCACAGGAACTGGCATGGGTGAGGGACACTGGAAAGTCTCATTTAAACACATGGTACTGTTCTGCATTAGGAACTCATGGGAAATTTACACTTGTGTGGTTTAAAGTTGCATTCTCTTTATAATGAGTTTTGCTTACACTATACACAAATGATAATTAGGGGAGGGATGTACCTCAACATAGCTTCAAAAGACACTTGTCTCCTCAAAGTGCAGAAGCCTGCAGGCTGAGAACTGATTTTTCTCCAATTACTTACTAAAACTTCTTTAATGAGTATTTCTACATGAATAAGAGATGTGCAGCTAGGACCATGCTATTATATAAAACAGGAGTGAATTTAGGGATTGCAGCAAACTGCAGGGCTGCTGGCTCCTGCAGAGTTTGTGTATTCCTGGTTTAACACCTGTACATTGACCGCTCAAGCTGCATTTGTGAGCACCTAAGCATATCCAGTGGCTTGATCTTGCCATAAGGGGGAAGTCTTGTTCCTTCTCCTTTTCCTTCTCCTCTAACCCAAATTTCTTCCCAGCCAAAGACCCTGCCTTCTCACTTGTGGTGTCCCTGGAGCTTATTTGATTTGCCTATGAGCTGGTACAACTCAGTGACAGAAAAACTAGCCAGCTGTTTCTTTCAGGGTCATGTTTCTGCTTGGTTAGTGACCAACACTGGTGACTGAAGGGCTTCATTCATTCTCAGGTAGCATGGCTGACAAAAGAGAGATGATGGGGTTGCATGGCTGGGAACAGGGCCTCCTCATTCTGGTGGAGGTGAACTGCTGGCTTAACGATTACCACCCTAAGAAACTGAAACCTAAGGTGTCTAAATTTGAGCACCAAAATCCATTTTAATAATCTGAAAATGTAGTTTAGTTAAACCACTTGCTTCACACAAGCACAGCTGAGGCCAGTCCTGTGCCTCTGGAGCAGAACGTCTCCAGCAGCTTGTACAAGCCCTGGTGCCCCCCTGCCTGCCCCTGATGCTGGCTGGCAGGATATTTGCCTTCCCTGGGAGCTAGGCTGGGAACTGGTCCAGCTGAAAAGTAACTTCTGTACCCAGCTCACTTACAAAGAGTTGTGACAGTACAATGCAAGGCAGAACAAGGGACAGAGATGGACTACTCCAGACTGGGTCGGAGCACAGCTTGTACGTGTCTAGCCCTCCTTGCTGCTGCTCCCACAGAGTAAGTCAAAATCTGTGACCTCCAGCAGCTCGTACTGTGCTTCAGCTGTGACTTTGTTAGCCTCCTGCCCTAACTACTGCCAACAACAGCCCCTTGGGCAAGGGGTTAAATTGGGTGCTTGGGTTTTCCTGGGTCTTGAACAGGGGAAAAAAAAAGCAATGGAAATGCCTGAGAAGGAGGGTAGGTTGCTACTATGTGTGTACATTACTTGTTTATTATTTACCTCCAACTATAACCATGATATTGCATAATATAAACTGCAATATAGGCCTCCAAGGTTTCAGTTGTCCTTCCTATCCTGGTCTCTCATACTATTTTTTAACATTCCTTTGTTGCATTTTGGCTCATTTTAAACTGTAAGGCCCTTGTGGCAGAGAGCGTGTCACTGGTGTGCCAGCACAATGCCTCAGATAATGGAGCTCTAGCAGCAGTGGGGGCCTTTGGGGGCCTGACACAGAAATAGTTTCACTCTTGTGGAGTGCAGAATTAATCATGCCTAAGAGTGCTTGGGTTTTGCCAGCCTTTTTGAAGGACTTCATCTTTGCCTATTGCCTATGCAGTTCCTAACCCTCCATCTTTGCCAGCTACCCATTATTACCTTTACACCCCCCTCCTGCTCCTGTGTTTTGACTCCAGGGCTGATCCTTCCCGTTTCTCAAGAGATCACAGGCTCCTTTCCCTCATTCTCTGCATCTTCCCTTTCCCACCTTCCTGACCAGCCTGTCTGCTGACTAGAGCTGCAAATAAAGGTTAGGTAAGGAGCAAACCCCACTTCCCCAGATTTAAAAGAGAAGCATCCAATAATTGTTTTCTTCCTAAATACAGAGGCAGATAAATTAAACCAAATGATATTTGGTGCTGGAGGGCAAAGGGGAGATGAGAGGTGGGAGAGAAGAAAGGAAGAGGCAAACAAAAGCCACCCCTCTCCTTTGGAGACGTCTTTGGCTTTGTTTCCATTTTAACAGGACTATAGGTTAAGGTGAAAGTATAAATTACTATGGTAATACCCTTTTACACCATATGTAGTGACTCTTGTTCAAAAGCAAGCATATGAATTTGACTTAGCTTACGATTTTTGAAAGGTTTTTTTCAACTAATTAAATCCAAATAAACTATCTGGAAGAACTGGGAATGTCTACAGTAGGTTTAAAGAGATGGAAAGTTCCTGTGGGTTTCAGTGTACTGGAATGCTTTGTGCATCGCTTGTGAAGACTCAACAAAAATTGTGTTTTGCTGATGACTTCAAACTGTGCCAAAAGATACAGCTGAAGGGGAGTAGCTGCTAGAACATTTGTTTCCAGTCTTTTTGGACCTACACACTACTGTTAGCCTCCAAAATTTCCTACAAACCACAATTTGATTTCATACTTTAAACTGAAAACACTACAGAGGCACCAAACGGCTATGACAGCCTACCACTCTTCATAGGAAATCTACAAGGCTTGAGCAGAGGAGGGGAGCCACTGGTCTAGAATGAGGGAGGACAGAGTTGGAACAAAAGTGCCGATTCAAGACTCCACACATGCAAATCTTCACTGACTACAATAACGAGAAACCAACACAGTTGGAGGTGAAAGAGTTAAAGTCTCTCAGATAGCTGAGTTCATTGCAGAGTCACCATGTGGGATGTGGATACAGATGTTAGGGTTTTCACAAAGTCTTCTTGTTTCTAGTGGAATGATTTGATGGGAACTTTCTGCAAGAACGACGGGTAAAGGAAACCAGAGAACAAAGTCTGAGGAAAACATCATTAGGTCAGCTACAGTGTGCCAGTATAGTGGCATATTAGAAACAGAGAAGAAAAGCAACACCAGACTGGTAAAATGGCAACCATCAGCTGGATATTACAAGAGCTGGCAGGTTACCTGCTAGAATAATATGCATTTTGTTGCAGGGCCGTGTGGACAAACTGAGATGGGCTGGACTCTGCTACTAAACATGGACTATGTCACTCAGTGCAGACAGAAGTTGTTGGACAAAGGGCTCAAAGAAGGCTCACAATAAAAAAATAATTAAAAAAAAATAAAGTAACAAATCAAGAGAGGAACCCAACAGCTGGCAATACTGAAAGGCGGTATGAAGAAAGGATCAGCTCTGCAGATTCATTGGATGGATGTGCATGGAGATGATAAACTGAGCTGTAATCTTGCCAAAGGTTAGGTGAAATTGAAAATGCTGATGGTATTGCTGTATTTGGATTACCAAAAAACCAGCAACCAACTAAGCAACAGACCAGCACTTTCCTGCATAGGCAAATCCTTGCTTGAAAAACACCAAACGCAGATCCCTGCTCAAACCTCGAGCCAGCCACGCATGTGACAGCAGTGTTACTGCAGAATGGCACATGGGGTTTGAACTTGTTCTCAGGAAGTAAGAGCTCACTGGGTGTTAAGTCAGTCCTTACATATGGGTGGAAACTTGTAGTAATTGTGCAATTTCCCTAAAAAATCCCCAGAGATCTCAGTTAGGTATTTTGCCTTTGCAGCCTTTCCTGCCTTTGCTCTTACAGTGCTTTTCACTGGCAGTCCCTGAGCTTCCCTACATCATGTAAAAATATGATTATTTCTTTCCCTTAAAGACCTTGGTACAACATTAAAAAGCCACCAATAACTATACCGAGGTCCCTTTTGTCGAAATACCCTTTTGTCTTCATTAGTAATGCTCATTTAACGAGGGGGAAAAAAAAATAAATAACAAGATGCTTGGATTCCTCCTTTTTTTCTCTCCTTTCTAGTCCGGCTACCGGAGCACCCTCCAGCCGCGCAGCCCCCTGTACAGCAAGCGGGGCGGCGGCTCCAGCATCCGCCGCAGCGCCGGCCCGGCCCCAGCTGCTCCCCGCTGCTCGGGGGCGGCCAAGCCCCCCCCAGGGGCCGCGGCAGTGCCGCAGGGTGGGCAG
>VZRJ01002446.1:193011-227865 GCA_013397565.1 Ptilonorhynchus violaceus
TCGGGCGGCGCGACCGCGGGGCTGCCCCTGCCTGGCCGCGGTCCGCGCTGCGGGTAAGCGCGGCGCACATGCGGTGCTGCGGCGGTAATCGGGGCAAGAGCGGTCACAGGTGCAGGGCACAGCCCCGGCGGGGTCACTGTGCGGATCTTTGCGGCGCGGGGTTACCGTTCCTCCCCGCTCCCGCTGCTGCCAGCCTAGCCCTGTAACTGTATTGCCACTGAAATCCTATTACGTAGTGACGGTCTCCAGTTTGTTCCACAGGGTCATCTGCTCTTGGGCTTGGAAAATCTTTAAGGGGAAGGGGTCGTTGGGGCGAGCGGGGGCTGCTCCTCGAAGAGAGCTGCAAGCACGGGTTGTCCCTAACGCATCGTGTGCCGGGTGTGCTGTGCGGAGCTGTCGGCTCCCTCAGTGCTCCGGAGAGGGGAAAGGAAAAACTGGCACACGGTCACACCAGAAAGTTGTGAAGCTTGAGGTGTTACAGACGCTAATGGGCTAATTATCTAAATAAACAAACATAATGATTTATAGGTGTCTGAACTATAAGGCTTTAAACGATAGAGCTCTTTAACCTTTCTTTCTAATCTATCCCTCAGAGATTTGGTTTTAAGGAGAGTAATACATCATCTGTGGTGCTGAATACACGAGGTGATTACATTTGTGAAAGGAATGGCCTTTGAAATAATATTGAGCGATTAAGCAGTAAATGCAGAAAAAGAGTGAGACAGAGAAAGAGCAAAGATAAAATTTTGGCAGGAAATATTTTCCCCCTTCCTAGCAGCCTAGGAAGCCTAGCAGCTGTGCTTGATTAACTTTTATCCGGGGTTCTTGTTTTATTAAATTAAACTTCGAAAAACAAGCATGCTGTGTGAAACCAGAAGCAAATCTTCCTTAGTTCGCCCAAAGTCTGTCTGTGTTGCAGGTAAGTGATGATCGGAGCAGCATCTGTTAAGAGAATTTGCAGAAGCAAACACTGCTAAAGATACCCAGTAGGTAAATGGAAGTACGTTGTCATTTTATTTGTTTCTCTTAGGCAGTACAGTACCAGACATGTCAAATTCCAGGGGGTTTTATTTTACATCTTTAAAAATTTTGCCCTCATCAATATACCTGTGTGACGGTATATGTGTGAAGGTGCACAGCTTCATTATGGCAAAAGCGCCTCCTCTAATTGAAAAAGTGATTAATTCAGGTGTTAGCTTATTTAACAAAGGTCAGATTCTGCAGCCTGTGGGGCATCTCCTGTAAGGAGTGAGTGTCTTTTGCACTCGTTGGAAAAAAAATAGTACAGCATGTGTAACACCTTGCAGGCCTGAAGTACAAGAGCAATTTTATCTTTAACCAGCATTTTAACACAGAATTTTATTAACATAAAATCAATATTCATGTCAGCCATGGGGATCTGCAACTTCCAAATCAGAACCTGATCTGAAGGCAACACATTGCATATATGAATAAAGGTTGTGCGATATGGCAGTCATCAAGCTCACCTATCTTTTGTTTGGTTCCTTTTATGAGATGTCATTTAATGAGGAAAAGAAATTAGTAATCCATTGCATTTTAGCACACAGTGCTCCTCATAAGCCTGATTGCCAAGCATTTGAACATGAATGTGGCTTTAGATCATGTGTTGTATACAAATGACTACTACTAAATAACTTAAGTTCTGAATTTATTCTACTATTAAAGATATATTGATCAGAAAGTGGCAACTGGATTCCAAGTCCTAAACAAGAAATGCTTGATGATCTTAGAGCTAATTTATATTTTGGGAAGCACTGAGGAATCCACAAGAAAAGCAATCGAGTTTTTCTTGCTGGATGTGCAGTGGCACTTAGTTAAGGAACGCTCCTTCCTGGGGCACAGGGAAATTCATTGACACACAAAGGAGTTAAATCTGTTTATCAGTTCATTGGTGCCCATGGTAAAGTGCTGTAGAGTTCAATGGCTGGAACAGGACAGTTATTCTCCTTCCAGTAACGATGGGGATAGAGAACTGAGGGGCTTTTTCAAAGTAGTTCCAAACCCATATAATTTGTAACTGCAAAATAAAATGCAAGAATAAGATTAATAGACCAAAAAGGCTCAAAAACATGTAGCACTTAATTGAAACAATAAATCATTCAAATAACATTACCGAGGCTTCTACAGCAATTCCTCAATGGAGCAGGTTTCGGGCGCAGGATACGAGGGTAGCTCAGCCCTGGAGCAGCAGCAGGGAGGGGCAGGCATCCTGTGGTCTGGTGATTGTGCTGTGGCTGGGAGGGAGCCCAGGCAGGGTGAAGGGGATGCAAGGTGCTGACACTCACCCTCAGTGACAGGTTGCTATGCTGGGACTGGGAGTGGCCCCCTCCGGTTCTTGAGGGTTTACTGAATGTGTGGCAACTGCTGGCTCAGGCCCTGCATGGAGCCAGCAGGGGAGAGGTGCTGGAGGAGGCCCTCGTTGCACAGCCTGTAGCTTGCCCATCCTGGCATCGCAAGAATGCCATCAGTTGCATTGTACTGTGTACAATGATGCCAGAAAAATTCTGGTGAGAGAAGCAGCTTCTTCCTTGGGAAAATGGTCCATTTCTAAATGTTTGTATGATCAGATACTGCTTGCACGGAGAGAAACATGGAAAGGGCAAGCAGTGTACACTCATTTGTGCAATACTACTGGTAGTAAACTCTAAGTTTTGAAACTCTATAGTTTTGCCCACTATGCAATCACATGGGCTCATGGAGGACCTGTGAAAGCTGCAACACAGAAGAGGAAGCTGAAGCCTGATTTGGCTGCAGATTTACTACAGGTAGTTGAGATGCCCTTGGTTGCTGTTCCCCTGTCTCCATCCTGGTAAACCGCATGCTCTGAATTGCTGTGCTGTGCCACAAGTTCTCCATCCATCTCTCCTACCCCCTGGCCCCTTGCCTCCCAAAACCCTCGTATGCTGTGTCAGCAGCACTGCCCTGCTCGTGAACTGGAGTGAATGGCAGCCCGCAGGTATTCAGTGACTCACTCAAGGCCCCAAGCTGCAAAGGCCCCTCTGCAGTTTCATTCTGCTTTTCTTCTGTGATGAAGTAGTTGTTTTGCAACCCTGTGCCCACAGTCACCTGGGCAGTGGTGGGCAAGCTGCAGATGGTGGGATCGCCAAAGCTTGCTCCTGGAAAGGTGCACCAAGCACAGCTATGAGGTGGAGATGACGAGTGACAGGAGGTGTGCCTTTGCTTCATGGATGTGATATAACCCAGTTTTAATTAAAGCAGCCGCAGTAGATTATTAGGGTAGATAAATACTGCCTTGTTACAACCCTCTTGGGTCATATGTAAGCAGTATTCGTTTTAGAAAGGATGAATGAATAGTCAGTGTGAAGGATAAAGATCAGCATTGTTAATCACTCTGGAAGTCTTCCGTGGGAAAGTGTAAACTCATGAGGAAAGATAGTGCCCATAAATGTCATTTAAATATTTACATAACTTGAGGATAAAATTTTGATAATAAAGGCATCCAAGTACCAAGTTACGTTTGGGTTCCTGTCGAAGATAACTAGGATTTGTACAGTTGATGTTGGTTGCTGGCAGGCTGTACTTCTATGTATTGCTTTGCTAGCAGTAATGAAGAGCTCATCTTCAATCTTCTTCTAGCTCATCTTCCACCTGTGGGGGAAAAAAAAATACCTAATTTTTCTTGTCAAAGTGCAGAGAAAAACAGTAGAAACTTGGGAGGCTACATTTGCTTGAACTCTTGAGGTTCAGGAGGGATTAACTCTTTACATGAATAGGCCAGGTGCCTTTATCATCGGGGCTTGAGTCGTCAGGACTGACCATCCAGCTGCAGTTTTTTTGCTGTTGATACATCTGCAGGGTGAGAAGAATGACTCCAGGTGGGAAAGAGTGGGTTTCCACCTCCATAAATAACCAGAAATTATAGGAATTGTGCCTCTGCTGTTCCTTGATTTTGTAATTCTCACTAAAGTTTCTTTTGTCCTTTCCCAGCTCTGGGAATGCCTTACAACTGTTGGGAAAAAAAAAAATCTGTGTGCTTTCATGTAAATGCGATGAGGATGAGCCTTTGAAAATATATCTAGCTGATGTTGATGAATAAACAAACTTGGCCAGGGTAAATCTTTTCATCTAACTTCAAGAGCCACGCTGTAATGAAGTAAATATAGATGTACTTAATGGACTTCTTTCATCCAAATACAGAGCAAACCGTTTAAAGTAATGCAAACAAATCTAAAATGGATTTCTAAGTGGCTTGTTTTTGTTGTCTTCATATTGGAGCAGTTTAGTCTAGCCAGGCTAGGCCAGGAATGGAGCTTGCTCCTGGAGCTGTGCAGATGCTGAGGTGAATGCTGCCCTAAAGGGGAGAGGGCAGAGGGAATGTGAGAGATCTGCTCTTCTTCTGTGGTTGTTCTGCAAAAAAGGCAGGAAGTGCTCATTCCATGCGTAGTTTAAAATGTGTTATTTGATGAGTGTCTCCCCAGACATGTCCCTTTGGAAGGCAGCTTGCAAACAAGGCTTCGAGAGGCAGGGAAGTCTGCAGCGGCTGCTGCCTGTTGCCCCTCAGCTGTGGCTGAGCCCAGACTGCACCAAGAGAGCCCCCAAGCTCAGGGTGACCGACTGCCTGCCTCTGGGGCCACCTCTGCATGGCATGCCACTGCTTGGCCAGGTGCAAACCTGCCTGTGGGGCTTGCTCTGCAGGACACATCCTGGCGGTGTGCCAGGCTGGGTCCTGGCTCACAGAGTACCTGAGCTGGGTGTTAAGGGTGGCCTCGGGGCTGTCATGACAACTGCCACAGACACAGTCATTGAAGCGTGACTGCAGTGGTGGTGGTGACTTTGGCAGCATCTTCGTTGGTTAGAAGCTGTGGGAAACTGGAGCTCAAAGCACAGTTCTGCAGATCTGGGCATTCACTGCTTGACAGTGGGTTGGGTTTCATTTTGAGACTTGCAGGATGACTTGTTTTCAATGGTAGCATTGAAATTAAACAAATTAATGACTTGCTGTGCAAAGCGTGTCTTGCACATATAACGGTTTGGTTTCACTGCCCTTGCTTGTGAAGAATGTGTAATGTTTATCTTTCCCATATCATGGAAAGATTTTTCAGATCTTCTCTTTAAAAATCACAGTTGTAAAACGATTTTACTTTAAAAACAAGTCTTAGTTTTGAAAAGGATAAACCCTGTTCCAGAGCAAAAGACCTTTACTTGGTCTTTTCTTTACAGGAAAAGTTCAGATCCATTTAATTCCATTGTGGAATAAATGCCATTCACAGCTGGGCAATATAAGAATTTGAGTATTGGACTGTTTGGACAACTATGTCAGCATAATTACAGAAATTCTTCAGGAGGAGATTTTTCTTTGCTGAGATCTTGATGAATGGGAAATACTGTAAAGAATTATTTCTTTGAGTGTTAGAGGAATTTTGTGAAAGAGGTTTAAATCTAGGAGACCATTGTACTTTGAAAAACATAATAGTGATTTGCTAATGTCCAGATGGAACTCACTATTTGACACCTCGAATAATGAGACCGGTCCAGTTTAGCTCGCATCTGGTTGTGTTGTGCCATGTGTATAGAAGTGAAATGTATTAAAAACTGTTCAGCTTCGGATGTGTTCATCTGGGGATTTACTCATAAATAATTGATAACCCTCTGAAACAAAATCTCTTCATTACTCTGTGGATTGTTCACCTCTTCCCTCCCGCGCTCATTGTTCTCACAGGCAGGGGAAGAAGGAGGCACTGCTTTAATGAAGGTGCGCGTCAGCCTCCGCTGCTCCTTCCAAAGGTCATCCAGCTAAACACTGGCAGTGAAATGCTTGACAAGGATAAACATTTTATGGAGATATGTGGCATTCCAGTGTTTCAGAGGAACGACTAAGCTGCTGTATTCAAGACTTCTTTGCATCCTGGCATAGAAGCAGTGCTTATGATGAATTCCTGAATCCATGAAATGTTTGCATCTAGTGTGCTGCAGGACAGGACATCAAATTAAGGGTCGTTTGCTGTGCAGTACCAATTACAGCTATAATATTTGGGCTTGATCTGTCATGATTTTTCGTGTTGAGGATACTATTAAGTATCCTTGCTCAGACTCTTTGCTGCAAATGGGACAAGTCTTGGTTAGCAGTGCTTTCTCATTAGAGCAAGGGCTTGCGTGAGTGAGTTCCTATTTACCAGATATTGATGCATAGTGATGAATTTCCTTTTCTGCAAAAAAAGAACTCTTCTGTGTCCACTGACTTAAAGTCTGAGTTGATTTAACAAAATCTCATTTTAATGGATAAAGTATCTTAATGTAAGTTTAGTTCTTCTTTCTGATGACTTGATTGCTTTAGAGTTATTAGCCAAATTCTGTAACAGTCTTTAAGGGTGCTGATACTTGCTTGCATTTAATAGCCCTAACTATTGCTAATGTACAGAAAGTGTTCAAATGACATAACTGAGAGAGATCCCTAACAAATCTTACAGCTATTTTAATGTGAGGTTTCAGATGTTACTCTTTTTAATTGAAAGGTGAATGCTATAAAGGCTTTGTCAGACTGCTGTTTCCAGATGATAGCACTTTCTATGGAGTAACTGGAAGTCCTAGGGTGCTGATCCTGGCTTTCAGCTTCAGGATTCATATCTCAAACTTCCTTTTTCAGTTGGCAGAAGTATGCATCTGTGGTGTTGTCTGGATTTGTGTCTTCCAAAGAAATATTGGATCAAAGAAAATGAAAAAGATTTTCTGAAATGGTAATCACATTCTGGCCTGATACTGGAGAGAACAGAGCCTTCGCTCCTTCTCTAAACCACAAGATTAAGCTTGCTTATAAAGGATTAACAGAGCTCTCTTCTGTTAATTCGTAGTGGTGTAGTCGAAGTGCCCAATTCTACATCAGTGGAAAATGCATTATCAATCAATGGGAATTTTGCAGCTGAAGCCAAAGGGATTAGAAACTCATCGTTCAGGAGTGACTGAAGGAGAGAAAGCCCTGGATATGCTTGTTGCCACACAGCTGTGAGCCACCACTGGGTGTGCCCACAAAAAATGGCAAAGGAAATTGTTCGGTTGCCTCAGGCAAGCTATTTCCTGAGACCGTGAAAGGACTCGTGCTACTGTCCAGGTCTGCAGGGGAAGCTTACCTGGGTGCTGCCAACAGTGGACTGTTCCTCACGTCCAACACGGTGATTTCAAATTGGAAAAAGTAAACAGAGAGAGATGACCTGGAGCCCTCTTCTAGGGATCGTGCTGTGTTGGAGGGAGAGTTAGTGAGGAGGTCAGTGAGAGCAGGAGTAAAGGACTGTGGAAGAGGGGTTCAGGTTTGGGCAGAGGAGCATTGATGCCTACACCATGCTCTGACACCTGCCATTGCTCAGGCTGCCACCCAGGCACGTTGGTGTAGGAGACTGGAGTGTAAGGGAGAGACAGGAAGAAATTGCTGAAGAGGTTGCTAAAGAATTTGCTACTGATGGTGTTGAGGGTGATTTCCTAACAAACTGCACTGTCTGCAGAAGCTTCCTCCTTCAATAAATAACAGCCAGTTTTCTTTTCTAGTAGAGTCCACAGACCAACATTCAGACTGTTGGAGCCTGCAAACTAGAAAACCTGTGGTTGCAGACTTACTTTAGTTTGGAATATTCACCAATGTTCCAAAAAACAATTTTACTTTCTTTTGAAATGCTGTCAAAGAGCTTAGTTTAAAAGTAGCTCTGATCCCGAGCCTAGTTGTGAGGAAAAGCACAATCTCCGTGGCCTCGGCTGCAACATTTGGTAGTCAGTTTTCCACAGATGGAAGCTAATGCTTCAAAAAAAGCTAGTCAGAGTAAAAATTACACTTTTTACAACAACTTGGTAAATGTAAGTGTATTGTTTTGATCTCTTATAATAGGCAAGGTTGTGTTGTTTAGTTTGGCAATTACAGAGATTAAATTAATTTAGCTTTCCTTTTCTCCTGTTAAATGCAAAATAATTGAACACATACCATGGAAGGTTGGGGCTCTCTTGTTTGTACCTTCATCATTTATTAATCTAACACATTAAATGAGAGGCTTTATAGATTTGCTTGCCTAAGGAAAAAGAAGAAGAAAATATAGAAAAGCCAAACTAGATATGTATGTATTCTGTCTCACACTTTGATGTGCTGTCAAATATTGCCTCATTTTTAGTACACTTTGTAAGAAAGGACACTGCTTTGCCCCCAAAAGGGTAAATTGTGACCTAATGTTTAAATAGTCTGAGTAAGCTCATATTTGGATAGGCAAAGTCACTCATGCAGTTCTCCTCATGCTCTTCATATAGGAATGCAATGTTGTAATTGGATGGGCAAAATAAACTACAAATGAGCACACTGTAAAAAGGTGTATTTTGGCACTATCTTGGCCATCTTAATTGACTCCCCTAGTTATAGGAGGGACTGTGCCTTTCTCTAGTTCAGCCTTTTCAGGAGTTGGTGTTGGCAACGGTGCAATAACAGCTCAGTGGGGGCAGACATGCTCTTCTTTCTTACCTTCATGTAGCTGGAGGGGATTTGAAAATTGGATATTTCTCTCTCTCTCTCTCTCTCTCTCTCTGCAGCTCCAAGTAGCCCTGACACTGCCAGCCATGGATTAGTGAAATAAATCCCTCATGTTCATAGTGAAGTGGAAAGTATAAAGAGCATTTTATGCCTTTTTTCCCCCTTTTTAATGTGTCATTTGCTAGCTGGCACAGTGACCTCCATTTCGTGACTTGTGAAGTGACTTGTCGCAGAGCTTCCTCTGTGGGTTAATTAATCACTCAAGGGAGTAGCAGCATCTGACATTATGCATGAGGACCTGAGGTAAACAGTTACCTGTAGACCACCTATAGTGAATGTGTACTTCAAGTATTATCTGTTAATGCACTTTGATTTTTCTAATATGATTTTTTTTCCCTTTTGCTTTATCTGTTTTCTTAACTATGTCCATGGTAATCTAAGGGGATGCAAACATGTAGACACCTTTGGGTGTTTATAAGTGTAACTGAATTTGGGAAAAACTATTCCTGGCAATTTAGTACATAAAATTTGCCAGTTCATTGGGAAATGGTTTTAAGCTAGTAATGTAGAGGTACAACAGTTTGGTTTTCCAGGGTATCTTGGTGGACAGTCTGTCAAATCTTTTAAATTGTTTCGGTCAATTATATTGACTGAAGTGAAAGAAATAATTCATTGTTTTTCAATTCTTGGAGATTTAATTTCATACTTTTGATTTACATTTCAGTATCAATGGTGTATTTTCATTTGTGTGAGTGAACCTTGAAGCCCTTGCTTGCTTGTGACTCCATCTTTAATTTTGCTTGACAAGTCCATCTCGTTTCTAGAAACCTAATACACCAGGAATTGATTAGCCTTAACAGTCAGATAAATGATAGGGGAGGAGGCGATGTCTGGGTCTGGTGGGGCCTGACCAGTTACACTGAATTAATGGACACTGGTTTCCAGGGGATCCTGATATCATCCTCCTCAACAGATTTGGCTAAAACTTGCCCTAGATAAGAACGGGAGAAAGCAAACTGGAAGCAAAGGATTGATTTCCCACCAAAATGGGAAGCCATTATTATGAGGAAATTAGCTGTGTTATTTACTTGGCAAAGCAGGCAGGCAGCAAATAACTCAGCATTTTTGTGTTTCATGTTTATTCAGCACTCAGGCATAATGTGCACAAGTAACATGGTGCACTTGGTTCTCGACAGCATCCCCTGGAAACATCAACATCTGTAGCTGGTCTGGGAGGAGAAGTCCAGTCTGTGAAATGGGTGATGGAACTTCCAGACTCCAATAGGGGTGGCCCAAGGAGCTGGTTGTAGCTACCCTGAGACAAAGCCCTGTAGGTTTGGACCTCATGGTTGGCAGTCTGAGAACCTGGAAACCCTTGGCTGATCTTTGTCATTTTTGCTTCTCCCAGCTATGGGAATTACTGAAATATTTGTTCTTGGACAGTGGTAAAATTAGCACAAGTTGTTCATTTTAATCAGCAGTAAACAATATTTTATTCAGGAAACATAGTAAACAAAATAGTTGTTTTCCCTTGGTTTTCTGAGCTAGGCAGAAATTATACATTGCAGTGGTATGATTCCCTGAGAAGGAGAATTTCAAAGTCTTGGCAGTTTCCATGTTCCAGCCAGCATGATGTGTGCCTTGCTCCACAGAGCAGTTGTATTTCCTGTACTAAGTTTTAGCTTGTATAATTAATTACACTGATACTTCAAAAAAAGCAACTGCTTTAAACAGAAGAGGCTTTCTTTCATTGGGTTCTAGAGAAATGAGAAAAAAACCAACCAAACAAAAAACCTCCAAAAACCCAGAACCAATCAAAAAAGCCCACACAGAAAACCCTTGGGAATTTCTGGGCTTAAGCTATCTGTTCATAGGCAATAGGAAATCGATTTTCTGAGGTATAACTCTAATGTTTCAGTGTTCATCATTTAATAAAAGTTATGCTCTCTGCTGCTCATTGGCAGCTGGCACATAAAAAGATTGAATTCAGAAAAAATGAGTGTGAAGATTGCTGTCAGTAAACGACCGGGACAAGAGCTGTGAGATTTATACCTTTTAAACACTTAGCTACCTGGTTTTATTAACACTGCAGTACCTGTGGTGTGTGTGTGCATCAGCCTGATTGTGTGCAGGTAGGAGCAAGCTCTTGCAAGAAAATTAGTGCTGTTAAGTCAGTTGTACGGTAAAAAGTGAGGTTTTGGTGGCAGGGAGAAGTACAGTGCTGCTTTCTCTTCCTTCCTGTATCTGGTGTTTCAGTTTAGCAGCAGAGGAGTGCTGGGGCTGAAACTTAAACTTGTCTTTTCTCACTCTCCTGCATGATTCTCTCCAGTGGACTTCTGTCCCTCAGCCCTGGGAGTGATGGTGTTTGGTACGGGAAAGGGTTAACTTCCCAAAGCACAGCCTGGCAATCCAGTGCCTCTGGAGCTTTAAATGAGGAGATGCTGATACAGTGCAGACTGTAAAGTGGACACTGCTGGAGCATATAGCCAACGTGGGATCAAGGATCACAGGTCATTTACATGCTGACGAGAGTCTGGCTTCTGCTGGAGCAGCCGTACAAGTGCTGTGTCCAGAGGATGTCACCTTCTGCTCTGCTGCAGAGAGCAGCTAGGAGTTACCCACATCCAAAGTTTGAACTTCTGAGTGATAAGTACTGGCAGCAAGGGGAAGTGCAGAGTCCTGCCCATGGGGAGGAACAACCCAGGCACCAGTATGTGCAGGGGGATGACCATTAGGAAGGCAGAAAAGGCGCAGGGGTTCCCAGAGGACACTAAGTTGAACATGAGCCAGCAATGAGCCCTTGTGGCAAAGGTGAACTGTGTCCTGAGCTGCATTAGACAAAGTACTGACAGCAGGTGGAGGGAGGTGATCCTGCCCCTCTGCTAGGCACTGGTGAGGCCACACAAGGAGTGCTGTGTCCATTTCTGAGATCTCCACTACTGGAGAGAAATGGACATACTGAAGGGAGTCCCACAAAGGGCCATGAAGATGCTGAAGGGACTGGAGCATCTTTCACATGAGGAGAGGCAGAGAGAGCTGGGACTGTTCAGCCTAGAGAAGAGAAGGTTCAGGGAGAATGTCATCAACGTGTAGAAATACCTGCAGGGTGGGTCTTAAGAGGACAGAGCCAGGCTCATTTCAGTGGTGCCCAGGGACAGGACAAGGGGTAGTGGGCAAAACCAGAAACACAGGAGGTTCCTTCTGAACATCAGGAAACACTTTTTTTGCGGTGGACGTGGCTGAGTACTGGCACAGGTTTTCCCAGGGAGGTTATGAAGTCTCTATCCTTGGAGGAATTCAAAACCCACCTGAATGTGGTCTTGGACAACTGGCTCTGGGAGGTCCTGGTTGAGCAGTGGTGTTGGATCAGATGACCTCCAAAGGTCCCTTCCCACAACACTCTATGATTCTATGATGGCACCAACTACACTCTTAGGCAGCTGTACTGCATGGGTGGTAGGACTACCTCTGTGCCACCTTTTATGCAGTTTTTTTTAAGAGAGCCTGTTCTAAAATAACAATTCTCTAATCTGTTTTTCAAAAATTTGAAAAAGATTCTCCAGTCTCACTGAAAAAAGGATAGTGATATATTTGTGGTACTCTATGGCTACTTTTCAGTTCATTCTCACTTTTTCACCTTTAGATTTTAAAAGATAAAATCTCTTACATGTCCCTGAATTGTAAAGCAGGGATGCAGTATCTGTCATCTCCTGTTCCTGCAGAATGCATGCGAAAGGGCAGTTATTTCATCACTGTTTTGACTATGTAAATGAAAAATAAGGGAAAATCTCATTCTTTGTGAGATTCAAGTGACTTGAGTCAGTAAGTGTTGGACAAATAATGCTTCTTGTGCAAACCCCTTGTCTTGCTTTTTCAAAGTATTTCCCTTCCTTTAAAGCCTGGTTCTTACTAGCTTTCCAAGCCATTTGTAGCTGGCGTCATGTCCCATGTGCCTCCACAGCACTCCAGATGAGGTGCTGAGCTTAGCTCTCGTATTAATAGGCCTTAAGCAGTATCATATCCAAGACTCCAGGTAGGAGACTTTTATCAAAACAAGCCTAGACAGGGCTTTTGTAAACCACAATGGTTAGGTGTGCCACTGCATGTTCTCTCCTCCTGTTGAGTTAACACCCCCTGGAAACAAACACCACTAAATGTGCCACTTCTGATGCACATGGGAGCTGTTATCAGTGACCTCGGCCTTCTCTCCTTGCCTTGCAAGCTAATTTTGTATTAATTACAGGCAACAGCCTTAATCTTCATCAACAGGATAGTGACAATAGTGTTACCCTTTGACTATTGATGTCCAGTTTGGTTTTATCCCCTGGCTCTCTGTGTGAAAAATAAGGACTGAAGCATTTTGCGTATAAATTTATTTTGTATTCATGATTTTTAAAATTCACAGACAGCCTGATCTTAGATATACTGGTGCTGCTTTCTCAGTGTAAATACTATTGCTCTAGTGTAATCCTTGGAGACTGTAGTAGGCTTTCCAGGTCAGGGATAGTTTTTTGAGGCAAAAGAGGAGCAGTCTTAACATAAGTTGTTTGGTTTTCCCAAAGGAGAAGGAGCATTGCTGTTTTAGGGCAGGATGAAATCCAAGCCTTTACATAGGTCCTCCTCAATTACAGGCATTCACAAGAGCTTATGTACCATTTAAGATTTGAATGTAGTTGCAATAGCAAAGACTTCAAAAGAGAAACGGCTTCATGTGTGACAAAGTGGCTAAGACTTCAGTGAGCTGCAAAATGGATGACAACTTCTTTTTACATCTGACCTAGGAAATGGATGTAGGCTTGCGTAGGAACAAGTTTAGCCAAGAGAGATATCCCTTCCTCCAGAAAAGAGATTTTGTTCTTTGGCTTTGGCGCCTAAAGTGTGTCGTGTAGGAAGAAAAATGCTTGGGAGGATTGGAGTTCATATGGCATTTTAGTTCATTTAAAAGTATTTAGGAAGACTTCAGTGTTAATTGAAAGATTGCAAATGTTGACAGGCATAGGAGTACATAAACAATAGCTATTGAGATGATTTTCATGATAACTAAAAATGTAGATTTCATGTCACTTTGGAATTTGCCTTTTCATGCCCTGTTGTGGGTTTGGAGGATTATACACATAAACCCCTGGTGCAGAGAGGTAGCTGCATGGATGAAGTGACACTTGGTCCTACATTTACTCTTTAATATACAAGAGGTATATTTGTTTTTAGTTTTGATCATGGAAAAATGCTGCAGTGCTAAAGCTGAGAAGAAATATTTTGGTATTTCTGTCTTTTTATTGCAACTAATTGATACAAGTCAGAGATGCTAATATCTGTAGCTAATAAGAAAATAAATCAGGGTTTTTTTCTGTTGTATATTTTATTGGCCTTACACTGCACATGTGACACAAGCAGTGAATTCAAGAATAACACTGCTATTTCATTTAGGCAAACCTGTGATACAAAGAAAATGCACTCTAAGACTTTGAAGAGTTTCAGAAAAAATTCTGAATTACCGTGTAAAAATGTGTCTTTTAACCTTAAGGGCTTTTTATACACTGAAGTACTTGTCCCACACCCAAATAACAGCAGATCAGTTGAAAACAGGAGAAAGTCAGGAGAGAGAAAATTAGTATCCTCGGGCTCAGCGTGGGAAGGTGCTTAAACACATTGTAGAAGTCACTTAAGGCATCTGTATATAAGCAAGCAAAAACAGTGGTCTGCTGAAAGCACAAATGTTAGGAGTTGCTCAGACTACAGAAATATCCTCGAGCAGATGGGTATCTGCCCCTAATGATTCCAACAAAAAAACCTAGCCAGACTGTGTTGAATTGGATGCAAGCTGAACATGAAGATCTGAAAAAGACTTTGAAGAGTAAAGAGTCTGCAACATAAAAGTAAATTATGAACTGTGTATATATCTATCAAATGGTAAGAGCACTGGAAGGAATGCAGAGTCACCCGGCAGGACATCAGAAAAAATAACTCAGTTGAATTGGTCATTGCAGGAGAATTTGGGCAGGTGTTGCATTGGGTAACAAAGATGAGAAGGTGTCAGACTGCTGGTGTCACAACAGAAATGCTAAAGTATGCTGGAGAATTGAAAATTGAATACAGAGGTGTGAGTGTGTATTGTACAGAGCAAGGCCAACACTCTGAAGAGGCAGCACTGCTGACAGAAAACACACCACACGTCTGGATGTTGCAGCTGTGATTTGTGAGTCTGAGCACTAGATTACATTTCAAAACCCCTGAAATATTTGGTGGAAATTAGGTGGTGATTTTGAACAGGCTGATAGTGACAGTCGTGGAAGGGTATGAGTTGCCAGGTGGAAAATTTCTCTCCTCAGCCCACTCCAGCTCCCTCCTTTTGACTTCTGCTGCTTCCCTTCCAGGTGGGCGAGCACAGCAGCCTTGCTGCCTTCAGTTCCTGTCGTCCTGCCTGCAAGCCCCTAACTAGATCCACCATCAAAGTCCATCCTCCACCAAAATTAGCTCATTCTTGATAAGATATTCATCTTCGGTTTTGCTGTGATTTGTGGAAGTGGAGAAATATAATGTGAAAAACAGGTGCTTGGCCTTCTGGATATTTCATGAGAAGGCTGTATTATTTGTAAATAATTTATGACTTCGAAGCCGCACACTTTCTCCCCGGGTTATATGTCTTGTATAACTGAACTGTATGATTTCCCTTAAATTGCCTATCTGCCATGCATCGTGAATCGCCATACAGTGCTGTTTCTCCTCTCCTGTACAGCCTTCACTCGTGGATGAGAGATTTGCATAAAATGATTTCTTCATGTAAATGTGATCGGGCTGCAGCTCCAGCATCTTCTTGTAATGGATGTACCAATCCCCTTGAATTGGGCTAGTGTCTATCTTGGTAATTGAATCTATTTGTTTGTTGCTATAGTTTTGGGAATTAGCAGCAAGCGAGATGTGTGTACTGACATGCTTGTGCTGCAGCCTTCGTAGCCCTACCTTATCGTAAGTCTTCTTTGAAAAAGACAAGAGGCAAGCATTGGGATGCGGGTTGGAAGTGCTGCAGCTCAGGTGGGGGCTGGGATGAGAGCCAGGGGCTCCCTGGGGACACCCTGGTTATCTGCCCTGGTCCTGGGCCAGGAAGCTGCCCCCAGCCCCCGTGGGGACAACGCGCCCAGGGCCGGGACAACCAGTGTAATTAAAATGGTGCATAAGCCAGGGAGATAAGGAGCTCTGCTGCTTTGGTTGGTGTCATTCAGGCTATGACATGGGGCTTGATGGGGCCTCTGAGGTGCCAGGCCGTGTGAGGCCCCTGCCTGAGAACAGAGCAACCAAAGCATCTCACAGGCTTTTCCTGCACTCCCCTGCTCCTTGTGGTCTCATCCTTGCATTTATTTGGGATTTTTTTATCCCTAATCACTGGTTTTGGCTGACCCTCTTCATTCGTGGTCTCATGGTCTTGTCTCCCTGGCCTCACTTTCCTTGCTCTGTTTGATTTCTCTTTCTGTTCTTCCAGCTCCTTTTGTACCAGTCTTGTCCCAGCTTCTGGGACCTCCTCTCTCCCCTTTACCTGAAGCATGAATAACCGAGATAATGAGACACCGGCCAATTTTCCCAATTACTTTGTATACGTATACATATGTATGGCATCACCCACTGCCTTGTCTCTCATCCTTCTGTCCTTTTCTACAGCAGTCTCTGGAGGACGGGATTATCTTTTAGTATATATTTAGTGCATTTTCTCTGCCACAGTGTGAATAGCATTGAATGATGGTACACATATTTTGAAAACCTAGAGCAGGATTGTAGTGTTCATTTGGGCTAGTAATGCCTGACAAATGACCATGTAGCCTAGCTTGTCATCACCTGCAGTAAGATGTTTTCCTGCATTCGGGTTGTCATTGCATGGTTTTATATTTTTGAAGTTGGAAGGGAAGATAAATTATTAGTCTGTATGGCCTCTAATAATTATTTCTTTCTTTTTATACTAATGTTAATGTGTTCTGAATAATGACGTATGGGAAATACCTTCTAATTTAGGTAATGGGGATAGTATTTTGATCAGGTATGTAGTAAATGCAGAAGTTGGAGGGTATTTTTTTGAAGGCTTCTCCATCTTTCTATAATTACCAGATAGATAATAGGAACTTGCCAGATTCAACATGCTAATGATTGCCTTCCAGCTTTGAGAGAGACAGAAATTATACGCTAGCAGTGTCTGAACGAGATTCTGTTTTGGTAGTGTAATAAAACATACAATACTGTGCTCTCTTGCCATTGCGTAAACATCCGTGAATATATCCTCGGTCTTTCAATACAGAAAATAATGAAGATGAAGCTAAATTTACTTCAGGAGTACTCAAATGGCTATTGATGTCTTAGGAATGCTGGGTTATCAATAGTAGATGAACTGCTTTGTTTTCATCTGACACTTTGTAGGGCTGTCTCATGACTCATGTTTAGATAAAAGGTAAATGCTCTTACTGTCCCATTTTGCTGTTTTAAATTGCTACCTTTTCAGCCTCGTCCACAGATTTCCTGAAGTGAGCTCTCTGTGCCTGAGACACAGGGCATTTTCTTAGGGGTGCCTTTTTTGAACTGGCTCTGGACTGTGTTGCCTGATTAAAGGCAAGTCTGCTGAGATCCCAGCATGTGACAATGATATGCTGTGCTTTCTGTTCCATGGGCAGCTTAGCGCTGCTCTGTGCTGGGCATTTAGGAGGACAGTAAAGAGAACTGTGTGTGGGTACTAGTCTTAAATATATCACATACCCCTGATGCCTTGCAGTTGGATCTAAACTAATGGGGAAGACAGCGCTTTAGCTCTTGTGCCATTAGCTGTCTTATTAGTGGCATCTTGCTGTATCTCACTTTTAAAGGAATAATTTGCAGCCCACCAATCCCTCTGGGATGAAGGGAGTTCTGTCCAGTATTTTCTTCTAAAATTAAGTCAGTATGGGGGTTACTACAGAGGAACATGGAGACCTTTAGTTTTTCATATTTATTACCATCTCATTGGGACTGTGTAGGCAAAGGAGCAGTCTGAGGTAGCAGATAACCTTTGGGCGAAGGAAAAAAAGAACAAAAAGTGGTATAAGATGCAGCAACAATATATCTGAATCTCCAGGAAATCATCTAATCCCCAGTTAATATAAAACATGCCTAAAATTAGCAGGTTTTTTGAAATTGGTGTTTTTATTGCAGAAGTAAGCTGTGCAGCTCCAAGTGTTGTGAATTTACTGGGATATTACTACAGAAAGGTTCCTGGAGATACAAGATGGGAACCTCGTCTGTTAGGCTCAAGAGTTGTGAACTAGATCACATGTTGGTGTGTGGAGTTGGAGTGTACTCTGTAGGAAATGGGGAAATTCTGGAAGAAAGCTTTTGTAAACTTATTCTGATTTATTCTGAAAAACACATATATTAGATACTGCTGTTAATGGTGTGTTATACTGGTCAGTGTTAGGAGTAAGAGGCAAGGCTCAGATTCTCCTGTGCACTTCCTTCAAGGTGTATATAGTAAACTCTTGCATCAAAGTTTCAGTATCTGTATCAGTTGGACTTCTCCAGGTAAGGTGAGGACTAAAAAACATTGTCTGAGGCTTTAAGGGTGATTTGGGCACAGAACCCTGAAGTTCTTGGGCAGATGGAATACCAGGAAATTGACTTTTATGGTTTTGAATGACTGCCACTTATTCTCTTGCCTTTCCTATCTCTCCCCTACCCTTAAACTTGCTCTAGTCGATTATATGGAATTAGACTTTATTGGAATGACTGCATCAGGCAACAGTGAAGTCTCCCATGCACGCTTTTCCAGTAGCTAAGAGGCTGCTTTTGAGCTCGAAGTGTATTGCTGAGTTGCTTTAAAAACTACTTTGGTACTGGGTCACGGGAAAGGTTTTCAGGACAGTGTTTTAACCTGATGCATCTCTATCAGCAGCCATCAGCAGCATCACTTCTGCAGCTTTTTCAATAAGAAAATAAATCTCACCCTCAATTTTCCTGGGCTCTGCACATCAGTTCCATGTATTAAAATGCACCAAGAGAGTACGGTGTAAGAGGGTGGTTGTGTACCTCCCAGTTAACCATGGTAATAATTAAGCGCACACTTAGACCAGTGGACCCATGAGTACCAGATCTGGGTATACATTATATGTGACGCATCAGTGAGACTGGGGCAGATGTCCAGGTGCTTCTTGTCTCCTCCATCCATTGTATCATGGTTTCTGCAGGAATAGCGCCTGGATGTGGGGTTCCAACGGGGCCCCATACATTCCTGCTTTGCTTGCCAGCCTCTGGAAATGTGGGAAGAGCTGTAGTGACAAATTATCTGGAAAGGGGAAAGTGCCCAACAGCTGTAACAGGCAGCACTGCTGCTAGCCTCACCTCTTGTAGTTTTCATCAGGAAATGCCGATTTGACTTTGAATGTCTTTAAAGTCCTTTTTCACAACATGTTGGCAAATACATAGTCTTGGAAAGATTTAGTATGATGCTGCCAATTTTACAAGGCTCCCAATAAGAGTCAGTTGCCCAAGAAAAAGGCAATGCATGAGCAGTGAACTGCTTCCTGCCTTGCTGCTTTGTAAGAGTTAGTTGAGGAGTGAGAGCCCCATTTTGGGCATTGTTTGTGAGTCCCTTGATGGTAGAACTGCATGTGTGTGTGTGTATTTCCTAATCATCCTTCCTCTAAGACTAGTTCTACATATGTAAATCAAAAAAATAAAAGACCTTACAGATTACAGCAGTCTGTATCACCATAGTCTTACCATTTTATAGAAGGGCCAGACTGGTGTGCTGATATCTGGAAGAGAATTGGTGATATGACAGAAAGTACACAGCTGTTGAAATAGATATTTGAATTTTTAATGGATGAACTTGGAGAGCAGTTCCATCAGCCTTATATTGTTCAAGATCTGTCTCTATCATGTACTTTTTCTCAGTAGAGTGAAGACATGGTCCCCAGGGAGTTAATAATAATTCTTTCATCGTGGGGAAAAAAGTGAGAGGAAAAAATGAGCCACATAAGATTTGCCCATGACATTTAGAGTCCAAATTGGAGTTTTTCTGAGTAATTTATCTTTGGATATTTGCCAGGAGGGAGTGTAGGAGAATATGAATGAGGGCATCTTAGTTATGTCTGAGCTTTCTGATAGCTGAAGACAATTTTTCGTGGCTCCGTGCAGCTTGAAGATCTATGTGTGTGATCTCTTCTCCAGCAGATGGAAGATAACATTAGGAGGAGTACTTTAATTATCAAAGCATGGGAATTACTCCAGTGCGGTATCACCCTGGGACACCACTTTCTTTCAGAGTGACAGGTGATGTGTTTCTGGGATGTTAGAGAGAGTTTTTTTCCCTTGCTGCACTGAACATGTGTACACAAGATTTTCTCTGGCAATATTAAACCTGTCCACAATCTGTATCTGTTGCTGGTGAGGAAAGCAATGAAAATAAAGTACATCCTTGTAAAGAACATAACAAGTACAAAGGGACTGAAGGAAGAGGGTATTCAATTTGATTAATATTTCTTTCACAATCTGCTTAGATTTTTTTAGTTCCTATGAACTACCTTTTGAAACATGTAAAAGATGATTAGACTGACATAAATGGAAAACTTCCTGCATGGAAAGGTTATTTCTCAAAGCATGTAGCAGTTTTTATTTCCTGGTGCTGTTGGCTTTCTGCTTGCACAGGTGTTTGTGCAACTTCACACTTCCATCAAGGCTTCTCTTTGCACCATGCAGTGTTGCATGTGAACCTACCAACAGTCCTGCATCCAGACCTTCCTTTAATTTCGAGGAAGAACATTCAGTATGTTCTTGTGAGTATCACGAGTTAACTGATGGAGGCACTGACAGCCTTCTGTGAATTGCTTACAACTTGGCCATGTTGCTTCTGCGTGTCTCTCGGGAGGCAGCTCTGAGTGTCAGCCCTTGCTTGGAGGGAGGACGAGAAAGGACTGTGCAACCATGGGAGCTGTGGTTCAACAAGGTGTCCTGTGGCACCTGGAGAAATGTGTCCTGGGGAAGACAGTGTCTGCCCTTTTCTGCACTGAAGCATGTTCTGGTCCATAAGAGGAGCACCCACCTGCTGCATGGCACTTTGGGGAGATTGCTGTGTTTCCAGCAGACAAGACTGGAGCACTACATTTATTCTTCAGTCTCTGCTTGTTTCTCATCTACTTTTCCCTACAGCTGTAAGAAAAGTCCCATGAAGAGCAGCTAAGGACTTTGGACTTGTCTAGTTTGGAGGAAAGGAGGCTGAGGGGCAACCTCACTGTTCTCCATAATTTCCTGAGCAGGGAAAGTGGAGAAGGATGTGTGATCTCTTCTACCCGGTTTTCAGTGATAGGATGCATGGGAAATGGTTCAAAGCTGTGTCAGGGGAGGATCAGACTGGACAATAGGAAACATTTCTTTGCCGAGAGGGTGTCCAAACACTGGAACAGGCTTCCTAGGGAGGTGTTTTATGCCTCAGGCCTGTCAGCATCTAAGAGACACTTGGACAATGCCCTTAACTTTTGGTCAGCCCTGAACTGGTCAGGCAGTTGGACTAGATGATCATTGTAGGTCCCTTTCAATTGTAATATTTGGTTCTATTCTAATATTTTAACGTCTGGACACTGGCAGTGGAATTCACCTGTGCTAATGATATACAGCAGACCATGAGGTTGACAAAAGCCATGCCTGAGACCATATTTGTCTCAGTCACCACTCCTTTTGCTCTGGAGGAGGTTAGGAGAAAGCCACTTGAGGTAGCCCTCTCCTGCATGAAGGAAATGCATTTCGTAACCTATCTGTGCTTCTCAATGCAGATCAGGGTAGACAGTTTGTGTCTGTCACACCTCCATCCAAATTCATAAAGATTTTGAGATCTTGTTGATAGAAAATACTCAGATACGTTGTCCCACTGTCCATCCATGTGGATTACTGTGTATGAACTTGTTCCTTTTACCACATAACTCCTGTAGCCTCATTGGTGGCATTAACTTACGTTTGTACAAGCAGTCTGTGCTTTGTTCCTCTGAAACCTGGGGCAGACCAGGAACAGTCAGGTTTCGGGCTGGGTTTTGAAGTGAGGTGAAGAATTACTTTCTGTGATGCCTCCCTGCATAATTCACGGGTACGTCTTGATACCCATCCAGTTACAACCTATATCACTACAACTCAATCCTGTTTTTCAACATGAACTTCCTAATCTTAGCTCATGTCTTATCTTCAGGAAATGCTGTTGTAGTAATCCCACGGCTATTTTTGTCTGTCTTTGGGTGCTCACCAGCACCAAATAGTACAGATGGGACATGGTAAATAGTTGAGGTTCTAAATGTCAAACCCCAAGATCCTGTTACAAAGAACTTAAGACAGCAGATGTGTTGCTCTACAAGCTTTGTTTAAGATGAACATGTTTATTACTTCCTAAATATTTTCTCTGTTTTATTTTAGTATTTATGAAACTTTTCCTGAGTTAAGTAACTTCTGTAATTGGCATGTGATTAATACATTTAATGGAGTTTCAGTCTAGAATGTGATTCCTTTGGCACGCTTTCTGATTTTTTTTCTTTTTGCTATTCGTGTTTGCCACCTGAGACACCTTGATTTTTTTTGGCATAACATTCATTTTTTTAGTTCATAGCATTATTATTTTATCAAATAACCTGATAAATTGGTACAGCAAGCCTGCAGCAGCAATCAAAGCACTGATGCTTTCTAATGATGCACTTTACCTCTGCTCTATTATTGCTGCCCATTTCATTATTTGCAAGTTGATTACAGCTGCATTTCTCAGGGGCTATGAAATATTCAGCAGCCCAGACTAGCCTGGGGAGAATTGCAGTCTTTGCAGCTGAACACCTGCCCTCAAAGGCAAAGAAGAACCAAAAAGTTCTTGTGTTTAGAACTGATGGGGAAATTCCTTCTTTTCTTTAGCTTTCCCACAACACTGAACTATAGGTACACACTAATTAAAAATTGAGACTTTACTTATGCATGTCATTGAATGGGGGGAAGAATAAGAATAAATATGCAGCTACTGCATTTCTCCCATATTTGCTTGGCCACGGCAAAGAAGGAAAAAAATGTTGGTATAATTGGTTGCCTGTGTGTCAGTGTGAGGTAGTTGATGTTCGTGGTGGAGTTGGGGAAAAACAGGCAATAAATATTGCCAGTTGTGTTCTCACATTGTGTCTCTCCGGAGGACTACCCAGCAATGATTGACTGAAATGTACAATATTTTACCAAGTAGGAAACAGATAAGATTTTTATAAACAGGATACTTCATCATTAAAGTATAGAAACAATTGCTTTGACCTTGACACTGAATGAGTAAGGCTAGCATTGTGATAATTGAGAATGTAGCTAAGCAACAGTTCTCCAGGAGCGTGCACTGCTTTATTTTTAGTAGAGTACACCAGCAAGGTGGTGGCGGGGGGAACACATACATGGGTATGAATGAGTGAAACAACTAGTTAATGATTACAAAAAAAAATTTCTTTGTGCAAAAAGTTTGAATTGTAATATGTGCTTATACTGATTTTTTGATTTGGATTTACATCAAAAGAAAGTAATTGAATCAATATATCCTTCTGTGGTCTGAACAAGCAGATAGCCTGACAGTATCTCTGATTTCTTAAGCTGCTTTAGTAACTTGAGTCTCTTCTGAAAATTAATGGTGTAGAAGAAATGGCATATTCCTTCAGAACTAGTCTGTTTTATATCTGTTTCTGCTTACTTTGGTGGTGATTATGTTTCCAAATCTTACAGATTAGCATTGCAGGGAGTAGTTGATTTATTGCTCTGACTTTGGTTTAAACCAGTCTTACAATACCCTAGAGAGCTAGTCCTCTACGAAGTTAACAGTGTAAGACCCTTTAAATCTGAAATAAACTTTCTTCTAGCTAAGTCAATGCACAGACCAAGTTAGTTAATTTTTCATGTAGGCAATGGGACAAAAAAAGTCTGAAGGTAGTAATTTTTATTATGTAGGCATTGCAGGACAAATTGCCACCACATGGCCCCTCTGTTGCCCTGGAAATAAAAGTATGTGTTGCAAGGCTAGTGCCAAGGGGAAATTTGCAACCTCTTTACCTTTCTCTGTTTCTAGTAAATCTCTCATCACTGACCTGGGTACTCTTTCTTTGGATCCTGAACCAATACAATTGCTAAGTAACAATGAGCTTCTACTCATGAAACCCAAGCAGTTACAGAAATCTCTCTGAAGATACTGTTCCTCTTGAGTATTTTGAATATAAGACGACCTTTTCCTAAGGTACTTTTCTCTGGATATGATTTTAAATTTGATGAACCAGAGAATATAGTGTATATTGTCATATTCTTGAAGTGTGGCATAATTGAATTCTGACTTAAAAATTTTTTTTATATTTTTTTTTTTTCTTAGGAGGAAAGGTTTGTCAGTACTGTATCTCACCTGAACATCTACCCCTACAGCGACTACAAGGTAATTGTTTATGCAACTGCTTTCTGTTTCCTGTGGTGGTCAGCTTGGCTTTAACTCAGTTTTGCTGAAGACTCGTGATTTATGAAGGTGCCAGCACGAAGCAATTAAACTTGGTAGCAGTGGTGTTACAAGTAGCTTTTACAGAAACTGTTGCTTATGGCTTCAAGATCCTGGTGAGCTGTGTCAGATTGCCAGTGTTTGTGTACAAAATAAAGATGTGATAAATTTTGAAAATGCACTTGTTGTTTTCGTGTCTTAAGAAGCAGCAGTACCAGTCCCACCTGAAAGGTAAAATCTGCTGAATATGGGGTTTTATGTGGTCGTTCAGAAAGTTGTTCCTTAGCCCTCAGTATCCCAGTCTTCTAGCTGGTTTTCTTCCTGGAGCTGTGTGAGGGGCATCATGTGCCCTGCAGTGCTGACACAGGCTTTCCTGCCACAGGAAGGTAGTTTTGGTCAGTGTTTATATTTTGGTCAAGCAAAGCGGTGACTACCTCATCAGAAATCACCATCTTAGCTCACTTTGCCGAGTTCATAAAAGCTATTTCTGCTGTTGCACTTGTGGTAGATGCTGCAGATCTATACATCAATATGCTCGTTTCAAAGCCTGTTTGAAAGCATAGCTAATGAGGTCACCATGGGTGTGGACAGAAACTAAACAAAATAGACTACTGGGGGTTCATATTTCATGTTCAAGTTACAAAGCTCTCCCACTGTGCTGGATGCAGAAGAGTATCGTGGTTAGGAAGCTGGTGTGGGCATGCAGTCTGCAGAGCAGAGCTGGTAGCTCTGTGTGGAGACCAACAACATCCAGCCTTCAGTAGGAGGCTGGTGCCGCTTATGTTCATTTACTGGAGGTCTGATGAGATTTGAGCAACGCCAAATTTATATTGGATTGCCACTTAAATAATGTCTCCCAACACCTGACAGATGGTGAATTTTCAAGCACTGAAGTTAATTTTCATTCCAAGTGTCCCAGCCTGTGCTGGGTGGCTGTTACTAATAAGTGGTGATATGGTACCGGACTGGACTTGAGTTGGTTGTATGTAATGCACACAATTTGCCTGAGTTGAGAAATACTGGGGAGATTTCAAGTCCCTCTCTTAGTGAGTAAAAGTCTTGAAACTTTACAAGGAATCAGTTCTTGCTACTGCATATGAAACAGGTGGTCTTTACTTATTGCATATTGGTAGTACTGCAAACAAAAAACTGTCAGGGTAACCCCACAGTTCTAACTGACCTCCTGCATGTTCCTAGCTTTTCCTGAAGGAAAGTTGATTTGCCCAGAGAAGCTTAACTTCTTTAACCCCAGACAGGTTTAACCTTTCCTTTGCAAAATGGAGTGCACGTCTCTGGTAACATATTGGTTACCACAACTTGTCTGACCAGGTACCTCCTGAGCTACGACTGGTTGTATGAGTTTGTGTGGACATACTGTGAGACCCTCTCTGTCTCTTTTTGTTATCTCTGCGTAGTACAGAGATGCTTCAGTCCCAGATTTGGAGCTCATGAGAAAGGCATAAATAAATAAATACAACATACATATGGTTCATAGAACCATTGCTTCTTGGGAGTAGTTGTCTTTAAAATGAATATAGAAATCCGTAAGCTTGTACAGATACCTTAGAGATAAAATTAATGTAAAATCAATTTATTACCACTCATGCTTCTGGTGTCTTACCTTATGGAGGCTAGAGATGTGTAATAGATGTCTTTAAATCTGTCAAAGATGAAATGTTTTACTTCTGAACTCTCATTTTCTGTGAAAGATCAGGAAATGAAACACCTCTGCAAGGTGAGGGGTTTCTCTCTCTCTTCTCTGTTGACTAGCTCATCATTTTGGAAATTCTGTTTGCAGTAAAAATGTGTTGATGACTCTGAAGCATGTCTGTAGGACCTGGTTAATCTGAACTCTTGCACAGGAAATCAGAACTTGTGATTGATGATACTATCATGCTGTGTAATCCTCCATCAGCATTAGACAGCAACACAGTGCCATCTGAGGACAGCTGCGTTATCATTTCAACTAAAACCTGGGAACTTTAGAGCTGGAAAAAAAATTGTTTTATTTGGGTTTTAGGGACTTTCAGAAATCTAGGCGTACTTCTCTGATTTATAGTACAACCCAGAAACTGCCATTTGGCTGTGAGTGAGGCTGGAAGGTGAGGGCGGGATCCTTTTTCAACCAGCTGTATTGGTGGTGAAATAGTATCAATCTTCAGCCTGACAAATTTTGGACTGTGTAAAAAAACAAATGACCCCTCCATGGGTCACATGATGGGTATGGTTTAGAGAGCAACCAAAGGAAGTACCTTCAGATGGAAGTGGAGAAGGCAGGTGTGACCAGAGATAAAGCAGGTCACTGAACTGAGGACTTTGTTCAGCCAGTCAGGCTGTCAGTGTGGAGCCACCTCTCCAGGCACTGCATGCACACAGGTCTGGTGTTTCACTGAGGGGTTCTTCCCAATGTTCCTGTGGCTTTCAAAGGCAGTGTCAAGATGTTACAGCCAGTGTCAGTTTCAGGAAGCATAATTATTCATTTAAATAGCATAGAAAGGATAAGAAAGTGCAAGTTGAGTGGTCATGAGTCAAGTGTCCAAGGTCAAGTGGCCCTGTCTTCTGGGGGCTGGCAGAAATACCTGTTGTGTGGTCATTTTCTTAGAAGCAGAGGAATGACTTGTAACATGGATTCCCTGGGGTAGGTGGGATGAGGGACATGTGAGGGGTAAAGAGCAGGGTGAGGGTCTCTTGGGTCTCTACAGCAGACAGCTGAGGTGTTTGCAGGCCATCCCCTGCAACTTAACATCTTGCAAAGAACACACAGGACTGGTTTGTTTCGCACGTGTGGTGGCTGTAGCTGGGCATCACACTAGTCTGCCCATGTTCCCAGTGTCTTTGCTCTGGGTTGTCTGGCTTGGTATTGGCATGGCAGAGGCACATGAGAGCTGTGGTTGAAGGAAAATGTGTGAGCTGGGTGCCAGCTGGAGAGGGCTTGCTGGCATCGAAGCGTTCAAGGTGGAGGGAGCGCTGTCAGGGGCCTGGCCGTGCCCCTTTCCAGAAAGGCAGCAAGAAGGGATGAAGTGGCACTTTTCTCAGAGCAACTTTGGTGCACAGGACACATGGTTTGGTGCTTACAGTTCTCAGCTTGCCTATGTTGGAAATTACTGAGGCTTAGCTGTTCTGCTTTCTGTTTCCTTTCTGGCTGTTTTGCACTCAGGGGTTGGGGTTTGTAAGTATTCAGCATAAATAGAAATCCATACAAGCTTCAGCCTGAGGCTTCTTNCCTGAGAAGTTCCCTCTTCTTGTCTTTATCACTTCACTTTCTTGGAGTTGGTAAAAACATTTTCTACCAGTGTTGATGCTAATGGGCTCCACCACCACTGGCTGGTGTGAGCCTCAAGGTATCTTGTGTCTCCGCCACCGTCAGTAGTAGCTTCTGCACGTCTGCAGGTTTCTTTCCCTGAGATGTCACGTTTTCTCTCTGCTTTCTTTAGATTGCCCTTCCAGATGGCTGGCTCTCCTGCAGGAGTAAGCAGCCCCAGGCAAGGGCGCTCAGCTGCAGCTCTTCAGTCTGAAAGGGTCATAAATACATGAAGTTTGTGCTTTTCATTATACTGAACGTAACAGGAGGAGCCGCCTTGTCGGCAAGCTCCCAAGGGTAGAATCTGCACTAAAAGGTCTGCAAAACAGCAGGGGGGTGAAAAAAACCCCTTTGAGAGCAACGTCCCTGAGCTGGATGTTGGTGACTTGGAGTTGGGGATCTCAGAGGTCAGGCATGGGTCTGACTGCAGCTTGCTAGTTTGTCTTTACCTCTTTGTTTTTGCTGTTTGCCTGGCCATACTGCTGAACCTGGGATGTCTGGCTTTCATGAGGGCTGCTAGGAGGACTAGCAGCTTGCCCCTTGTCCCAAACTAGCCTGCCCGTATCCTCACCAGCATGAGATCTATGTTTTCAATGAACACAGTGGGAAGGCAACATTTTTGAGGAGACAAGGAAGGGTGAGACTTCAGCCTCACTGGCCATCAGTGAACTGGGAAGGGAGGTGATGTGTTGTCAGCAGGGCCTGAGTTCTGCCGCCTGGCACAGCCCGAGCTTTCCTGGAGCTGAAGGACACATAGAAGGGAGAAAGGAAGGAGGTGTAGGAGTCAAGCTTGTGCAAGTCCACCTTCAGTAAGGTGTGGGAAAGCAAGTGAGCAGCAATTCCTACGATGCCGCCTGCTGTATGGTGTGTTTAACATAACCTGCCCTTCTTGGACATAATGCAAAGGAATTTAAGAACTGCCTTATGACAGGACTTAGGCTTGTTTATTTAGATGCGTCCTGTGAGAGTGGAGTGATTCAGATATTCCTGCGACGGGTTTGCGTCTGCGAGTGGTGGGGACTGAACCAGGAACTGCGCCGACTGCAAAAATAGGCTTACGTTGCAGGAACGACTAAGACTATTACAGAGCTGCATGAATGATTAATTTACCCTGCTTTTGTCTCATTTTTGATCCTGTGTCCTCTGGAGAAAAAAAAAGGCGATTTTGGAAGATGTTTTTAAAATAAACAAGTCAGTTGTAATAACAGCTTTACTATGCAGATGTGCACCAGCACTACTCCAAGAAGAAGAATAAAGAGTCACTTGCTACCATTTCTCTGCAACGTGAATATTTGAAATTTGTAGACAAGTAATCACTGAATGCTTTGCAATCAGAATATTTATTCATATTTTAGGAGCATAATGTTACTAATCTTGAAATAGTATACACAGTGATATAGTGGTAGGGCTTTCTTAATAACTCTTTTAAACTCAATGTAGAAAGAATTTGTTTTGTTATTAAAATTACTCCAGATATTTGAGACAGACTTCGGCCGAACAACTGCCTTATATGTGCTAGACACATATTGATTTTTTTATCTTAGCCCAACGTTTCCCCTGGGCATCATATTATTTATTCATAAAGCAGAAATGATGTCTGACAGGCAGTTAGAGGGATGTAGAGCTGTAGTCCAGAAACAATGTGAAAAGCTTTGCAAGGACCCGGAGAAATCAATGTGCTGATGCTAAAGAGCAGCCTTTTAATTCTGAGCACACATTCTTGCAATCATTCAGTGTGGAACAGGAAATTTAAATAACAAATAGTTACTATTAAAACTGCAGGCCTAAATTTTCATTCATCTTTATTCCAATTATCCAAGCCAAGGTGGAAGTAGGCCCTGAAGGCAGCGAGCCAAGCCCAGGCACCTCTTAGCCATAACACAGGCTTGCTGCTCTAGCCCCGATTTGCACATTTGTATGTAGATTTCTGTTGGAAGTAAGATATTTCTATCAATAAAGATTTAGAACCCGAACATTGTTCAGAGAGCCAAGACATTCCTAAAATCTGTGTGATTCGTCACCACTTACTCTAATTGAGTGTTACACTGATGTCTGTACAGCGGAGTGAAATAATAAATAGCTGGTATTTTTAGAATGTGAGTTGAAATATTTTGATAAGCTAGTCATTGTGATAGACCTGATTGAAAAAAAAAATCAGGCCAAACGAGATTTGTTCTGGTTTTGTTCATTCCAAATTAGATCACAGCATACTATCAAGCAGTGTTTGCTGAGGGAAGATATGTTTTATTTCGAATAATGTTTTTTCTACTGAAAAAAAATCAAACTCACGAGTAATCTTAGGAAAATTTTAATCTGACTTTATACCTCTCTCAACAAGATAAATAACTATTGAAGTATTATATTTTAAATGAGATGGACATTTGAACATCTGGTCCAGTCGGGCCACTATGGAATTTGTTTCTTGTTCTTCAAAAAGCAGATAATGCAGTCAAAAAATAGCATGTCAACATGTAATTAAGTATTTCATCTTGATGTATAAGCACAAGGGAGCTGAACTAAATTTGTTCTGGCATTTCTTGACTTTCTAGGACTTGACTTTGAACCTGAATCTTCTTTGATATATATTGGATTGGGAATTTCAAAATTTGCTTTGCATATTTCAAGGGGGGAGGGGAAATGTAAGAAAATAATTCATTTCTACTCTATAGACATGAAAATTACTATCTTTCTCTTGATTAATAAGAAGGTTGTGTTACTTACAGTAAACCAAGACACACATTAACCTTGTGAAGCTAAGAAGTTCGCATGTATTCCTCAAATTGGTCTGCAGAACACCTTATAGCTGTTTTCCTCAGGGAAGGTGTTTTCCCCAGGGAGGGCTTTGGCCTCTTCAGTCGTGAAACATCACAATAAATGCAATTTTAAATCGCTCAACTGGGACAGCATAGTCTGTGTCCATCCAGAATAAGTTAAGAGTGCCTGAAACTTGCACACATTTGTATTTTTTCACTGGGAGATGGTACGGCTTTGAAAAGAAGGGAGAAATGGTATCTTGTAAGAAATCATGTGTATGAACTTTTAGTGTTCTGGCATATGATGGCATTGGGAAAGCACTACAGTGTTTTCATATGCCTGTCTTTCATGGATTTGAAAACCTAATTTCAGTTGACTCAATCTGAAGAAAGTGTAGCAAACCCAACATTTTTCTAGGTTATTGTATGTTACAATGGACACATTTTTTATGGTTGTTATCTGCTGAGGACATGAAGTCATAAGAATACTTAATTTCCCCTGAATGGATGCATTTTCATTTGCTCTTGCCAGTACTTTTGAATGCTGCCAACAACTTGCGAGAGTTACCATGTATTTAGAAGTAGGTTTTAAATAACAAATTTACTGCATGGCGTTACAGGTGACAGTCTTATGTAGTGACTTTTAAATGTCACTTTTCCAAACTGTTGAACTATAGCTGTAATAATAATTCTTTTAATCTATTTAGATAGCTGGTAGCCAGTCAGTTAACGAGGTTTGTTCATCAAAAGCTCAACTGCATTTCTCTGCCTTTCTGAACTCGGTTTTCTTAATTTAGTTCTGTCCTTACTGTTGTCAGGAACATAACTCTTGGCTTTTGACAGCAGAAAAGTACCCACCACAGATAAAGCACTAAAACACGAATACACGCCTTTTCTGCTTCACCGGCCCGGAGTGCACTTCAGGACACTCAGGCAGGGGATGTGTGCACCAGAGCTGTTCACCCAAGGTCCAAGCTCTTGTCAGCGGAGGGAAGTGACTACTTTTAGGACATGGTTCATTTAACATATTTTGCAGGCTTATTTTATTTTATGGTGAGGTGTGTCTTATAAAAACCCTGTACGTAAGTACCCAGTTGTGGGGTGGAGTTCAGTTTCAGGCTGACACATGCATATTGAGTTCCTTTATGAGCAGCTGGGTCTTCATGTGAGTGCAGCATCTCCCTTGGAGTCAGTGGGGATGTCATCCCTGTGTCTGGTGGAGCCTCGAAAGCCTTGCCACTTTCCCTGGGCCTGGTGCTGGTTAGTGGAATCACTCACAATGGATGAAAGACTGGGCTGGACAGGACACAGTGTTCATGTTATCAGGATCCAGTTGGTGTGCTTTTCTGACCTATATTGATTAGTGATGATAATACATATAGCTAGCAGTATGTTACCTACTGGCTTTCCTTTGGGTGTTGATTCTTGCTAGTTTTTAAAGGACACAGTGAAGAGTACTAAACAAAATAATCAAAGATAGCCCATATTTTTTACAGGCATTTTGTTGTTAAGGTTTGTGTGAATACAGTGTAGCACAGCAAAAAGAGTTTTCTTAACTTTGTGATATTGTTGTTTTCCTAAAATTGCTTTCTTTTGATGCTTTGCTGAAACCTTTGATGAAAAGTGGTTGATTTGGAAACCACTGTTAAAAAGGTCTTGTATGGGAATCTTTGGTAAGACACCTAGCCTTATCAAACAAACAGGTATTTTCAGAGGCTTAGTAAGGATGGCAGGTACTAGCCCATCTCACAGGTCAGTTGGGCTAAAGGCTGCACTGCTGTTGAGACTGTCATCTGCTGAGAGGCAAATGTGTTTTAAGACCAAGGTTTGCTACTGAGCTCAAATGAGCTCCTCTTAACTTGGTAAATGACTGAGCTAAGGAGGTGACAGAAAAAAATACTACCTCAAATATTTTCTAACAGAATTAAATAGCAAGTACATTCGTAAATCAATTTATAAAAGACCAAATTAGTTATGGAACACAGAACTGTTCCAACTGTTGCGTACAGATATTTTAGGAGTCATTAGAAGATAGTAGCTCATTATAACAACTGGCATAGTTAATGATGTCCTGATTTTAAAAAATGAATGGTGAAAGTTGTTGAATAAGCATGCTTCTTCCTCCAGAGATGTCTGTGACTGAGCCATGTTTAGGAGCCAGCCCTAGGGATGCCTGTGGCCATGAAGCAATGCCACCCCTCAGTCCACTGTCAAGCATGGTCCACATATAGCTTGTGTGCCTTTTACCTTGTTCAAACTTGCTGTTAAAAGAAATTTGTTTCCTTGTGAGCATTTCTGTAATGTTTGTGTATTTCTCCAGTAATAACTGTAGTAAGAAGCAGTCTGATTTCATATTCAAAGCCATTCCATCCACACAGCCCTCCAGTTCACTTTCAATATCAGCTTTGTCACTGACCTGCTGTGTATTCAAAACAGCATCAATGTGGCAGTTAGGGATAGGCGAATGGAAGATTACGTAATGTGACGGAAAGCAGCAAGAATCGAAACTGTTCCCTACCCTATTTCTCCTAAAGATAAGGAATCACCCGAAGAATGTAACCCCTCCTAAAACCCTAGTAGTTTTCTATTTCTTACTAATCTTAGCTATTCCACCGTCCCCCTTCTGACGTAGTAAATCCCCCTAGACTATATAACCACATAAAATGAGATAATAAATGCCATTTCGACCGTCTACCATATTGATATCGTGTGTGTCTTTGGCCCGAGTGGCCCGGGAGAGGCTGGGCTGCCGTGCTGTAGTCTTGAACCAGGTCGCCCGCCTTTGCATCAAAAGGCAACAAATGGTGCCGAAACCCGGGAACCAGCTCGGGTGACGGGATTTCTCCTGAACAAGAGACAGCGGCCAGAGCGGCGGGTCCGACTTCTGGCGGAGGAGACGTCCCCAAGAGACCTCCAGGCAGCATGAAAGCCATGGCAAAGGTCGTAAGTTCACTCCATAGGCAGTGGGGAATTAGGTGCAAAGCTAAGGACTTTTATCTTGCAATCGCAAGACTCCTTAAGCTGGGGGCGATTAAACGTCCCGTAAATATATTACTTTTGGAGGTGTGGAAGAGGTGCACAGCCGCGTTAGCAAAGAATACGAAAACCTCGGAAAGCGGCAAATATCTAAAAGCGTGGGGAAAAGTAAAAAAAGCCCTGCGCGGAGCGAGAGAGGAGCAAGAAACATGGCAAACTGCACGTATATGTTTATTAGCCACCCCCGGGCTGGGGGTGGGGGCAGCAACACAGACGAATCCCGGGCGCGGTTTGTCCGAGAACGGGGACTCACGGGAACCGGGCGCGTTTCCCTCCCTCCCCCCGAGCCCGAGCCCAAATGCCCCAAGACCCCCAAAGACCCCCCCGACCCTCTCGCCAAGCCCAGCGGGTCCCCCTCCCCCCGCGACACCTCCCCGAGCGTCCGCGGTTCCTCCATTCAACCCTCCGCCGCCAACCAACGATCTGATGCTGGGAGCACACCAACGCGCACAGCTCTTTTGGGAGGGATTAGCACAGGAGGCGAGGGGAGCCGAAAAAGCGGCCAAAAAAGAAACACATGCCGTGCCACCACCTTACACGACCAATAATGGCACCGGCAAGGATGGGGAGGGGCAAGGCCAGAATGCCCGTGGCGCGAACAAACAAAAACCGCGGGTGTCTAATAATGCGCGTGCGCGGGAAAAAAACAAGTTGCGCAACCAACAGCAGAAGCCGCAGGTTCCTGCAAACGCGCGTACGCGAAAAAGCAACAGACAGTGCATGTCTAGTCAGAAACCGCACTCAATGCTATTCCCATATAAGAAAAAGACCTCCCCTTACGGAAAGCAAAGCAAACCCAGGGGGCGGGATCGGCACCACCCCCGAAGGGCGGAGCAGGGCCGAGGCCACACAAAATGGCACAAAAGCCCGAAAATACTCTGGCAGTCTACTTCCGGCTCTAACTCCGACCAAAACAGCTCCGGCAGCTCCACGGAGTGCACGAACACCAAGTGGGACTCGGAGCCGGAAGAAGCAAAGCCAACGCGGTATAAAACAAAAAAAAACAAAACTTCAAACCATGCCAAAAAACAATCGCAACACAGGAAGAGGGGACACCTCGCTAAAAAATGCAAGTCCCGACCCCAAAAAAACAAAAAAGGGAGGGGGCGGACGGGCCGTACTCTGCCTCCTCCCACCACGAATGCAGGGCGGCCCATCTATATCAACCCCCAGTAGGGCAGGGGACTCTCATTCCCCATGCCTCCACAGGCAGCAGCCAGTTTTACACCCCCACAAACGGCACAATTGCAAAATTTCGCAATACCGCCGGCAACACTCTCGCATCCACCACAAACACAAGCCGCGCTTGTGCCACAGGGCCAGCAAAGAACGCCCCAAAGCGGGACCCCTGGGTAGCCCTAACTATAAAAATAGGAAAGAAACCCCTAATAGTGTGGGGGACATGCCGCCTCTATGGCAGTCAGAATTCCCACGTCATGGAACTTCAGTTTTGGGCAAACACGAAATCAGACTGTACAGTCAAAGAACCCTGCACAACCTTCCTAGAAGTTAAAATCACAAGCTCTTACGTAACCCCCCCCCAAGGTAAAAGTCTGCCAAAACATCAAAACGCTTCATAACATGCAGCGCCTTGTAGAATCTCTGCAGTGACTCCGCAATATCATCCTAATTCCTCCCAAAGTCATAAACCCCCTGTATAACCTCCTAAAAAAAAAAGCACCCCTGAAAACCCAAGCAGCTGACGCCACAAGCAGCAAACTCCCTCAATTTCATCAAACACCAAATGTCCACTAGCACCCTTGCCAAGTGAAACCCAAACATGCCACTTAACCTATACGTCCACTTCACACCA
>VZRJ01002448.1:449-59490 GCA_013397565.1 Ptilonorhynchus violaceus
CCTCCACTCCAAAACAAGCTAGAGAAGACTCTTAGCACAGCTTCTGGGTTTGGCTCTCATTCTTTTCCTCCAGCCTTGTTTACTTCTCCCCAGACTTGAGATGATTGAGGAATAGGTTTCCATTTATCTAATCTCAGCAGTTTTAACTTTCAGTCCAAAGTTCCAGTCAGGCATCTTCAGGGAGGGGTGGGCTTCAGTGGCTTCTTTATACAGTTTTGCTATAATGAGCAAAACTTTATATCAATGTTTGAGGCATGAACTATTTCAGTCTCTGACACACATGGTTTGGAGAGTCTCAGTGGAAGCACTAAATTGAGGAGTACCATTCCTAAACCACGATAGCAAAAAACCCTGGGTGCCATTAATATCAGATCTTCAGATTACTTGGAAAGGTTTAGTCATCTTACAAGAGCAAAGCAGGAACCTGGCAATATACACAGGTTGTTACATTCATATGTATGCACTTCCCATTTGGGAAGTCCAACTATGTTTTCCTACAAATTTATCAATGCAAGGAAATTTGAAACATATGTGCTGGCACAAGCAAGCAGTTACCAAAGATGTTAGGAGTTCCTAGACTTTCTAAGGTTTATATTGTGCATTGGTAGTAATAAAGTTGTCGCTTGTTTCGAACTCACTCTTGCTGGAACATGCCCTTCACAAATTACTTTCCAAAGGCAGAATAATCCACAGTTTATTTTTAGAGATCTTTATTTTGTTTTGCTTTTCTTGGCAAAGTAAAGGTATTTTCACACCTGAAGGACAGGATGCCATCCAGAAGAATGTGGACAAGCTCAAAAAGTGGGTGCACAAGAATGTCATGATGTTTAATAAGACCAAGTGCAAGGTGCTACACCAGGTTGGAGCAAGCCCTGATATCAGTACAGGCTGAGGCATGAAGGGATCAAGAGCAGCCCTNAGGTCCAGAGGAGGGCCAGAAAAATTAACAGAGGGATGGAGCACCTCTCTTATGAGGAAGGACTGAGAATTGGGTTTGTTCAGACTGGAAAAGAGGAGGCTTAGGGTTGACCTAATTGTGGCCTTCCAGTACCTGATGGGAGCCTACAAGTAAGATTGAGAGAGACTGTTCACAAGGGCATGTAGTGGTAGAACAAGGGGCAATGGCTTCAAACTGTAAGAGGGTAAGTTTAGATTAGATATTAGGTAAAAATCCTTTACTGTGTGATTGGTGAGGCACTGGAACAGGTTGCCCAGGGAAGTTGTGGCTGCCCCATTATTGAAAGTGTTCAAGGCTAGGAGATGGAGCTCTGAGCTACCTAGTCAGTGAAAGGTGTCCCTGCCCATGGCAGGAGGGTGGAAACAAGATGATCTTTAAGGTCCAACCCAAACCATTCTATGTTTCTATAATTTTTGTATATGCAGTTGCATATACATTGTTAAAATTGATTTTAAGAAAAGAAATCTGATGATAGTACAGTTTTACCCAGCCTTTTTGATTTTGTTACTTCCTTCTTTTACTGTCTCATGATTTTTCTTCTCCTTTCCCACAGAGAACTTGATCTGACATTGCTGTTTTATCAGTATGTTTCATCATCTTGTTAAAAGTAACCTGTATTAAATTTAAGAAATCACCTGTGTGTGCCATCTTCTTTACCATTATTTGAGTGACCTTCCTGACAATTGGTTTATCAAAAATAGTTACGAGCTGAGCATGAAAATATGTTTTCTTCTTGCAGCCCGCAAATGATAACCTGCATAGAGATGATGAGAATGAACTCAGAGGAGATAAAGAAAGCTATCTCTGTGCTGTGTGTCTGGATGTTTATTTCAATCCTTACATGTGCTATCCATGCAACCACATCTTTTGTGAACCTTGCTTAAGGATGCTTGCCAAAGACAATCCTGCCAGCACTCCATGTCCACTGTGTCGCACTACAATTGCCAGAGTCTTTTTCCAAACAGGTATAAAAATGAAAGTTTTTACAACATAGAAAAATACTTGTAGCTTTCCTTCTTGTATGCATGCAGAGCGAATTTTGGTCATGTTAATCCACTGTGAGATTTTCTTTCCATTTAACTCCTCCTAAGACTATTCCATGCAGGGTCTCTTCAGTGTCAAGGAGCTATTCAGGATGTGTACTTTTAAACTTTTTATTTTAGAAGTGAGATTCTGATATTTTGTATTTCTTTCGTTTCTTCTTTCTAAATAATCACAAACTCTAAACATAATAAACATTTCTCAAGCTAACTACCAGAAAAGTATTTTTTATATTGCTAACTTAATAGCACACAAAAAATGCTCTTTTCATTTATGACATTAAATTTGGAAATTAAATTAGTGAAAACAGGCTGGCAGAGCTCTTGATTAATCTTCTTAAATTCTCCCATCTTGGCCTCTTACACCTCATCTCTAGTGTTCCGTACTTTTAACTGTAGGAAAACATGGTGGTAGGGGATGTTTGATGTCAGATTGGATATAGAAATAGAAGAGGGTAAGTAGTCCTGCAGAGAGAATATGTAGAACAGCATAAGCCAGTTTTTTATGTCCAGAGCTTATATGGTAGATTCAAGTACCATTGATAAAATTGCACTGTGGTATCTGGAGTTAGGTCATTTACAGCACTTAAAAATGTGCAAAGACAGATCACAAAGTAATGGGAAATGACTCAGCCATGCAGGAGTGTTTGTTTCATTTTAGGTGCTACAGAGATCTTGCAGCGATCCTCTTTAAACTGTTGTGAGTGCTGTGATGATGACAGGCTAGGGATGCAAACTAAAGTATGATTTCACATTGATCAGCAGAGCTGCCCACCTTCTGTTTCTGGTTGTGCACAAACTCTTCCCCTGCACAGGCGTAACTTTGTATGATTTGATGGCAGACCAGTTCGAGGAACTGACTGGGATAAATAAGAACTCATTTGTGTGGGAAGGAGAGATTTTTTCAGACAAATTGCCCCAAGATGATTCACTGAGCAACTGCTGGTGGCCAGGGATAGAGACTGGCTATCCCTGCACTGACTGCAATGCAGCAGAGAAAATGGATGGAAGGCTGCAGCCTGAGCACTCTCAGCACCCTGCCTGTCTGTGTATAGAGATTTCAAACTGTTCTCATTTAATTTCCTAATGTTTGATGCTTCGATTTGATGTAAAGATGAAGTGGCTTTCACTGATAGAGAGTTAGGTTTTCCTAGGGCTATTTAAATTTTTAAAAAGCTATTTAGCAGATTTGCTGCAGAAAAATACTACTGGGAGAGCACAAAGGGAAAATAAAGATGCTTCCTAAAATGTATTTGCGAAACTTTTCAACACCTTTAAAGTACAGTCATCTAAGTGAAATATTACCAGAATTATTTTTAGCCTTTAAGTACTTAGTATACAATGTGTAAACATGCCTGGTGGAAGGGAATGAAGAAGGAGCCATATTCTTCTGAGTGGTGCTCACTGCCAGAACAAGAGGCATTGGGCACAGTTTGAAACACGTGAAATCCCATCTGAACACAAGAAAACACTTTTTTCCCTGTGAGGGTGGTCAAACAGGCTGGTTAGAGAGGCTTTGGAGTACCCATCAAAACCCAACTTGACGTGGTTCTGGGCTCCTTCTGCAGCTGACCCTGCTTGAGCAGGATGGGCTGGAGTAGTTGTTCTCAAGACATCCCATTCAACCTAACCCACTCTGTTAAAATATTAAATAGGTATGTAGTTTTTTGGAGGAAAAGGATTTATGTGACTAAAGAGGAAATACAGTATCATAAATATGTAAATAGAGTCTACTATAAATAGAGAACCATGACAGTGTGTAAAATGTTTAGTATTAACAACTTCAGATGAGAGAAATCAGCAGCTATTTGTATATTCCCATTCAGTATATAGCAATATATGTTTGACTAAGCAATATATTTAAAAGTAGGTATGCTAATTTTGCTTTGTTTTATTATATATATTAAGAAAAATATTTTGAAATTTTCCAGTGCATAACATACTGAATAGCTTTTAACAATAAACCAAGGAGTATTGATGATAATATCATATCCGTAGAGAAATTAGTAAAACCAACACATTAAGATGGATGGTGCCACAGCAATGTGAAGGATAGTAATTTTTTTTTTTTTTTCACTCAGAAGATTTACTAACCCTTTTAAAAGTTATGCTAAAGTCACTGCTGCTATAGGTTTGTGCAGGCAGCAAAGCAAAGTTGCTAGTAGTCTTTATATATTTCTCTAATGCTGCAGCTGGGATGTCTTATTTCCCTCAGTAATTTATTTTGGATGCTTTCTGTGGCTTTCAGTTTGTATATCTGCATTTCATTTTACAAGGATATGTCAAGAAGAAAAAACATTAAGGATACATTCAGAAGTTCACTTTTTAGCTTGTACAGTTTTGCAGACTGAACATACCTGCAACAGAAGGATGCATGTAACATGTCAAAAAAAGATGAAGGCTAATAGGTCAATTATCCATCAATTATGGAGAAAAATAGCGTTTAACTGAGAACTACAAAGCCGGATTTGACCCACAAGGATGCTTCCTCTGGCCTGTTGCCTTGATCAACTGAGCCTTTTTTACAGATTCCTTTAAGCTTGAGTTCCAGTCCAGATAGGTTGCTCTGCTGATGTTCACCATGCATTCCCATCTTTCTTAAAGCCTTTCTTAGAAGCCTTTCTCCCATCAGGATAAACTCACATCTGATCAGATGACAGGGTACCCAGGATACACCCAAGACAACAGCTTTTGAGCTGATTGCACCAAGTAACTGTCTCTTTTAAATACCTCTCTTATCAGGAAGGAGTGATCTTCTACACTTCATTCATATAAAGTTTCATTTATGTTGTTTTAAAGAAGGGCCAGATCTGACACTCACGTACAATAAATCCACCACTTTAGAGAAATGCAGATTCAGGGTAGTGGTTGTGCAGGGGAGGTCCAGGCGTATGGCAGGGAAAGGGTTATGTGTGTAGAGGCAGGTAACCTGGCCAGGCTGAGGGGTTCTTTCACTGCAAGCCTAACCAAGCAGCCTTCTAGAAGCCAGAAAGACTTGCTACCACTGCCTTTTCTGAAAAACAGGAATTAGATGCCTCACCAGAGGTTTCAGTGTTTAAATTTGGACAGTAAAATTGAAAGAACTGTGTCGATTGTTATGGCCTGTAGCAGGAAATTAAAATGTTCCCTGTGTGTGCTGTGAGAGGCAAGCAGAGTCTCATCAGAAGCCTGAATCTGAATAGTACTTAATCCAAATATGTTCAGTAGCATATAAAGCTCTTTCATAAAAATTTAAAAAACACTAGTGAAAAATACACAGTTTGTTCATTTTACATTTAGGAGAGAAAATGGCCTTTTTTCCTTGATATGTACAGAAGCTCTATTCTCACATAATGAGATAGAGGATCTGAAGATTTCTGTGCCCTCCATGTATTGTGTAGCCGCATTCCACCTGCATTGTGACATGCTGAAATAAAGCATAATTTTTAGAATAAGACCAGCATGGTTTTTACTTCAAATCTGTTAATGTCTTCCTCTTACATAGAAAAAGCTAGTGGAACCAAAGGGTATTAGGAATTTTTTCTTCTTTTTTGAACCTGCTCACAAAGAGCTTAGCTTTCATAAATTTGCTAGAGAAAAAGATTTTATCCTTTCATAAAATATTTATTATTAGAAAAGTATGTACCATTACCATTACATAGGACCACATAAAGCAATAATACACAAGCTCCTCAAAACACCTGTAAATGTCTTTTCTTTCTCTAAAGGTACAGAAAGAATTATGGTAGTAGCTAGTATTTATCAGGAGCCATGTTGGTTTGGAGAGACAAATTGGGCAGGGGTTTGGTGGGCAGAAGGTCGAAGTTTTTCCTGTTAACTACTAGTTTAGCAACCCTGTCTGTTATCAGCAGATCAATTCTATGGTAGGAAAATATTGTTATTTTTAAATTGTTTTCCATTGTATTGCTATGGATAGATTAGTTTGGAAGTTTTGAATTGCAATCCACATAGGTATTTCCCCATATTATACCCCGAGAAGATGTTGATTTCTTAAGATTGGTAAATAATGCCAGCTCTTGCAATGTGTCATGAATCATTCTACAAATGTTTTCTTAGTTCCTTTTAATCCAAACTATTTTAAAAAATCTCAAAAAAAAATTTCAAACTCTTCCCTTTTCTTTGCATTGCTGACTATTTCTGAATGGTGGTGTTAAACAAAAAGCAGTATGAACTGAGAATTAATACTGAAGTCATTTTTATGGATATAATCTTTATTCATAGATGTCATCATAGTTTTGTAAGTTAAATAGCCTGATTTCTTAAATGCATCATTTTGCCAGATGTTGACATCATCTTTTCAGTTTGGTTTTTTTTCAGAGAAACAAACCAGAAAGTTTAAGACTTGCTCTTGCTATATATGGAAATGCTTGGGTTAATGTGATCTAAAAAAAAAATTAAGAGATGTTATAATCAGAAAAAGGATTACACAGTACATATGGCATTTTTACTTTGTATAAATTTATGCAAATTATTGCTTTATATAGAGCATTGATGTATACGTTCTTTCCCCCTTAATTATTGTAGAACTAAATAACTCTACCAGATCTTTTTTCCCTACGGAATATTTGAAGCTAAAAGAAAATTTTCAAAAATCAAATTCTGCGAAATGGCCTCTACCAAGCTGCAAGAAAGCATTCAGAGTTTTTGAAGGTAAGGTCTTTAATTTTTGCCTAAATATCATTCAATCTCAAGTGTAATATTTGAAAATAAGTCTCTGATTAATACAAGCCATGGGAAAACAGACGGATGATTCTTAAAGTAGAGCTGAGTTTAATTCTCCTGGGTGATTCATATACAGTGCTCTGAATCTAAAGATAAATGGCAAATTGTAAAATGACAATATGTGTATGTAACTTTTCATTTATTTTTAAATCTTCAATTTTGTGCACATTATCAGGATCATTGTACATAGCTTCCTCTTTAGAAAAATTGCTGTCTGCATAGTGGAATAAAGAAAATTACTCTAGGAAAAGAGTTGCTAGTTCTGAGTGTGGTCAATAAAGACCTCTAAAAAGAGCAGAATCAGTCTTTTATGAAAGAAGTAATATAAAAAGTTTGGAATAATGTATATTATTCCATATTGCTTGTTTAATACCTACAAAATGGAGTAAAGGGTATGAGTATTTTAGTTTCATTTTCTCCTTATTGTATGAAGTAAGCTTAGTCCTCTTGTTGCTACTTTAACATTTAAACATTTTCATGATTAACTGGTTGTTAACTGAAAAACGTTTAAGTTAGTTTACTTAAATGTGGGATTCACTGTTTACCCATATTTCCCTGTTTTCAATCTAATGGCCTTTCTTCATCAGGCCTAATGTACATTTACATATATAGTTACTTGTATATACTTTTTGTAGTGATGAGTCTTGCTAGCAGATATATTTTTCCTGTTTGTAAGAACAGTATAAGTTGCTTCTGAAAGTACGTGGAGAAAATAAAACAAGACTTCCTTTTATAATCCTTTTATAGGTCTACCCAGGCGTTTGTAAAGGTGAAATTTGATAAATTCTGGTACTCCACTTATAAAACTATAAGTTTTATATGTCATGTAAGGTCACAATTTGATACTGAAAATAACAAGTAATGCTTCTAGCTATCAAAAATAGCAGACTTTAGAAGTCTGAGGACTGGTAGATCATCTTTGTTATTACTCAGAGAGGAAGCTCTTGGCAGGACAAACTAAGATGAGTATTTATTTTCTCTAACAGGAATTAAAGTAGTATGGGTGTTGATGCTGGGCTTACTGTAATATATACTGTGTATGTGACATAGTTCCTTTATGTTCTGTAGTCTTATATGAATTATGCCTTTCATAAATATGAAAGGCTACAATGCTGAGTATTGTACAAAGCATAAATAATTAGAAATAAAAGGAAGATCTAGAGAGGTCATACAGCTTCCACGTGCTACCTGAAAATTGGGCATGTTGTTCAACAAAGGTAATTTTTGAATGCTGGAATTACGTGCCTCCAAAGGGCAGCCTAAGAGTCCCACACTAAATGAGAACGTGGTTAGATCTAATTAATAGGACACCCAAACCACAAAGCTGTCTGAAACTTTGTCTTTGCATTCCTAAATGAAAAGTGTCACTGCCATGTCTCTCTCTTCTGACTTCTTATTTCAGTAAAAGTTGCTGCAGGTTTTGTGTCCATTCAAAATGCAAAGATACAATATTTTCTTCCTGTACTGCTTATTTGGGCTTATGTCTAAATTGTGTTTGGCAACGCCTAAATTTCCGTATTTGGTTTTCTTAACTTTGCTTGTGTTCTCTGCCTCAGGAGGCTCCTAGGGTCTTTACAGGCATAAAAGACTGAGAATAGTGGCAGCAAAAGTCTTCTGACTCTGTTAGATTCCATCACAAATGCAAACCCTAATATCACTGAGAGCTGAAGAGATAGAGTACGTAGATTAATTTCCTTTTAATTAAGAAAGTAACAGCCTAATACGATGTTAGAATTGCAGAAGTCAAAATATAAAGAATGGGAAGAGGAATAAAGTGGATACATGAGTAGAATGACTGGAGTGAAAAAGGATATGATTACAGTGCTTAGAAAGCAATGAAAACTTGCAGGTTTGAATGCGAAAATAACCACCTCTGTATAAGAGTGCGTTGTCAAATACCGCAATACAATAAATACTGCATTGTAAAACAAATTCTGTAGCCATGTTAGAATATGCTCTTTTGCCTTCATATCCAGCAGGTTCAGTGTTCACTGAGAATCTAGCAGCTCGTTTCAAACTTTGTGGGATTCCAGTTTTTCTTGTGACAAAATCTCTTCCATAATATCATTTTAATACTCCAAATATAAAAATGGTAAACTTTGAACAGTAAATCACTCATCAGAGTTGCTAGATAAAATCAGATCTCAGAATTAAGATTGGAATATGAGGAGAGAAAGATGGCTGTCGAGAAGTCTAGATTATATACAAGATGTATCAGTTTAACTTAATTTAAACTTTCTGAACATTGCAGGACTGCTAGATAAAATCAACACCTTTTCTCTTTCCCTACTTCTCTCCCTGAACTGATTCACTAAGCCAAATATACTTGGTAGTCTACATGTGAATCTTCTTTCATATCAGACTTTTCATGAGGAATGTAAAATTATCTTTTAGCTAATAATACAACCAACAATAGCTTTTGAGTTCTTATACAAAAAGAAAGACACCTCAGCAGTAGAGCACTTTTGGGCTTTCAAGCTGATAAAAAATGCTCCAGAGGAGTTTGCCTTTATACTGCACTGTATTTTTTTTCCACTTAAAATCATCAACAGAATTCCCATTTGTTCATAAATATTACTTACAGTATTGCTCTCTATATGGTATGCTCTATTTGGTCAAGGATAGGTTAATGATAAAATGGAAATGCTACTGAAGAATGAAAGCAATTCTTCTTTTACCATTCAGATTTTTAATATATGTGAAAATTAACAAGCTAATTTTAGATATTCCTCTAAAATATCTTCTGTTTTATATGAGATAAACAAAGACATTGTATTAGTGATTCTTTTGAGTACTGACAACTTTTAAAAAACGTAATTGTGTAATACAAATAACATGTCAATAATGGTTTCCTTAAATAGATTTAAAAATAAATAAATAGTGTCGTTTGAATAGGAGAGTTAAATAGCAAATGCACTCAATTTGATCCTGTAATCATTTATTCATAGTTTAATAACACAAGTGTGGCCTTTATATGCCATTAAAGTGGAATTGCATTCTATAAGCACTGTACAGTCAGAGAAAGTTCACCAACTAAGGGTAAGTCTCCAAAAGTAATTTGATACAGAAATGTGGGCTAAAAGAAGTGATTAAGATAATTTAAATTGCAAATATGATACTTAATTTGACAGTGACTTTGGTGCAATCAAGTGCAGAAATTAAAAATAACTGACAAAGTTAGTGCACTCGGCCTAAAAGCTTTATTTCAAAAGCTTTTGCATAGATCTGAGATTGAAATCCACTGAGATACAGGATACTGTAGTCAGGATAGCGATGGTAGCATTGTAGACAGATGCTGGTTGCCTGCATATAGAGTAAGGTTGTAGATATGGCTCAAGAAAAGTAGAGGTAGGTGTTCAGAATGAGCGAAGGGGATTATGAAACCTCTGAGTTACAGCCCTTGGTGACTATTTGAAGTTATAATTATTCTTAGGCTAATAGGAAATTCCCTCCAAATGTTACTGTTGCTAATGTTTTTATTTAAAGTATGGCAATTAAATTGAAAGTCTATTTAAAAATAGAATAATTATTTCTATCTTTTCAAATGTTAAATCTAGAAAACACTCCCCCAGTGTTGCATACAATGAAATCTGTGTAGATTCTTTCCTGATCTCATCTGTTTAAGTACTTAATAAAAAGACTGACTCCTGCATCAGTCAATGATTGCACAATACAGTGTTTTCCAAGCCTAATAATACCAGTAGAAATTCCCACCACCTTACTATGTCACATCTGCCATGTCCTTTTATGTAAATATTCTCTGGAGAAAATTGTGCACAATTTCCTACATATTAAAAAAAAAAATCAGATTTAGAGAAAGCTTTTAGTAATACCTGTTGATAATTTTTTTTTGTATCTCTGTCTTTAAAATTGGGGTACAACACTAAAATCTACTTTCTTGATTCAAGGTTCTTGTTATCATGATTTCAGTTTGATAGGCAACAAAGGCAGGGTGTTAAAAACCAAGAAATTTTACAGGTTTTAGGTTCATACTTCTTCGTTTAAGAAGAATCCAAAAGAGTGATACTGGTTTTCAAGTTCAGATACAATGATCTACTGAGAAGACAAACAAGACAGGTGTTACTGAAAATAGAAGGTGCAGCATTTAATTTTAGCTATAAAGAGCGATGCTGGCATATAAGAAGGGTCTCAAAATAATCCTTATATTGGGCTATTTTTCCCAAGTTCACTATTCCATCCTTCCTTACTGTACCTTTTTTATTTCGATTAATTTCCTTCTTTCCTCATTTCTTTGTTTTAAGGTGTTTGTTCCTTTGTCATATTACTCAAGGCTGCAGCTGTGGGAGTGTGCAACCCTTACTCACCAGAAGGCTCTCCTTTCTTAGGCAGGGTCAGTGAGATCACAAAATCACAGTTAGGGTTGGAAGGGAGCTCTGGAGTTCATCTGGTCCAACCCCACTGCCAAGGCAGGGTCACCCAGAGCAGGTGACACAGGAACGTGTCCAGCTTGGTTTTGAATGTCTCCAGAGAAGGAGACTCCAGGAACTCCCTGGGCAGCCTGTTCCAGTGCTCTGCAACCCTCAATGTAAAGAAGTTCTTCCTCGTGTAAAGGGGGAGCTTACTGTGGTTTAGTTTATGGCCATTGCTCCTTTTCCAGTCTCTGATCACCACTGAAAAGAGTCTGGCACCATCCTCCTGGCACCCACCTTTGAGATATTTATATGCATTAACAAGATCCCCTGTCAGTCTTCTCTTCACCGGACTAAACAGGCCCAGCTCCCTCAGCCTCTCCTCGTAAGATTCTTCAGTATAGCTTGTGAAATAACAAAAATTTAATTTGCACACATCTGTTTCTCACAAGATGTATTTGCAATCTACAGTCTTCACAGTAAGTGAGTTTTCTGCCTAAAGAAGACACAGTTTACTGGGAAGTGTTGTCTTGGAGCATCTGTTATGCTTATAGTAGACTAATACAGAAAACATAGAATTTCCCTGCTGATTGAGTGTGTCCTGGATCAGCTGCACTGATGGCAACTTTGTCATTTTGCTGATTTGTCAGCACTTGGACCTGACTCTTGCACCCATATTCCTTGCTCACAAGTCCTTTCAGCTCCAGCTGGTAAGAAATGCAAGACTGATTTCTTGATTCCAAGGTCCCCCTTGGGTCCCATGGAGCAGCTGTGCTCTAACTAGCCTTTATGCCTTTCCTTCTGCACCTCACCCAGTAGAAATCAATCTGAAAGCAGAAGAAAATAAAATGGAAAGGGAACTTTAAGATAAAAAGTTCAGTGCCACAGAGATGTCTTCAGCTTCAGAGCTGCCACTTTCTGTCCCTGCTATTTTGCCAACAGGGCTAGTACCAAACACTGTATAAGTATCAATAGCCTTGTTTATCTTTTAAGCTGTTTTGCAGAGGCTGTTCTTTTAGAGACTTCTTCAGAGCCACACTCTCATTAAAAAGGGTGTTCTGTAACCTTTTCCAGCACTAAAGACTGCCTCCAGCACTAGCCTGTGTAGGAGAGTAATTTACTGCTCGGAAATTATGGTTGCTTATTTGACTCTATTAGTTCATCAATGCACATCAAATTCTAGCTAATCTGTATGTGTCATCAGGATTGCTTGTTTCCAATTAACCATGATATTTTAAGATTTCAGTACCAGGGATATTGATAGCTTTAATTACGCGACATCAAGGATTGTGATAGAATGGCCACGGCAAAAAAGCATACTGTAGCCTTTCCCTGTACATTTCTTGACATGTCCCTGAATGGATGCTAGATAGGCATCTTTAGTTCTGCTTAGGTAACCGAGTTAATTTTCATATTGGTCAGTAAGAAAAACCAACATCTTGGACATCTTATGCAGCCATGGTCCCACAGCTGTACCAGGGAGACCCAAATGAGCTTGTAGGGAAGTTAGAGGTATAATGGTTTTGACTCTGCAACTTACAAATTCCTAAAATCTTTTAAGAAGGTCCTGTTTTGAAGATGCTTGAGGAAAATATAGCTGTGTTCAGGATAAGAGGGAAAGTCCTTTGAAGCATTGATAGCCAGTTAAAAGATACCAAACAAAGAATAGAAATTAATGATTCATTTTTTTTCACTGGAGGGATATTATATGGGTCCTACGTGGGTCTATATTACAGTTTCTATTATCCAGCATATTTTTTACAAGATATGGAGTGAATAACATTTGCTTACTGTACTATTTGGGATGATAAAAGTTAAAACCACATGCAAGCAGTGGCAGGAGACTGTCTTCCTACCTAGTGTTCTTCAGCAATGTTTACCTTGTTTTCCTTTCATTGCAAAGCAAGGTAGTTAACAGGAAAGGTACAGAGAAGATAAAAGAGAAAGTCAGTTTTAAATTGTTTCCTGATGAGGAATATGTAAATAGACTAGAATGCTTCACGCAAAGAGATTACTAAAAGAGGGAGGATGATTGCGGTAATTAAGATCATGAAAGGCATGACAGAAGTGTATGGGCTGCTGTTATTCACTGTCTCATAATGGAAGAACTAGAACTCTGCAAAGGAAGTAAAAGACATTAAATAAAATCATCATTATCCCAAAGCCTGGGTTCAAATAATGACAGATTCTTGTTCCTGTTAAACTCAAAGGTACCGCATTTGTCTGCAGAGATCCTGGGACTGAGAGGGAAAAGTATTGCAATATGCTTGCCCTGTTCTTACTTTCTTTCAATGCCACTCACCAATTCCTCATAGTTTGACTTGTCAAAGAAAGAATGGTAGGGTAGGAAGACCTTTAGACTACTCAGTATGCCTTTTTTATGAGATGTTCTACAGTTTGATGGCAATGGTGTCTTCCATTACAATTTTAATTAAGCCATCATAAAAGGATTTTATGTTATTTATTTATCAAATAAAAGATCACATAAATATTTACTATCTGCTCTCTAACGTCAATTGAGAGCAATACATAATCTTAGCTTAGTTGCCCTAGGTAAACTTTGAGTTACTAGTTTTTTGAAGTGGTAATCTTGCATCACAGAATTTGTTCAGAGCATAAAATATTTCTTGGTTTTAAATTTTTATGTTTTGAGTAAAATTCTGCTGCCATTAGTTCAGGTGATGATTGGTCTCTGTGAACAAGTGGAAGCAAAGATCACAGAATCACAGAATCAACTAAGTTGGAAAATATCTTGGAGATCATCAAGTCCAACCTGTGACCTAACACCACCTTATCAACTAAGCCATGGCACCGAGTGCCACATCCAGTCCTCTTTTAAAAACCTCCAGGGACAGTGAGACACCTCCACCACCTCTCTCAGCAGGCCATTCTAATGCCCAACAACACTTTCTGTAAAGAATTTTTCTGTGTTGTCCAGCCTAAACGTCCCCTGTTGCATCTTAAGACTGTGCCCTCTTGTCCTGTCACTGGTTGCCTGGGAGAAGAGCCCGACCCCCACCTGGCTACAGCCTCCTTTCAGGCAGTTGTAGAGAGTGATAAGATCTCCCCTGAGCCACCTCTTCTCCAGGCTGAACAACTCCAGCTCCCTCAGCTGCTCCTCATAGGGCTTGTGTTGTAGACCCCTCACCAACCTTGTTGCCCTTCTCTGGATGTTTCTTTCTTCATCACTGGCAGGAATTAGCAGGTGGTTTTTATGTGTTTTACTGGAAGTGGGGAATGATCCTTGCCATCTGTGCCAAGTAGAATCGCAAAAAGAAATTGGTTGTATTCATAAATAGCTGTTAACTATTATGTTTAGTAAAGTTTATGTCAGACATTCTTCTCCAGCACAATACCCAGCACTGAAATATGCTTCCTAGGAGAGCAGTTTGTACTGATACAGTCCCTGAAGAGTCTCAACTCTGCTGTTGTAAACACATCTTAACTCAAAAGTTAAGTTTGCTTGGTGTTCAGTCCTTTGATTTGATGCCTTACAGAAACCTGCTTACTATAAAAATAACAAATAATTTTTGATTGATAATAGATTGTAGATGTATTGGTTGGCTTCATCACTATCAATGAGTTGATAGACAAGAAAGCAGGATAACGGTGTACAGTGTTTTTGCTACCTAAAATGCCTGTGGTTTCTACTCCATACATCTGTACCAGTGACAGATTGCTCTGTGCCATTCCAAATTTGGACATAAGCACAAGTTCACTTTGATCCTGGAGCATTTATTGGGCAGAAACGTGAAAGGATTTCTGGAAGAATACAGTGCTCCCATTGCATAATTGTAAAAAGTTAGGCAACATTTTTTTAGGCAGAGCGTTGTGGAGACCCCTAAAAGTGAAAACAAAAGCTGAAATTTTAGTTTGATGAAACACAAAACAGCAATCATGAAAGCACTCAAGGTGATATGTGAGAATAATAAGCAAGAAAAGGTGATCATATTTTTATTAGTTCAGAGCCGGACTAAACATACCTTCTCAAAGAAGAAAGAGACAAGCAAACAGCAGAGTAAATTCAGGAGCTTTGGTGAATATCCTAGGTAAGTAGATAAAGTTGAATGTTTGAAATGGCATCAGAAAAAAATCAGAGATAACAACCATTACACATCTAATCAAGGATTAAAGGAAGGATTTTTTTAACAGTTTTAATTTCAAATAGCTTCTTTCTTGTTAACTTATTAAATAACTCTGCCATGTGAAAATTTATTTTTAATTTTCTGTTGAACAACTGTGAAGACTTTTTAGACAGCTCTTTCTGTAAAACCTTGGCTAACTTCTAAAAACTGGTTTAAGTACTGTCAGCATCAGAAAACTTTTAGTTTGGAAAAAGTGTGCCAGCTTTCTAAAGATACAGTCTTGTACGTTGTATTTTTCATTCTCTGGAGGAATATTTCTGTTGTTTGCTCAGATGGGAAATAGGAATTTTGAGCATTGACATTAGCTAAAGCTGAACATGCCTTTGTTTAAAGACAATGGCATGGCTCCAAGATAGGTCATTCACTGGTTTCTCTGGAGAAATTAAGGGAGGCACATCACCAGATTTGCAAATAAACTATGTTTTGTGTAAATATAGTTGTCTTGTCTTACAAAGGGGTGTGGTGAGGCATGACTAGCATGTGTATTCCTTCTGACCTCTGCTGCCACACTGTCCCTGTCTTAGGAGAAGTAGGGCCAATTCATGAATTTGTTTTTCAAAAAAGTATTTGCATTACTATTATCCTATGGCATTTCACTAAAATTGGCTTAAAACATTAAAGCCTTAGGCACTGAAAAGGTTGTAACAGCAGTTTATAACAAAGCTCTGCAAATGTTTTGTTAAATCATCATTAGTATTAAATTAATATTAGTTTTTGACAAAATACAGGAATCATGCAGGTCACAAAATAAGAATCTAGAGAGAATTAATCAGCATGCCATGTAGCATTCACAGTAAAGACAAGAATTGGTATGAGATATTTTTTAATGCTATTTTATACTTATTCATCCATCTCAAGCTATTATATTGAGTCTATCTATCAATATCAATAGCTTTTGCCTCTCTAGATATTTTATGGTAGCAGTCTGTACAAACAGAGCCTAAAGGGATGTAAGCAGTTAGGGAGGAGTTGTAGGGAAGAGTGAAACTAGAGGGAGGTGATGCCATTATAGAAATATGACACAAAAAGGTAAAGGCTTTTGTGATGATGACTTAGCATGAGTTGCTGGCAACTGAAATATAGTATTTGGTCATCTGGGCAGATGACAAATGCAACATGATGTATAGAAATGTTCAGTGGTAAAAAGTAGGAACAGCAGGAGAGGGATGAATGATGTTGGTGATGAGTAAGAGTTTAGGTGAAGAGAGAGTAGAAGAGAAATAGAAAGTTGATAAAAAAATAAGAAAATTCATAGATTCAGACTATTCTGAATACTTTTTTAAATTATTTTTTCATATAGATTATTGGTGCATGTAGCACAGAAAGTTAAACACCTCAAGTTGCTGCTTGAGATTCCCTGGTTTTCATTGTCTGCATTGTCAGGGCAAAGGAAGAAGTTGTACACAAGTTAAATTCACTGTTAAGATACAATTTATCTACATGCAAATGTGAACAAAAGTGATTCCAGCTCCCCACCTTAACGGCAAATGTATGAAAATTGCCATAACTGTAATATGTATATCATCAATATACATGTACAAAACTTACATTTACAATTAAAAGAAGATATTTTATGGTCTAAAGTGTATGCAAACTGTGCATTTAGATCTATGACATGCATGAGACCATGCAGCTTCATTCCTTGATATCAGTCATCAACTGTTATATAATATCCTGACTGTTTGGTACTTTGCATGTTATGGTTTAGGGGAAGAAAGAAAAAGCAAACAGGTAATTCACCTAGTTACTTACAAAAAAAGATCTGCTTGCTGACTAGCTTTCAAAATTCCTTCAAGGTTTCCAGAGTCAAGTGACTTTTACATTGTGACATGTGGATTAATTACTCCCATTTTAGTATGTATCCTAGCAGTTAAGCTAGCCAATTGGCTTGTATTTGTGTGTATTGATAATTATAGAATAATCACAGATGATTATGTTTTCTGTGATAATAATCACAGACTAAGTATGTTTTCTAAGCTCATTATGCCCTCCCACAGTCCTCTTGTTTCTTGAATCCTTTATTTTCAGGAAAATAAGCAGCCCAAGACAGAAATTATTAGTTGTTCTACTTTTTCTTTGATTTGTGAGAGGGACTGGACATAGTAGTCATTGAGTATTTCTCATAAAATTGATAAATATATTTCTTATCTAATAAATGGGCGAGATTTTTAGTTACACAAAATATTCAGTGTAAAATCTGCATGTGTGCGTTTAATGTGGCTTTATGGATTTTGTCATTAATTTTTAAAGCTTCCTCATTTTCATCTCCAACAATCTGCTTATTTGTTGAGATATACAAGCTAACTTCATGGTTTGTATTTTAATTGGTAAAAGCTGAATTATTTAGCTATAAAAAAGCAAAAGGTAACTGCCTTCATGCTTTTTGTTTGTTTATTTGCTTGATATTGTGAACGTCCTTGTTAACTGGTAGAAAGGTGCTATATTTTTTTCTTGGATTTCAAACTAATAGTAGGAACATGCAAAAAAACTTCACTTACAAATAATTCTCACTGAAATTTGATAGGCTGTATTTGAATGGAAAAAGATCTTGTATTTATTTCCTATCCAGAGTAAAACTGTCAAATCTCTTTGTCAAGTGAAAATAATTGTAATTGTGATTGAATGCAATCAAATGACAGGTTACTTTCACTCTGTCCTAAAGGCTTGAGAGATGTTATAAAGGGATCAACAATAAATGATCCAAAGAAATGCTAAATTCAAGTATGGCTTTTATGTACTGATGTGTAGTTAATAACCTTAAATTCTGGGCTTATTTTGTTTACACATCTCTGTAGGAAAACTCTGAGAATAGCTATGAAAAAGAAAAGTCATACTTAGAATCTTGAAAATAATATGGGAAGTTAGACCAGTATGAAATAAATATTTTTGAGAACTGTCATTGTTACAGAACTTGTATTAATTGTTTTGGTTGGGGTTTTTTATTCTTTCCATTTTGTATATTTCTGGTTCATTTTTGTATATTCTCTTCCCAGATCCATGTAGTAGTTATAAAGTTTTAAGATAGGAGAGACAATTCGTAGATATAAATGCCAATAGTTTTGCTGCTACCAGACAGCAAGAAGCATTATTTGCTTGGTGGTTGATTCTGTAAGACAGTAGTATTAAGAAGCTTTTTGTTTTGACAGATGAAATGTATGTCAGTTAGTGACACTTCCACATTTTGGGATTTCTGCATAGTTTTGTCTGTAGCATGAAGTTATCCTTTTCTTATTAAACGCCTTATGAAAGTCACAAAACAGACAGCCAGCTGCAACAGTGGTTCCTAACCACTCCACCTTATAGAAAGGAGTGTACCTTAAGGAACCAAGTTTTGTGTCCCATATGAAAGGCTTCAGGACATGGCCTTTTCAGATTTTCAGAGTAACCAGTTGCTTATCTGGACTCTTTGAGACACCTTTAAAAGCAGTTACTGTGTGTTCCTCACTAAATTGTCTGCATGCTGCTGATTTGTTCATGTACAGAAGGCCCCTGTATCATATGCAAAATGAGTTCAATAAATCACATTTCATGCATACACAAATTACTGCTTAAACACGATTTACGTCTCTGAGACTGTCGTACAATTCAACACTTAAACCAAAAGCCCAGCAGAAGTGCTGTAAGTGGTAAGATAGATGTCATAGGAAATGTAAAAATAGTTTCAGATAAGGATTATGTCCACCTTAAGTACAGTTTACATCCAGGTTTTCTAAAGCCCAACTGCTAGCAGAAAGGACTTGGATTTGGGGGATGGAAAAGAAAAGGAGAGATGTTTAGGCTATCATGTAAGTTTAGTCACACATGGATATAAGGTACTGGCAGCCAGTGAGAGCCCACGGGAGTGGGCAAGAGCAGAGAAATATTTAAAGAGAGCAGAGAGAAAGGGAGAGGAAGGTAAGAGGAGGATAGTGAGGGAGATTTGGAAAGATGATTTTGCAGTGAAAAAAGCCTTGAAAGATGACGGTAGAGGTTTTAACATAGCAAAGCTGAAGGTTCTGGTATGCATCCTGGGGCAAGAAGAGTTTGGAATTTGATGTGTCTCTCTTTAGAAAAAAAAGACTTTTGAGACAATGGGTGTGTGGAGCTGAAATACTGAGGCAGGAGAGTTGGAAGGTTCAAACTAATGTAGGAGAAGTGGAAAAGCTAAAATTCTGAATCTGAGAAGAATGGTGTTGCATTGAGTGGCCTTGGTTTGGGGAAGGAACCAGATACTTTGGGGACTTGAGTTCAGTGGAGAGTTTGAGACTGACTCAGAGCTTGGGGCATGAGATCAGGAGTCAGTGGGACATGCCTGCAGGCGTTCACAAAGGATAAGTGCTCTCTGGCAATATATGATTTTTCTTTCTTGGAATTACAAGTCTCACAGCTCATCTCAACAAGCAAATCTTGCAATTTAGCTATTATGTTAGCATAACCAGAACAGCATGCATCATGATGTGCATCTGGGAGAAGGCTGGCATTTATGCAAGAAGTTTGGAATGATACCTCATTTGTGAAAACAACATAAAAACACCCATATCCTTGAAAAATTATAGAATGCTTGGAAATTTTGTTCTTTTCCTCCATGCTGTCATCAGGTCTGCAACAGGTGACAACAAATTGGTAGACTCAGTGGTGGGGCTGCTATTCAGAGAGAACAAGAGGCTGGAGAAATGCAGGTGCTTCAGCAGACAAAGACCCTTTCTCCAGGCACCTAAACAGAAAAACAGACCCAAGCAGAAGATGGAAAATACAGTGTAAAAGAGTATGTAGCAAGCTAAATTGGGTCCTTGTCAGAATGCCACAGCAGTCTATGTAGTTCAGAACATTCATATGTGATTTGGGAAGGTGATACATATATAGCTGGTAAAGTTTATAGTGATATTAAATGACTCACTTCACTGATGATAGTAAATATGAACTTGACAGCTAACAGTTCTCTTCATCAGTGACCTTGAGGAGGCAACAGAATATATTTTCATCAGGTCTGCAGAGGAGAGCAAAGTCAAGGACAGATTGATAGACTCAGCACAGGGCCATTCAGAGATACCTAGAGAAGCTGCAGAAATGTGCTGAAAGGGACTTTGTGAAGTTCAACAAGGACAAATGCTGAGACCTGCACCTGGGAAGGAAGAGCCCCTGGCAATCATACAGGCTGGGCACTGACAGCCTGGGGACCAGCTCTCTGGAAAGAACCTGGGCATCCTGATGGGGAGAGCAGGCTGTGCATGAGCTGGAAGTGTGCCCTGGCAGTGAAGAAGGCCAGCAGTATCCTGGGCTTTGTGAATAGTAGTATTGATGCCCTAAGGATTAGCTTTTGGATTTTTTTAACCCTGCACTGTACTAGTGTGTAATTCTGAACTCCATATTATGTGCTAAGTGAGCTCTTCACATTCTTGTTAGACAAAACATTCCCTGTAGGCCTGGAAAACAAGGTCACTATCCTAGGCCTAAGTATAAACAAAAGTGAATTGGGAGGGGGTGAATGGGGGAATATTACTTCGTTACCTGGAACTGTAATTGGACAATTAACTTCTGATAAGCAAATGTACCAAAGCTATATCTGGGGGGGAAAACTCATGATCAGGGTCCATCTTGGTCTAGCCTAGCCTCAGCAAGGCTCTGTACCAGAGGTGTACCACTCAAAGGCCTTCAGTAAATTCATACTTTTATCCACCAACTTTGTTCAGTCTCTACTTCAGGTACTCCCAATTTTAGGCATCAGTATGATGTATGAAAAGCTGTAGATTAAGCTTTTATCACCTACTTTTCAGCACACCACATGTAAAATACTGGAGTTTTGCCTTCCTCCCCTGTGTGGGGAAGACAGCAGTAGATTGGAGCAGGTTTAGCAGAGGGACATCAGGATGCTCAGAGGCCTGGAGAACCCAACCTGTAAGGACAGGCCGAGGGAACTGGCTTCTTCAGTCTGAAGTAGGGGAGGCTTCAGGGAGGATCTATAGTTAACCTTATCATACCTATAAAGAGACCACCATCAAGAGGACAGACCAGCTGTTCAGAGTGATGCATGGCAACAGGATGAGCATTAATGGATCTGAAAAGTTCAGATTGCAAGTAAGGAAAACACTTTCATTGTGAGAACAGTCAGGTGATGGAGCAATTGCCCACAGAGGCAATCCATCTCCATAATGCATAATATTCACTGTGATGAGCTGTAAATTAACTATTGCCATTTAAGAAAAGACATCTGTATAATACTGTGATTAATTTTCTAAAAACATTTCATGCACAGCCATAGTCAAAAGGTAAGCAGGAATTATTAGAATCATAACAAAATGGAAAATATCACGTCATTGTCTAGATTTGTGGTGATCCCACATCTCCAATTTTGCATATAATTTTAGATTACATAATCTCAGAGAAAGATAAAGCATAATGTGGAAAGGAAGATCTGAAGTATAGAAGCTTTTCCATACAAGGGAAATTTAAAAGTTCTTTTGTTTGGAAAAGATATTACAGAATACAGATACAAGTGGTCTGTAAAATTATGAATGACATAAAGATGTTTTAGGAAAGATTATTCACTGTCTCTCAGAAGCATTCTTGCATTAGCAATTATATCAGCCATAATAGAGCACAACAATTGATGCTGTGGGGTCAGACGTCCACATTTGCATGTGGGGCAACTTACTTGTAATCCCAAGGGCTAAATGCCCATTAGTGGTTGAAGCATATTACTGGAACACTTCAGGGCTCTTAGAGCTCATCATCTGTCTCCAGTTTTACCTGAAAGGAAAACAATTTATTTGCTCCAAAACTACTCCACCAAGGGACACCAAGTGCAGTAAATGGAGTCAGTGTGAGGTGTGGTTCAAAAGCATACAGAGACACGTAAGGAAAGAAAATCCTGTTAATGCAGTTTTAACACATTGTTCTGAAAACAGCTTCCAAAGCACTAGGGTACTAAGCTGCCAGTTGCTGCAAGGGCACATATGGGAAGGTCTCAGTCTGTACTTGCATTTTTTTCTCACAGTCTTTCAATAGCTCTATCTTATCTGCTGCAGCTTATAATCAGAAAGAAGAGAGTGTGCCAAAATGATGCACCTTGGTATATCTGATTACCTCAGAACACTTGTTCATAAGTAATTAAATTTTACATGAGCACTTATAATGTAAATGGTTATTGTAGCTTGCATATAATTGATTTGGGCATATTTTTAGAGTAAAATTTTCTATCTGATATTTTATATTCTTGAGTCATAGAAAAATTAGGTCAATTTGTAAAATTGGGAGAATATTTTAATTTTTTTGTAGTTCTATTTTGTGTTTTGCTAGTACCTCAGCAGAAGGTTGCAAAATCTTTGGCAGGGACACATGCAACAGATGTGCCTGCTGATGCTCTAGTGAAAATCCTTTTTGGTTTGCACGCTTTGGTGCATATAAAAGTGTGATTTGCACACAACATTGTTTTTGTTATCTAGTAACAGGTTCCCACTAACAGTCTGCCAGACTCTGCTGGCACTGTGCGTGCATATTCATGTGATTTGAGTGGAGATTCTTGTTCAGAGTATAGCAACACAGTCATGCACAAGAAAGTTAAATAAAAGATTTTTTTTCACAAATACATGCCTATGCATAAATTATTTGGGGACTGTATTATTTGGGCACTGAAATCTTATATGATAGGATATCTTTTTTAAAAAGGAGAAAATACATTAGAAGGGATTTGGTGCTCTCTTAGGTCTTGTCTTTCATATTTCAAACCTCTACTCCATGTTGCTGTTCAGTTTTTGAGGAACTCTGCAGCTCTCAGTTTTATCTGCAGATGGCTAAGATCAGATGGAGAGACATGGCTTACTTCCAATCTAGCTGGGGATACAGACATCTGAAAGTATTTTTCGTGTCAGAATTTATCAAAGAATCACAGAATGCATCATAAAAATTGCAAGTTACATGAAAACAGAGCAAAAGTCCAGAGTACAACTGTCCTTTTTCAGAATGAGACAGATTTTCTGCCTTTGCACCACAGCTCCCCGACTTTTCTGTGCCACAACCTACTGTCTGACATGGCTGCACAGACACTTCTCTAACCTCATGTTTTGACATAGGGAAGAGCTATGCTCCTATAGTACTTCTCTTGCTACAAAGAGAAGTCTGGGGAACAATGAAGAGGACAGACTTTTGGCAGGACCCCACACTCAGGCCATCTTGGAGTTACAGGATTTTTACTTCCATTTGACTGTGTTTGCATCTGCCAATATATTTTTAAGGTGTTATTAGCATACAAACAGTGATTTAAAAATTGAATTTTAACCTGGTATGCATTATATTAAACATAATGCACATAACATTAAAGCAAGCAGAATTTATTTAGAAGGCTGTTTCGAGAAAGAATCTCAAATTCTAGAAACAAGAATTCAAATATGTTTCGGCTGTTGAACTATGTATCTACATATCTGGATATGTTTTGATTACTGAAGAAGTCAGATGAGTAGATTTAGGGAATCCAGATTAATTAACTATTGAAGAGATTGATTAAAGTATATTATGGAGTCTTTCAGTTTTAGATCAGTGACTCAAATTCAGTGAGAGAGGACACCAAAAGAGAGGTGTTCATAGATCTGCATAACATAAGCAGATAGCATTACTTTAGTATAGTAGAGAATTCCAAATACAGACAAACAAACATATTAATTTCTAGACATGGAACACAGAGTTACTTTTTAAGGAATATAGAGTTACTTTTTAAGGAATATAGAGTTACTTTTTAAATTTTGCAAAATCAGTTCCACAGATAGCTTCTTGTCCGACAAAGTGATGAAACTTAGCAGTGAGGTGTGAGATTTCCTGCTTCTATTTGTCTTTTAGATAACTGGGGGAAGGAGTGTTAACTTTTTTTTCACTAGTCAATCTGGTTGCTTTTTAAAAGATTTTTATCTCCTAGTCTATTTTCCAGCAGGTTTTCAAAGGCGCTCAAATGCTGTAACAAGGAGGCATTTCCCACATGCTGCTCACAGGATGGATTATATGGACTTCGAGGATGATAGCCGTGGATGGCGGTTTGATATGGACATGGTGATAATCTACATTTATTCAGTCAACTGGATAATAGGATTTGTTGTTTTCTGTTTTCTTTGTTATTTCTTTTTCCCTCTTTAGGCTGTAGAAATAACAGTTAAGAAAAATGATGGTCATGTGAATCACAATACTGTCAATAGAAAAAAATCGAAAAAGGTAAAATGTTTGACATTGCATTTTAATCATTCAGAATTGTAATAGACTGCATCAAGCATGCTGTGAGGCTATTTGATACTTCTGCTATGTGTGAAAAAGTACTTGAGTTTGGTTACAAATATAATGTGAAATCCACATCATACTTCATTCAGTGGGAGTTTTGCCTTGATTTTGATGGGAAAAGAATTTACCCCTGATTTATAAAATGATTACTCTGTAGAAGTAATATCTTTTGGTTTTAGGGGAGGTCTGTGTACTACAACACAATGTCATTCACAGAGTCATTTTGGGGTTTAGCTCACTTGTTAGTGCTTCAATTCCTCATGCATAAAAGCAATAAATATGCTTCCCATTTTTACTCAGATCTTTTGGGAGCAGGAGATTTTAAGCACTGCAGTGCTGCACCATGCGTTATAGAGGCATTCATCAGAGCTATTTCAATACTATGATCCAAATCCTGGAAAATTTAGACAACTGATAGACCTGTCAGCATTCCACTGTGGATATTTTGAGCCTATTAACCAAAAAGAAAAATTATACTGGAGTGTGCTGACAGTTCATCTTTTCAGCAAATAGCAATCAAAAGGAATCAACTAACAACTACAAGTTCTGCAAAGTAAGAGGACCATTTTTGTGCAGATTCCCAGAATAGCACTGTACCTTTTTTACCCATCTGGGATGAGTGTGTTTGGATCCAGCAAGACAGCTAATGGAGGGCAAGCAGCTGGCCTGCTGGCTATGATGCAGTGAGACAGTGACCCAAATAAATACTGGAGATAGAAGCATTCTCCAGTGTAAGAAATCAGTGTCTTTATTAAATTGCTGTAGTAATTGAGGATACTCTCAAGTGTGGGCTCTCCAGGACTTTATGTCTCATGAGAGAGTGCATAATAGGACACAGTATTTATTTGCACCTTTCACATGAAACAATTCTAAAGCACTTTATAGTTATTCTGTATATAGACTGGTGAGTTACAGTACCAAACTGCAGCTAGTTCAACAATCATTCCAGATTTGCTGTTTTACACAGTATTTTCAAGTGAAAGAGCATCTATTATTATAGAAGAAGATACTAGAAACTAATGTGGGAATCAGGTGCTGAAGAATGGCATAATGTAGTTTAGGGTCTTACTTTTAAGGAAGGTACAAGGAAGGTTTTCTTTCTAATGGCGTGACCCTTCAAAGTACACTGTAGTTTCATCTAGAAAAGCATGTGAGTGTAGGTATATTGTCCCTCTGGTATCAGGATTTGTGTGGGAGACCTGTGGTTTTTCAGTAGGTGGTGTACTCCCCTGTTCTAGCAGAGAACAAGGAGAAATGTGTTGTGGAAGGTGCCATCTGCCAAATGTGATGGAATGAAATCAGGGGTTTTATTAAGCATGTGCTTATATTTCTTTACTGAAGCAGCTCCAGCATGGTCAGCCCTTACAGGCTGTAAAGGGATCAGGACCAGAAACTTTCACTTAATCTGAAAATCAGCAGGAAATCAGCTACTAATATTTAGTTTTCTTACAGGCTGCATAAAATATAAAATACATTCAAGAATATACGAGTAGAATTTAAAATTACAAGTCTAACTACACTGATTAGACGAAATAATCTTTGCCATCTTTTTTAATATATGCAGATTTAAAGAGATGTAATAATTGAAATTCACCATCACCACATAGCCGTGGTTGTGACAAAAATGCATTTTTGTAATGTTTCTTCCCAGAGGTGACTGGCTCTACTATTAGTGGCATTAGGCATAAAGTTTTAAAAGCTTTAAGGTTGTAATAAAGCACTTGGTGAAAGTCTTTGAAAAGCTAGGGGGTGTAAGTCATAGGCTCATGTTTTGCTACATGCAGATGTGTAGGTGTGTATCCTAAAATATTATCAGTAACTATTTCTCTCATATATGCCAGGACTAGGATTGTAACTGTAATTTTTGTTTGCCTCTCTAAACTTATGAAATTACTGCTCATATCTCAGCAAAAGGAGGGACCAATTCACCTGTTAAGACAAATTTGCTTCTACTTTTTCATCTCATAAAAAAACTAAAATAAAAAAAGTCATGAAAAATTAACTTAGCTGACATAGTATAAAATTCCAGTAATAATGTAATTTAACATTATTTAACTAGGATGTCTGATAAAGCAATATCCTTCAATAAATATTCAAAAATATAATGAGATATAAGAAATGTAATACAGATATTAACTAATTATATAAGAAACTTACATCATTCTTAATAACATGTTACCATGGTTTTATTTGAAAAGGCAACAAAGAAGAGTAAAAATCCAATCTAATATTGGCCCCTTTTGTACATTTTCAGCCAGAATTGATGACTGAGAGTGGCTACATTTTTCTAAAGTTAGTAGGTCTCACAATTTTATAGGGCATTTCTAACTTGCTTCAAGGCCTAAACAATAAACTGTTTCTTGAGCTATATTGTTTTACTTTATATGGTTTGTTATTAATTCCAGGGGAAAATTATTTTGAAATGAATTAAAATGTACATAATGAAGACTACTCCAACTCTGAGAGACATACTCCATAGGAAAACACCTGAAAGGTATAGAGTGGAGGTGCACTTTTTTGTCCTGTATTAGGTTCTTTTGAGATACATAACTTTTGTAAAAATGCAGTAAGAAGTCAAAGGCTCAAATTTGGTTTTTCTTGAAGTCTGTAAAATGCTGTTGTTATCTCTTGGAGCAAGAGCCAGTTCTTTGTAGGCAGTTTTCTGGTTAAATTGATCCTGATCAGCAAGCTTGTATTTCTTATTTACTATTAAAATGTTTGCAGTACAATTTGAGTTGTTTGTAATATTTTGCGGTCATTTCACGAGATTTTGCTTGGTGGAATTAATTTTTTTTTTTCAATCATTGTTTGATATCTTTTTTGTTTCTGCTTGGGGTGCAGCTAAGGTTTGTTGAATTTTTCACTGCTGATTAACTCTTTTCATACTAGCAGCCTTTTATTTGTTTCAGTACTTTCCAGGGAGCAATCAGCTTTTGTCACAAATCATCTGGGGGGCATAGTCTGGATCTTAACACATTCTGATAATGAAGAATACTCAGTACTGATGCTGTTAGTCAAGACCATTTAGCTGTTGAAGACAGCAGAAATCCAGGAGAAGACTCAAGTTTCACTTTTATAGCCAAAGGAACTTAGTGCATACTCAGAAGTATATGAGGTTTTTGCCTAGCAATGGGTATGTTTGTAGCACTCCTACCTGCCAAAGGTCCAGTCATCTTGCTTCTCTCAAAAATGAGACAATTTTTGTACAAAATCCCAAACACTAGCTGCAGAGGGAGTAGCTGCTGTCAAGCACAATGGATTCCTTCACGGCTGCGTGCCTGCCTACAGAAGCCCAGATCCAAGTTAAGCTTTTTCCAGTATTCAACATACAAACCTTATGTTTTTGTCACATGTCAGCAACAGCACCACCACACTTACTGATACTGAGGTGGAAAAGAATGAAGAACCAGAGTTTAGCTTTGTTGTGATATTTTTAGGGAAAATTATTCCTGATAGCATGAATGTCTGCGAGTAAGAGTGGCTGTTGTAGCTATCGTCTGACAACTGTCTTGATGGTGTAGTGTTGCTTTTCTGGATGTGTTTTCAGCATCTTTCTTTCTTGGCAATCCTGACAACATCATAACTATGAGGTGCACGCTCTCCTCTGGGGAATTCCAGGTCACAGATGGACAGAAAAGAAAGGTAAGACATCAGGAGCATCTGCTGGTGTTCAGCCCCACACCCAGGCAGATGCTGCGAGGAAGGAGGAAAGATATGCTGTGGATTGCTCTGGATCCGGAGTGAGACACCGAGCTCTCCTTAGAGATGCCTTTTATTTAGCAGAAAGTGCTAAGACAGACAGCAATAGTATATGGACTTAAAGATCACAGTTGCCTGTCTCAAACACGGTTACCACAGAAAGACTTTGCCATGGGGTAAGCACGGAATGGAGTGACAGGATGGCTTAACTTCAAGCCTACAAGGTCTGGCTAGCACATCCTGGATAATGCACCCAGACAAAAATTCACACTCTGACAAAGTGTGTAAAGAAGCAACTGTTCATATGCATGTCACTGGTCAAACAAAGATCACCTCAAGTTATGGGACAGCTGGCATCTGCAACCACCAGAGCCCCCATCCTGCAAATATGCCTCTGTGGATACCGGAAACTTGGACTGTGAATTAAGCCGCCATGAGGGATACTTGAGATAAGATAAAGGTGGTACTATTTTCTGAGTGTTATCTCAGGCCTAGAGGGAAGTAGACAAAGCTGGGGAGGAAGAATGTATCAGTGATAACGGCTGAATTTATGGGCCACAAGGAAAGCCAACTCAGCGGCTGTGCTGAAGTCAGCTTGGAATGGGTGAAAGGTAATTCTGGCAGGGGGAGATCACAACCACTGACTCACAACCCAGAGGAAGACTGACCATGGGACTAATCAGCATTAGAAGCAAGGGAATCATTTAACCAATAGATTAGGAGAATTGTGTAGCCAATAAGCATTAATTCTTTTGCTTACAAAAAGGTATAAATAGTGAAAAGCTTTGAATTACCTCAGGACCCCTACCACCAAGCAGCCCAGGGTGAAGAAGGACCAACAGGACACCGCTGGATCCATGGGTGGTGACAATCTTCTGCTTAATCTCTCTTTCTCATTTTATTGTGAAATAAAATCTTTACTATTGACTTTGGCATATGGTCTCCTTTGGACCTTGGTTCAGGCCAAGGCTTCTCTCAATAATAGGAACTTAACAAATAGGGAGGTGGATTTAAAACTGGCTGAACAGCCAAGCTCAGAGTGCTTTGATTAGTGGTACAAAGTCTACCTGGAGGCAAGTAGCTAGTGGTGTATCCCAGAGAGCAAAAGTGGGTCCTATCCTGTTCATCATCTTCATTAATGACCTGGATTTTGGGACAGAGCATACCCTCAGCAAGCTGCAGACAACAAAACTGGGAGTAGCTAATTCACCAGAGGGTTGTGCTGCTGTCCAGTGGAATTTTGACTGGCTGGAGAAATGAACTGAAAGGAACATCATGCTGTTCAACAAGGAGAAGTGCAAAGTCTTGCACCTAGGAACAGCCCCATGCCCCAGTACATGCAGGAGGTCCCCCAGCTGGAAAGCAGCTCTACAGAAAAGAACCTGGGGATCCAGTAGACTTCAAACTGGATATAAGCCTGCAGTGCATCCTTGTGTCAAGAAGGCTAATGGTGTCCTCAGCAGCATTAGCCAGACTGTGGCCAGCAGGTCACAGGATGTGATCCTGCCACTCTGCTAAGCACTGATGAGGCCACACCTGCAGTGCTGTGTCCAGTTCTGGGCTGCCCTGTACAACAGAAATACAGCACCACTAGTGAGATTCCAGCAAAAGACTACTAAGATGATGAAGGGAATGAAGTGTCTCTCATATGAGTAATTCTGTGAAGTTGTCACACAGGAATTGACAGGTTGAGGACTAGAATAAGTGTATCTCTCAATAATGGGTAAATAAAACAGAAACGTCTGAGGAGAACATCATGTTTTCCCTTAATAACAAAAGGCAGTAAAGTGCTGGAAGAACTTGGCCCACATTTATGTCCATTTCTGTTTTCTGTACATACCTGTAATTCCCTGGCTGGAACAATTAAGTATAATTTTCTTTTCTCTCACTGTTATCTTGAGTCAATACAACCAATCTCTCTTTGGGAACCAGTTCAAACTTTAAGGGGTTATTTTTCTTCCTACTTATTGAAATCTGTGGTTGTTGCAGTTCTCTGATGGTAAAGTTCAGAAGAGGAACTTTCCTCTTTCGAGGAAAGAATCACAGAAAGTTTAGTTGTATTATTTCAGTATGAATCATCTTACTGTCAGAAATAGATATGCAGAATTTATATCTAAACTCTATTATTTAAATGTTAAAATCTAAAATCTGATTTTTTACAGGTAAGGGTTTGAATTCGAATTTCAAACAATACCTCCTATTTTGGCTGCCTCAGTTTGTCATTCCCAACATGAGGCCTTCCTTCTAAAGTGACCTGACGCAGAACTGAAGATCACTTTTCTACAAAATGGGTTCTTTAGGATTTCTTATGTTGGGATCCAAAGACTTAAATGTATCTATTTATGATGGACTTCTGTACTGATCTAGATCCAAACAGAATCAATGAGAGTCATCATTGTAAAATCTAGTTTATCATAGGTATATGCAACTGGATTTTTGTCTTAAAAACTTTTTCTATTATTGTAAAACATATTCTGGTGGAATTTCTGGAAATTTTTCAGAATTTAATGTGAAATAAGCAAGTTCAAATTTTATATTTGCTTACATGTGATTACTCTGCGACTGAAAGTAAACTAAACCTCCAGAATCTTAAACGTATTAGGATTTCTTAGCTGCTGTGATATAATCATGAAAAACAAATAATGTCAATATTAACTTAATGAAATTACTTCTTTAAAAATAAGTGTAAAATAACTTAATTATTATTTAATCTTCCACCAAACATTTTCTTTGGTTTACATATTTCTACATTTCTGGTAAGGCATTAAAATGTAGTCCTATTTGAAAGTACTTTCCACTGTTATACTCTGGAAGTTTAACCATAAAATGTAATAATCTGTAATTGAGGACATTTAACTTTTCAGTTGATCATATTTTTACAGTTTTCTTTATTATTAAAAAAAAGTTCTTAAAAGAAGACTGAGGGTATGTATAATCCCATATTTTGGGTTCACTGAAATTATTTTGTTACAGACAAATCCTATGGGACAAACTTCATCTCTGATGAACACTGCAGAAAATGTACTGAATAAGATGACAAATTTGATCAAAGGAACACTTCTGGACAAGTCATCAGATTGACACTGTAAAAATAAAAGCTCAGGCCTCGCTTCTCAAGGAAAGGCTCTCATCAGGACAGAGTCACGTAGCAGACCAAGTGGATTTCCTTGCCCTTTGAGTGCTGTGCAGGGCACTCTCTACAGTCTCCCCTGGCACTTTGGGGTCCCCTATTGCACAGGTATCCTGTAATAAGTCCGTGGGAGTTATACAGGGCATCTGATGGCACACATTGATTTTCCTTTTATGCTTCATTAAAAGATTCCCAAATATTCCCAGTTTTCTTAAGGTATTTTGCTTCACCTATGACTGCTGAAATCTCTCCAAAGAAAGTAAGGTGATGTGCTGTTATTTTTTATTGCTTTTTGTCCTTTGGGGCTGCTCTTCTATTTCAATTGTTTCTGCTAAGGCATGATATATCCCCCTCCTGAAATTCTGAACTTATACCCAAGTAAGGATCTGTAACCTCACTTATTCTACAGATTTTGATGAAAGTTGTGGCCTATATAAATGGAAGGAAAATATATATCCATGACAAAGAAGGGAAGAAAACGCTTTGTTGTAGATATAAATAAAACCTCAAGATCTTTTCAAAGGAACTTCCGGGTCCCTGTATGAAAGATGCCAGGAGCCAGAGTATGGTTGGTTCTTGCAAGAAAGCAACCATGAAGGTGTAAAATAGCAGATAAGCAAAGGACAGCAAAGCAGCTGCTTCCAGGGAGGTACTGGATAGCAGTATCAGGTAGCAGGGCCAGGTGCTGGAGGAATGCCCTGCAGCCTGCCTTAGTAAAAGCAAGATCAGTGTTAACAGCACAAGATTATTTTACTGACCACTGCCTAGAAGACAACTGACTGTTGCCTCAGCTCGGTTTGAGGCTGGTAAGAACAGAAGAGTGGCCTATAAACCTGTTTGCTCATTGTTTCTTTGAAGATGAAAACCCTCAAAATCTTGTCTCAGCGTTCCTGATCTTCTAAGGGCTCTTTACACATTGGTCCCCGGTCAGGAAAGTATGCTGCTTCATTCAGGATGAATGTTCATGATACATGGAAATGTTACCGCTGAAAAAGCCCCACAGGAATGTTTGAAATTTAAAATATACCTTAGCACTTCCTGTAACATTGTAGCAGCAGTCACTGTCCTATGTGCACTAAGTAATTTTTGAGTTTAAAAAGTATTCTGGAACTCACTACTACAAATACATCTCTGGTACTCACAGCAATGCTGCCTTCCCACATTTTTTATTGTCCACTCTACAAAATTTGGAAAGACTGCTTCAGCTTCAGACCCTTGACATCTCAATACTAATTTACAAATGAAATAAAATTGCTTCCATGATTTCTACATTAATGTTATACAAGTGATACAAGTCATTATGCTACTGTATCAGTGATAGCTTATTTAAATTTGCACTTTAGTTTTAGGATGAACAAACTGCAGTAATTACATTCTGACTTTTCAGTAGATACCGTTTTAACTTATTAATAATCTATTTCATTTTCCGTCAAACATTTTCAACATTTAGTTGAAGTATTTCTACATTTCCGTTAAATCATTAAAATGTAATCAGGCAATCACTTAAAAATACTCCATATGTAATCTTTTATCCTCAAACAAGGCAATGAAGCAGGGAATGTAAATGCCACCAATAAAAGGATCATAGGAAGTAATTTGATACTAATGCGAACATTAAAAATTAATTATTTCAAATCCTTTTTACTCTGTCAATAAAAAAATGAGTATTAAAATGCTAATAATGTAATATATTCCACTGTTTCTGAGCTGGAGAATGAAATTCAGACTGTGGAGATAGGAAATATCATGTAGCTTTACTGTATTACCTGTATAAAATAAAGGATAATAGATATTGACAAAAAAAAATTTAGCTGACCATCCTGGTAAATTAAAATTGAAAAGTAATACTTTTAAAAATCCTACATAATACCAATCTACCTAAAATAATCCCTTATTTGGGGGTAGTAACTCTTCATATAATCAGGCTGCTGCCCAAGAAATATTGTTTAGACTTACAATCAAAGTGTGAAAATACTGAAATGCACCAAAGCCTGTACTTAATCCATGCAGTATAAATCCTTGGGGAGATACATGATTCCAGAATTCATTACCAGTCAGAGCATGGCATCTGATGATGCCTGAAAGACAACACGTTCCAATTAGAAACATATGAGGTAAGAATGTGTTTGCCTTGCAGATGGCTGTAGATAGCTAATGTATGCATTTCAGCTGTCAGAAGTTAAACTAGTTCTAAAATAATTTGAATTAGACTACAGGGGAGGAAGAATATGCTAATTTTCTTTTACATCTTATCAAGTAGAGAATGTTTGCAAGAAGTTAATGTTACAGTCAAATTATAGCCCTCTCTGGTTCCATCTTATAGAACTGGACTCCATTTTTTATCTTTTTCAAGACTTGGGAATTAAATGAACATAGAAGTTAATAAATAGCTGTATGGTCACAGATTTTTCCAATGCATATACTGCAATTGTACATGAACTGCTGTTGCAACAACTACAAAATTGTCTGATAGTTTTCTGTTATACTCACCTAGGAATTAAGGCTCACAAACTAATTTTTATTTGTCAAGTAGATTATGATTTAAATTCTAAACGACAAAAATTACATAATGGTATTAAATTACCAAGCTGTACTGGTATTTTATCCTATCTCTGCTTAAGACAGGAATATAATGTAATGATAACAATAGCATAAATCAAGATACCCTTCTCTTAACTATTATTCCTGAAGTGTTTTATTTTCAGAGTGATTTACAGGTCAAATTCTCATTATTTTTAATCTCTAAAACCCAGATCAGAACTTCCATTTTTCATGCAGAGTCTAGTAGCAGTAATGCTCAACGTGCAAAGCACTTAGAACTTCTCAAGTGAAAGGCACCTTTACAAGCACTGGGAGATATATAAATGCAAGTATTACAGTGTTAATCTAACAGGTTAACACATTTTTTGGCAACAGTGACTAAATTATCATATTACCATAATTTAAATCGAAGGACAACCAAATTATATATGCATTACTTACATAGATACTAACTAAATTCTTTATTGACTTAAAAAACAACACACACACAGTTTAGCATTTACTGTTTTACAGGAAGTTTAACATTAAAAGGTCTTCAGGAATGTTTATGACCCACTGGTTGGAAGGACATTTCCAGAAAATTCCTACTAGTCTCCACGTACTGCTTAGCTAAAGTATCCTCAGCAGGAAAAGGAGAAAATATCTAACCTTTAAATAGTGCAGATACCAAATTGCTTCAGGCAAAATATAAATCACAATGTTATTTAGTAAACAGTGTTTCTGGGTTTTGCTCACAAGAAACTTGAGTTTATGTCACATCTTAGCTTTTTAACAAATACAAGTAAAGCAATCCAATAGTTATTGCACAAACCTGAATCAAGAAATATTTCCATTGTTAGCATCATCAGCGATCAGCAATGAGATCATAGCAGTCATACTTCTTTTGTTCAAAAGGATGTTAGTAAAGACTGTTGAACTGCCTCTTTGAAAAACACTATAATTGAGCATTATATTAGAAAAACATTGCACCCCTTACATATGGTGAATACAAAAATAATATTTTTAAATGAACTGAAATTGTTCAGGTTTTAGACATTAATAATGGGTAGGTTTCCAGGTAACATTATTTAAAATGTAATGAATAGTGTTATATTTTTTCAAATCTTCAAAATGCAACGACAACTGTGGTTGATTTGTTTCTTCCTGAAAGGCAAAACAGTGGGTTGAACCACTCCACAGTAACCAACTCACAGTACAAATACAAAACCAAGGACTTGAAAGAGAAAAGATCAAGTCCTAGAAAACAGTCTTCAAAACAGATAAGGATGACATCCTGATTCAGTAGTGATCATTGTCCATCAACCCCTTGTTTTAACCGATTGTTACGGACAATTCCAGTCTCTCGCTAGTCCACTTTATGTACCGCTGCAACAGCCATTCTGCACCTGAAATTGCTTTGCTTTTCCCACCTTTTGGTGCAGGAATCCTCACATGGACTAGAGCCAGCATAGCTGGCTGTGTGCAGTACCACTTGGCATTAGGAAATTATACAGATGGCAGGCAGCGTGGTCAGGTGACAATGCAAACTGCCCAGAACAGGCTCTAGGTGACTGCTTAAAATGTGGATATTGAGTGTCTGCGCTTATCCAAATATTTTTTGTTTACTCCCAGCAATGAACAGTAATGCAAAATTAATTAGGTCTGTACTTTCCAAAGATCCAGGACACCTAACTGCCCTTAGAATAGCAGTATCTGTGATGAATAATAATGCATGATAACAGTATTTGTTTTCTGCAGTTTAGTGGCCAGAGGAGTTCAGGAAAAGGGTTTAAACATACCCTCCTACAATCAAAAGTTTCCCTGTCCACAGCAAATGCTCTAAGCACTAGATGGACATGTAGGCATGTCAGGGAGCAACACCACTTTCTTTCACTGTCAAGTGAAAGAAAGGTTCTGTATTGGTTGGACTCAATGATCTTAAGGGTTGTTTTCAATCTCAGTGATACTATCTGAATTTAAATACTTTATTAAATGCAGAGGATGGAGTTTCTAAGTTCCAGTTTCACAGAAATTTATTCTATAAGTTACATGATTTAGTCAGGAGTATATGAGAGAAGCAGAAAAGAGGCAAATGCTGCTTTTGGAAATGCCTTTCACATTCTAGAGGCTGTTTCCCAAAGTCACCAGATGACTATTGTGAATTTCATTCTCCTGCATCTCATTTTCTTACTTCTAGACAGAGTGAATCTTAATTAAACCCTATTTTGAATTTCAGTTCCCTTGAAAAACTTGGAGGTCTGAATATGTTGATACCTTAAGCTTTTTTAAATAATGATCCTGTAGTAACCCAGCTCCTAGATAACAACTGTTGTTTGTACTTCTTAGAAAAAACTCTTCAGTGTTTTAAAAGCAGCAACAGCTTGAAGAGGCTACTTTCAGTACAGTCTGTGAGCTCCTTTATAAATTAAATAAAAACCCTGCAGCTAAAACCCCTGTCTGTTTAGAACCTCTTAATATTTAATTAATGCAATAGTATATATGAAATTGCTTACTTGGTCTTTTTATATGTTGCTGTATGTTGAAAGAAGGTATAATTATAGGACTAAGAATAACAAAACCAGAGTATATCAAATTATACACTTGAATAAACCCTGGAGATACTTCCCTTTTAAATTGTCATAAGGAAAAATATTGGTGAGTGGATTGAGACCTGCAGAGAATTACTTGGGGATACTGGTGGATGAGTGGCTGGACATGACCCAGCCATGTGCACTCACAGCCCAGAAAACCAGCCACATCCTGGGCTGCACCCAAAGCAGTGTGGCCAGCAGGGTGAGGAAGGGGATTCTGCCCCTCTGCTCTGCTCTGGTGAGACCCCAGCTGGAGTGCTGCATAGCTCTCCTATGAGGAAAGAGAAAGCTCCAGGGAAACCTAATTGTGGCCTTTCAGTACTTGACAGGACCATATGAGAAAGATGGTGACAAACTGTTTAGCAGGGCCTGTTCTGACAGGACAAGGGGTAATGGTTTTAAACGGGGAAAAATGTACTCTGGAGGTGGTGAGACATTGGCACAGATTGCCCAGAGAAGCTGTGGATGCCCCATCCCTGGAGTTGTTCAAGGCCAGGTTGGATGGAGCTCTAAGCAACCTGGTCTAGAGGAAAGGGTCCCTGCCCAGGGCAGGGGGGTTGTAACGAGATGATCTTTAAGGTCCCTTCCAGCCCAAACCATTCTATGATTCTCTCATTCTATGAGTTTTAGCTAAAAGTTAATTTTCAATTTAACTTCTACTGATTTTTACTAGGCATTTTTTACATGCCAGTTATACACCGTGCTGTTTTAAGATTTTGTACCTCAAATGCACAGCTAGAAAGAAGATACTTCAGAAACACCATTAACAGACCGTGCAGTGAGTGCACTAGACATGCTGAGTCTGATGCGTAGGGTGCACATGAGCATGTAGTGCCCAGGAGCTTTTCAAAGTTTAAAAACTGCTGATCCACAGACTGAAAACAGTACATGTATTGTGCAAAGTGAATATGATGATCAATTAATTCATAGAAGAAAGTCATCAGTGAGTTTAAACAGTATGACAACAAAAGAGGAGAGAGAATTGTGAAAAAGAGTAATTTAATTTTCAGTGTCAGGAAAATGAGTTTAAATATGATGCGGTGATAAGAAGGGAGCCGGTATGGATTTCAGAGAGGGAGAATAACCTGGCTTGTCCTGTATTCATGTATCAGAAAGCCCACTAGAGAGCCCCATCCCACTGTTCTCATGAGCCATTTAAAGTAATATGTGGACTGTGTTAGCTTTGGCCAGGCTGCAAAGAGAATGACTAGCTGCAACAGGATCAATAGGGAAAAGTAAGGCCACTTTTATTATCCATCAAAAGGTGCTTTTGCTAGGAGTAGGTACAGCAGGAAAAAAAAAACAGATGACTTTTTTTTGTTTGGCTTTTCAAAGAGAAAAAAACCCAAGAATTAAAGCAATCACACAGCAGTACAGAGATAAAGAGGCACAGCCAATGAACCTAAGGAAGACAGCAAAAGAAAATGTTTAGAAGGAAAATTGGGAACTTCTGTTTCTCACTGAACTTTGAGACATCTACTTTAATCAGAAATTAATTCATCATTATATTATCTAGACCTCTCAGTTGCAAAATGCTAATAGTGTTTCTAGGTTTGTTTAGTGGCTTTGACCTGATTTCCCTCATACTTTCTCAAAACAAAGCCATCTGCTGCCAAAAGAAGTTTTGAAACATATACAGGCATAGGGTTATGCATTACTTGAGCAAAATTACAAATAGAAAATTTTAGCTAATGTGAATGCTTTGAGACAGACCTTTTGGTGTTTTCCAGCACCACTCATAGGAGCATGTGACTTTTCATCTGGCTTACATAACTTAGATGTATGAAAATGGTTTCAATTGTATTCACTTTTCACACCCTTCTTTGGATCAAAAGTATCTACATAACAGATATTTATCGCAGAATGTCAGGTAGACTTCCCCATCCTATTCTGGAAGAGATAAAACATATTTGGTATTGTTTCTACTACTCTGTGATTTCTCTGTCCCCGTCTACAGTTTACAGTACATTTTAAAACCATGCACCATATTCTGCATTTCCTCTCTAGGAAGCAAAAAAATATTCTAAGTGAGAGCCATCATTGCAAGTTTGCAAGGTGAGACACAGCACTTTATACACAGTCTTTGGGGTTTGGGAAAATTGATCAAGACACAAGGTAGCCTGTACTAGAACATGCCATAAACTTCAGTTAAGTTCAAAAATGTAGATGACAAGGAATAATGCCTCACTTCTTAAAACCCCTGTCTGTTGATACCGAAATCAGCCAGATAGAAACTTTTTAAAACAGTTTTGAGTGGGAGAAAGCAGTCACTCTTTATTGCAGCACACTGGTCACTCAGAGGATCCTTTCTCTAATCGAGTGCCCTGAGTGTCAAGTGAACAGGGTTTTTATCACACACACTGGTTACATATTCTTCAGCTATCCCTGCTTACTTGATGTATATGTATCACCTTATTTTACATAGTCACACCCCTTATCAGAAGTCCTTAACATGGTTCTTTGGGGTCTGTCTTCAACATTCGGTGTCCTTTTCAGGTGGCTGTTCTTTGACCCCTGCTTTTGAGTTCTATTATCCGTCAAAACATGCTTGTGCTAGGAGTAGGTACAGCAGGAAAAAAACCAGACACAATATCGTTGTTTTGCAAAACTTCTGCTTGCATTTTCCATGGCTTCTGTTTACCTAAATTACATCCTTCATCTACTTCTCCAAAGCTGTGCCGTTCTGTTCTACTGTCCTTATCATTGTCTTTGACTAAACAAGAACTGCTTTATGGACAATTGAAAGGATTTTACTCATTGCCTTACAGTGCCTGTATGTAAATTCCATTTTTTAGCTTTTTCTTCTGCATGCCAAACCTAGGACAAAGACATAGTTTATTGGTATGGAAATAAGAAGAATGTATTTAAGTCCATAAGATTTATGAATACATGGCAGCAGTTTCCTACAGTGAAGGCCTCTAAGTATCACAGTCATCTCAGGAATTTCTTAGACCAACATTAATCCCTTCTTGTAAGTAAACAGTGCTTGGAAAGAAACAACTTCATTCAACCATTAACAGGAACCTAAAAAAACCCTTTAGAGCCATATTTGTAGCTGTAAAGAATAAAATCTTAGGTGGGATTTTTTAGACCTGCCCAAGTGAGTCAGGCCTTAAAGGTCCACTTTAATCTCATGTATATCAAAGCTGAAGGGGTTCTTCCAAAAACAGAAAGGTCTTAGCTCCCTTTAAAACCTTCTTTTTTGGCATTGAAATTATTTTAAATTAATTCCAACTTTTGTAACCATGGACAACCTGATGCAATAAAATTTCTGCCACTAGTGTCTTCTTGCGGTAGTTCAAACCATTGTAAAAGAAACACAGGATTCAGGAGCAGCCCAATCACGCTGGTGGGCTGCGCTGAGAGCTTCAGCACCCAGTGTTTGTCTAATGGTTTATCCCTCTGAGGGAGTGGTTTGCTGTTCTCCACCCTTTACTTTCTATATATGTACAATCTTCTGGAAGTTTCTTTTCGGTTGAAGCCCCCATTGGCTCCTTTCCCCTAATCTCTCCGTCCCTACACTTTCATTGGATCCTTGCCCTTACTCCGCCCCTTGGTCCTCAGTTCATTGGTCCTGGTGCTCTGCCCACCCTCCGTGCTGCCTACTTAAGCCAACACCCTGGTTTCTATGTTGTTCTTTGTCCCTGGATCCTCCTACAATAAGCACCCTTGTTGGAACCCATACAAAGGACCCATCCTGCCTCTTTGTTACTGACTGCTGTTCGAGCACTCAGTGCGTGAGTGTGTGTGCGAACCCTGCACAGTGGGATCGTAAAGTGCCTAGGTCGTCATCTGGCCACTGGGGCCGGAGCGTCTTCCCGCACTGGAGGCGCTTCTGGAAGGCTGCGGCACATACCACTGTCCTCACACCGCGGCAGTGTCTGAAGGAGATAGAGCAATAAATCTTTGCTCTCTGCAGATGTTTATGGATGTTTATTAAATGTTTTTGAGAAGCTAAGAAAGAAAAGGAGATAGATGGTGACAGTGCTAGGATGTATCAGTAGACCTATATACTGCATAAAAAATTTTGCCAGAGATTCTTTTGAGGGTAAAGAGGCAACTTTGTCAGGAAGGTTTTGTCCCTTGAAAGCGTTATGTGCTGAATCCAAAGCCTCTGTATGTCTAATTCACCTCCCTACAAAGGGACTAGAATTTCAAAACAAAGTTTGACCTCCTTAAGAGTCTTTTCTACCTCCTGCATTTCCACATTCCTTCAGAAATAACATCTCTACATGCCTGCAGGAGTGGTTGCCCCAAAGTGATCAACTGTGAAAAGCCTGTGAAGCAGATTTTATCTGAGGAATTATTACCATATTCATAAAGTAGCAGCTCTGTGGACTTAGAGAGTTGAGTACTCAAAAGCTGTCACAGATCTTTTCTGCTTTTTCTCAGCTACACTCTGAAAAAGTGTGTAAAGTTCCCATAGACTGGTGCCTAAATATTTTCTATTTTCTGTATTACATAGTTTATTTGCTTTATTCAAATTTGCAATACACTGGATGATTACAAGATGACCCTAAAACCCAACTCTCCGAGAGAAATAAATAATCACACTCTCATATATGACAGTTGTGTAAATGTACACATTTAAATGCCTGTTTCAAAATTATTTTGAATTGTAAGATTCTAAAAGCATTAGTAATAAAGTTATTCAATTTTTGGTTTAGTATAAATTTTTTTTATTCATTTAAAAACTGAGTTGAAATTGCTTGGAGCTACCTTCTTAAGTAACTTCCAGATTGAACATGTACATTTTGCCTGAAAATAAGACAGAGAGACTGTGACTACAAATAGCTATACTTAATTTTAATATGCAGAAATAGTATTTACATGTGTGAACTTTACTAAAAGACAAGTCAGAGTGTTTTAAAAACAACCTTAGGTTTTCTATCTTCTGCAGGATGACAGGAATATTTATCAAACTAAAGGCACATATAGGAGTATAAGGAAATCAACAAATTTAAAAACTGATGGAGGAAAAAAAGGAAAATACGCAAATTATAATCCAATATACTGTCATAATTCAGCACTTGATCATATTTTACTTGCTTCACAAGCACAAATAATTATAATAAACATACCACAACTTTCATTAGCCAAATATGTCTTAATGGCAATTGGTAGACCTTGCTGTCCTTCAGATACAGCCCCTGATCTTTTACTGAGTCTCCTACTGTTCTGTGTCCTGGTTTTCTGGATGGAATCCAAATTCTATTGCTGCTACCTGAGGAAATCTGGAAGTTAAGAAGACAAATACCAGATAGGAAAAAGGAATGAATCAAATTAATGAACCATTCAGAACAACGCAGTAAAAGCCAGACCCAGACCAAAAAAGACATCTCTCTTAAAATAAGATTAATTATCATACTTGTCCCAAATATTCAAAATTGTAAAGGTATGTGAAGCAGCAGCTGTTACTTTTTTTGCCAGCAGTCTGTAACTGATCATTTATGTTAAGACACTACCAAATGAAAGGTGTCAATATTTTTATATTTGCATAATTTAGTAATAACGTTAGAAATGTTTATGATAGAGAAGTAATCATCATCCTTTGCAAAAGTGTAACACAAGTTTTGTGATACCATTATCAGCATTAAGTTAAACTGTATGAAATATTTTCAGTATCTAAGACAACTAATGTTTTTAGACACAGGTAGAACAGACTGGATGATCACTCTGCAGTCTTTTCATCAAGAGCTCAGTATCTGTAAAACTCCTTAAAAAAAAATACTTCAACTAGTTTTTTCACTGGATTTCCAACTCCTAGCAGCAGATCTAAAACAGTGAAGATAGCAAAAAGAACATCCATAGTAAAATCTTTTGCAGGATATACTCAGTTTAAACAAAGGTTATATGCAAAATCAAAACAGAAAACAATGAAATTTCTAGTAGGATTTTTCTTCCATAAACATTTGGCTAAAAAATACATCATCTTGTTGAAAGATATGAAGTTAGCTGTGGTTTGAGGTTATCCTAAACAAGAGGCAATGTATATTAAAAAGCTGTTCAAATAACAGTGATGTGGGAGTCAATACCACAAAGATGTATACACATATTTATGTGTAGTTAACAGTCTTAGAAAATTAGGCAAACATCTCGATTTAATGACTTCTATATTTAAAAGTACGTTGTTTGTTTTTGTAAAATATTGCACACATGGGAGGATGGAGAAGCCAAATTTCAATAATAATTCCACAATAAAAATGGTATGAAGAGAGTAATTAGCTAAGAAGAAGAGGTAAGTGGAGATAGCAATACCATCAAAATGGATTGTATATGAACACCAGTTGATGCTTTCACTTTTTGAATAGTTTGGTAGCATTTTGGTTTAAAGCATATTTGGCAAACACAATTGTTCTGCAGATTCAGTTCAAGATTTTATATGTGGGAAATTTGTTCTCAAACTGCTTCTTATTTGCTTGAGGAATGGAACTCATTGTGAAAATCTGTCTTTCAAGACTAGACCTAGAATTTCACCAAGCTTTTCTGTCTCATTACAGTACTGCTGTACTTTAACATAGCAACATTCTTCACTCTGACCATATTCGCTCTACAAGGACAATGTGCTTGATTTCTGCCTTGTATATCATATAATTTAAAAGAAAAAAAACACAACATAGAGATGAATGTACAGAAAAGTAGAACTTTTCAGTTATGGGATTCACCAATACAATGTAACTACCAATTTTTAAATTATTTATTGTAAGACTATGTGTTCATTTATGCACCAGTATATTACTGTACTTCAATAATAACCTCAAGCAGCTAGCCTATGTAATTAATTCCTATGTTACCATGTTGATATTTTCAATATGTAAATTGATCTGGATTTGCTCTTCCTCAGATATTTTGGAAAAAACTACTCCAAGCTAAATAATTAAGACACATTTCTAAGGTTAAATATTAATACATTCAGAAGATTATGGGTTTTGAAAAACGTTTTAAATTATGACTTTCAGTAGCTACTGCTACATCAGCCTAAGTAGCTTCTAGTATGGCTGTAGAATTTCCTAGACTGCTTTCTACTCCCACAGTATTTATACAACCATCTAGTTCTCTATCAGCTGAGCAAAGGACTACTTCTAAAAGATGATGAATAATGAGATTTCCAATATACTTATTTACAAAAACTTTCCTTAATTCTAGAAATCTGTTTTAAAAATATTTGGTTTACAAGTTTGAGCAGAAAAAGAAAAACATGAAAAATGTGCATTATCTCTTCAGTCCCATAAATCTGAATAAACATATAAAGCATCATTAGTTTTGTCCTTAATTAATGCCAACACTTCTGAAGCCACCTAGCTTTCCTTCATGCTTATGAGAAGTTTAACAACACTGACAAAGCTACAAAATACATTACTCGAGTTTATCTAAGCAGGGGGAATTCCGGTCTAGCATTTCTTCTTAGTGTATCCAATATAAATTATTTACAGGTAATAATAGTGGACAGTAGAAGTGATCAAGACTTGCCAAAAGATGATAAACCCAAGACATTTACACAAGAGGAAAAAATACAGTTTTATCCAGAAAGATTGATTGGACAGTAAGAGACAACTCTCCAGGTGAATGAATGAGGGGAGTTTGTTCTCATGCAGGGAACCAGTTCTGACGTGCAAAGGATATCTGGGATTCTACTTGTGAGCTTTGAAAAGTCAAAATTACCCCTTTTTTTTGTTTGTTTCATGCTTCCTCTTCAAAAGGAAGGTAAAAGGATTCTAATTATGCTATTAAATCCTATAAGAAGAGAGAAGAGTTTAGACAGAACATGAGAATATATGAAAACAGCTCATAATCATGTACATCAAATTACTGGTTGTACCTTGGTGCTTAAATCTGTTCTTGGAATTGTCCTCACCCGCGAGCATTTCCTGAGCAATTTTCTTAACTATTCTCCCAGTTAAATGTTCAAAACAAATTCACTCGTGGTAAACAACAGAAATATTTCTGTGGGTTTAAGATCAGGGACTGCAAACAACTTCACAGTCAATCTAACAGTCCCAAAGTTTTACTGTAATGCTTACTGGTTTTTAGCATCTCTTGTGAATACCAATTACCTAGTTTAAATTGTCTTGTGTTCTCCAGAGTCCCCTCAGGAGTGGAGATATATTCTCTGTATAGAGAATTTGACATCCTACTACAGCATGCCTAAGACATAGGCTTTATATGAATGTACCTGTGGTTGACCGTGAATGGTATGAGTGCTGCGTATCAGAGAAATTAGATTATTTAAAAGTAGTGTTTTGTAAGAAATGTTTATTCACAGTAAGAAAGCACAGTGCAACTCAACAGCAATGACCACATACGTAATTTAAGTATAAGGGTCTAGGGATTGGAGTATGTACTACTAATACATCACAATAATAAAGGAAATCCTTATGAATGGTAATCTTGCAATTAGAAAGTCCCAACATCCATAAAACAAAATGTTATTGGATGCTGCATTCTTTCACTCTGCTATTGTTTCTAACTGTTTAATGAGTAGCTGGCAAGAATAAATTACTTCATAATAATTCATATCCCATTCATATAATTCCTGTGCCACATGATTCATATGCTCTTATCAACAAATTCTCTCAAGAATTCAGAACATAACAGATAGACTGATGTCAAGGGTATGTTTTTTACTATGAGCTTTCCTATATTATGTAGATAAAGTAATATTTTAGAATCAAACTGCATAAAGCACAATATTTCTAAATCCCATTTTTATAGTTTAGCTTAAAAGTAAGTTTGATGACATGAAGTTGGCTGGGCAATCACCAACCATATGAAATTTACCAAAGGCAAGTGCAGGATTCTTCACCTGGGACTAGGCAACCCTGGATGTATGGACAGACTGGGAAATGAGAGACTGGAAAGCAGCCCCACAGCAAAGGACCTGGGGGTCATGGTCAATGGCAAGTTGAATCTGAGTCAGGAGTGCCCTGGCAGCCAGGAGGGCCAACCCTGTCCTGGGACACATCAGGCACAGCATCACCAGCCAGGCAAGGGAGGGGATTGTCCCGCCCTGCTCTGCACTGGGGCGGCCTCACCATGAGTACTGGGGGCAGTTTTGGGCACCACAATACAAGAAGGACATAAAGCTATTGGAGAGCATCCAAACGAGGGACACGAGGATCATGAAGGGCCTTGAGGTGAAGCCATATGAGGAGCAACCAAAGTCACTTGGTTTGTTCAGCCTGGAGAAAAGAGACTGAGTGGAGACCTCATTGCAGTCTGTGAGGGGAAGCAAAGGGGCAGACACGCATCCCTCTGGTGAGCAGTGACAGGACCTGAGGGAATATCATTAAGCTGTGTCAGAAGAGGTTTAGGTTGGATATTAGGAACATGTTCTTCATCCAGGGAGTGGCTGGACATTGGAACAGGCTCCCCAGGGAAGCAATCACAGCATCAAGCCTGCCAGAGCTCAAGAAACGTTTGGACTCTCTCAGGTGTGATCACACATGGTGGGATTTTTGGGGTTGTTTTGTGCAGGCTTAGGAGTTGGATGCTCAATGATCCTTGTGGGAACTTGTGAGTCCCTTCCAACTCGGGATATTCTATGACTGTATGCTTTTTAAGGGTAATCAATTCATAGATCCACTAAGAATTGAACTGAAACAGATACATAAAAAATAGACCACATTCCCCCATGGTCTAAGTTTACTGAAGTCAGTCAAGTTGTTTTAGGAAAAAGTATGAATCTCATTCCAAGACAGAAAGGCAAACTAATTTAAAAACTCCTGCTAAAAATAAATCTAAACTGGAATTAAAAAACCAGGAGAATCCCATGGCCACAATGTTAATACAGTATTGTTAATCGCAACTAGAATAATACAGAATATAGGACAGAGTACTTACAGCTTCCCACCACCTAAATTCATGCTCAGATATGAAGTCAAGCTGCAGACTTTGTAAAACGCTACATCCAAGTATATGGAGCTGCTTCCTGGCCCAGTACTCATAGAATCAGAGAACATGCTGAGTTGGAAGGGACCCATCAGGATAATTAAACCCATCTCCTGGCCCTGCGCAGGACACCCCAAGAGTCACACCATGTGCCCGAGAGCATTGTCCAAACACTTCTTGAACTCAGACAGGCTTGGTGCTGTGACCACTTCCCTGGGGAGCCTGTCCCAGTATTAATGATATGGACATTAAAAACAGCTGGTTTTAAAAAAAAATTTAACCTAATTCTTCTTAGAAGTTCATTTTTTTTAAAAACAAATCGTTAAGAAAATCACACCTACCTGAAGGTTCAGAATATACTCAGTGATCACTGATTTTATATATAAATCTTTTTCTGCATTTCCAGGAATGCTAGTTCTTTGAAAATCAAATGGAAAGAATGAACCAAAGTTGGGACACTTTGGGGGGTTCTTTTTCTTCTAGAAATTTCTAAACCCAGATTTTTTCCATAATGCCTGCTCCGTTAATCTTTTTGACACTATTTGTGTCATAAATTGTGATAAACTCTACCCCTTCTGCTTTAAGTTTTGAAAATATCTTTGTTATCTCCTGTGTAGTTTAGGTTAATTTACTTATAGTAGCAATGGTATCTGACCTGTTAAACCAGTTTTTATACTATTCCATATAAGTTTGGGGTTTGTGGGGGTTTTTTGGCTGTACTGTGACCTAATGGTTCCAAAGTAAATTTGGCACATACATTGTGAAGGAAGCCTGAAAAACTGCATTTGTTGTACATATTCTTCAATGCTAAAATCAAATTCATGGTTTCCTAAACTGAAGTTCAGAAAGTAATTTTTTAAAGTTAGTAACTGTATCTTTTAGCCAAATGCTTCTTTTATGTATCATTTAGCGTGAGCTAGAGACTGGGGAAACATACATTTCACCTCGTCCTTAATATAAACTCGATAGGGACATTTAGTAAATCTATCCCTACAACAAGAAAAGCTGAATCAATTTAATTTATTTTTGAAGCTATTCTAGATATTCAACTGTAAAGGACATGTGCACATCTATTTCAGTTCACAAAATATCTAAGTTACAACAATCGTTAAATCATCCTTATGGGAGCAGTTTTTTATTAAGAAGAAAACAAGTTTATATTTAATGTTCAGACAGAAGACCAAGGTACAAAAAATCTCAGCTTAGTATGACATTATTTTCTGCACTGAATAATATGGAAGGAAAAAAATAATTCTCAGTAGCCTACAAAAAAACCCATAAGACAGTACAACAGTAGGCATAGGAAATACTGGCCATAGTATTCTCAAATCTGTGTATGTTACAGAATCCTACATAAAGCAGCACTAAGTGGCCTTTGAGTTCAGTTACTGGAGTCCTGGTGTAGTCCCTGAAAAGGTCCCTTTACAGTGAATTATCCTAGAGGGTTCTGGATGCCAAGTGGCTTTAGCAGAGGATATGATTGCTAAGGACAAAAATCCAACACACTTATTAAACTTTAAACAATATTAGTATTAGCAGTTGAACTATTTAATATGAAAGTGAACAGTAAGTACACAGGAAGATTTTTATGGATACAATCACTTACGGTACTTTTCTTTGAAAATTATTATGTTTTCATGTGTGACGGAGATACATTCCTGTTTTGGAATATATGTAAAACAGGAGCAGAAACCCAAATCTATTATAAGGAATTAAATTTACTTCCTAAAAATTAACTAGCCTCTGAGCTTTGCAAAAGAGTAAGCAAAAATAGTAAGAACTGAAAAAAGACTAGCTGATGTCATCCTTCCACCCAACTAAATCCATAGTTGAACGGACAAATATGTTTGGAAGCACAAAGCAAAACAAACAAAAAATCCAATAATATAAATACTTGACGTATTTTTGCTTTCTTTTTTTGGTTCATAAGAAGTCTTGTGCTGGTTTAGCAACCCTAAAGGGCTTTTGCTTTACTTATATGAGTAGCTGCCAAATAAACTAACTTGTGCTTTATCATCTCCTGGGTTACTGCACTGCTGTTCTTAATAGCCAGTTCTGTTGCCTACTACTTGTCCCAATCTCATTTGGCAATCTGAACACTTTCTGCCTACAAGAAAAGCAAAGTCTGTTTTAACTAAGAGGCAATTACTCTGTTTATTAAAAAGTATTTATTTACAAAAGCACACTTTATATGTTTGCCTGTTAATTTCAAAGTATACTGTAGGCCAAACCAAAAATATAACATAGATTTAAACAGTCTTGGATTTACTTCTTCCTGAAGTAATAGTTCCTGGGGACTGGAAGAGCTACCAAGATGCTGCCACTATACAAATTGTATGCTTGTCCTGCTGTGACAAGGGTTATTCCGAGGCCACCAGATCAAAACAATATCTTTCTACCCATCACATGAAGTATTTAGGCTGTATTGACAATGAAAATACCACAGGCTGCAGTAAAGGTAAGAATGTAAGGGCATGTCTGAGACAACTTATAATCAGAAAGCCATGGATAAAGCCACACAACTGGAATAAACCAACAAAACACAGGTATTATGAAATCCAACTTAGATTTCCTTAGACTGCAAATGGGCAGCACATCTGCAGGAATCACATGCTATTGATACACCTAAAGCTGATGGATTTAACCAGTCTCCTCTAAAACCAGTAACTGGATTCAGGGAGTCAAACTTTTTATATCTGTTGCAAGTCTACAAGAAAAAAAAAAAGGAAAAACACCAGGCCCATTTGTCATACTCTTCATGCTGCTTATCCATACTTGTAGCCTCCTTTTGATTGATGTTTTAGTAAAGATTTCATTTGGCATTTCCTCAAAATAACTGAAAATATTTACAAACAAAACAGATGAACAATGTTTATAACACTACATTCTCTTTCAAATGTCAGTAGCAGGTGTTCTCTGAATAGAAAGGGAAGGGGAAATAGAAAAAGGCTACAGGCAAAATATGAATTTGCTCTTTTTCTGAAAGGCTTTACCTAGCCCAGTCTAACACTGGGGTATGGTGGATAACTTCTACCAAAGCGCAGTATCTTACACATTCTCCTTACCAGATTTCACAACACTTTTAAAGATGGTATCTTCAATTGGTCAGGATCTCAATGAATTCTCAGCTGAGTTCCAGCAGCTGTCCCTTTCACATCTGTGCCATCTAAATTAATAAGTATATTCCCAATACCACCATCCAAGGAACTTGGAAAACACTGAACACTGAGAGCTGGACTCTCAGCAGTGTCAGAGACAGGAAAGGATGGTCTGTTTTGAGACATCTTTGAGAGCTTGGAATTGTGTGGAAGGGGGTGGCTTGGGCCTTGCTTTGGTAGGGCAGCACCCCACCCTCATGCCCCCCAACCCCGCAGTTCCTGTCCATCAAGGGGCACTAGAGGCAGCCCTCGGTGTCACCTTACCCACCCCTGTTTGGACGAGACACTGGAGGTCCCACCTGGGTGGAAGGCCTGGGGGCGGGGCCAAGGTTTTAAGAAGCCCCACCACGAGGCTTGGCTCCCTCTTCCACTCTACCTCCAGCCTGGAGAATGACATTGCTGGAACCCAGGAGCTGGTAGCTATGCCTGTTTTTCTGTATCTTTTCTATCTTTCTGTTTTCCTCCCTTTCTTCTTCTTTCAACTTTCTTCTCACTGAACATAACATCGAATGGGCTATAAGGTTTTCTATGTTTAATGGGCTAAGTTTAGGCTGGGATAAGTGATGTTATGTACCATTTATTCTTTTGCCAATGTTCCTTAATTTTCTATAGTTCTGCCAGTAAACTTTTGTGTGTTTTTTACCTCTTGGGAATATTTGGTTGAATTTTCTCTTTGTGCCTAACCTGAGAAAAAGAATCTTGATTTAGCCCTAGGTTTGAGCCACCAGAATGTAACAAGCAGGCATCTGCTAAACCCCATTCACATCAGCCCCGTGTTCAGAGCAACCCATTGGTTACACATGGAGCTGTTGTTTGAACTCTTTGCTCCTCCCTTAACTGTAGCTCTCCCCAGAGAGAAGGGGAAGAAATACTATATAGGCGAATATTAATCTATGGTGTATATATATATCTCCTATATATATGTAGCATATATTCCACAAGATTTCTCCAGTTCCCTGTGGTTACTTGGGGTGAACAAAGACAGGACTAGGGTTCTGGCCCTGTAATTCTGTCATGTAGTGTAGTCTGTGTCTATGTATAATAAATCCTCCTCTCTCATCATGAGTTTTAGCCTATGTAGGGCAAGCTTTGAATTTTGCTCATATTTGGAGGTCTGACATGCTAACCTCAAAAGCATAGTTTCATTTGTCATTTAGGAGAACAAAATACAAAACTGTTCTTTAATAAAACAGAAAAAACAAATGTGAGTGTGGACAACAGAGAAATGAGTGAGAATGAAACTGGAAAAATAAGTACAAAACATTGAGTAGAATATGAGACGAGAAGAACAAGTAGGAGGTGAAAACAGGCCAATTAGAAATGTATAACATAAACTGTGAAGAGTGTAAAGCAAAGAAACAATAGGACAAAGTTAAAAAGAACATGAAAAAAAAAAGACCAGGAAAAAATGCAAGTCCATAAAACAACATTGAAACAAAGCACTTATTTCTTTGCCTTTATACAGTAATTCAGTCCAACACTTTTAGGAGAGTAGTCATACATTCTCAGATCTTTAGTCTTTACTGACAGCACAAAAACCTCATTCAGGATTTTAAAAACGTATTTCAAAAAAAGGATGTGCTATATCTTTCTGAATCTCTTCAGGTCCTCCCACATGCTATGTCCTTTTCTCAATCTAAGGAAGATTCATCAAAACTTAAGATGCTTTTCTTTTACTTTTTTCCTCCTTTGAAATACATTGTCAGAAACTTTGGTCTTAGTGAGTATATCTCCCTAAACCCTACCTCTTCCAAATTCATAATTGTGTTTAATAATTTTTTGACTCTTACAGAGATATTTATTTCATTATCATACAAAGCTGAAGGAAGAATTATTAGAAAGTGTTCTTCTTGTTTCTATCACCCACAAAGAAGAAAGGAGGAGGAAGTATTAGAGAAGAAGGAAGAGCCTTCATCCAGATGTTTCTCAGGTTCCAAGCAATGCAGCTGCCACCACAAGCAGGACACTTCTCTTACTATGAATTTCTCCACACCTCAATAACCAACTGACAAGGTAAAACTGGAAGCCTACAGCAGCAAACCAGCACACCCACACCACAATGATTACCAAGCTTTCTTCACAGGTAAAGAGATAAAATTAAAGCAGTCTTCAACACAGTAAAGTTTGCAGAATTGTGCATATAATGAAGCAACAAAATTGGAAATTCTGGAGAGCATCTTCTGAGAAGCCACCATTCTACCATTCTAAAATAACATGGAGGGGGGGCATGGAGGGAACCTTTCATTTGCTTTCACATGGGTAATACATATGATTTGGGTTCTTTTGTTTGTTTTGGTTTGGGGTTTTGTTGATGTTGATTTTTGGGGGTCTTTTCGTTGGTTGGTTGGGTTTTAGGGGTTTATTTTATTTTCATATTCTATTTTTTCTGAAATTCCCCAGTTTATTCAGTTCTAGTTTTCCTTAAAACTCTCCCTGCTTTAAGTGAATGTCATTGGAATGGTGCCAGGCAGCACCATCATTTTGTCTCAAACTTTTTCTAGATTTTTGAAGGAATAATGTAATATTTAAAAGTTAGACAAACAAAAAAGAAAGGTCCTCGTTATTGTCCTTGTATGTCACAATGCAAAATGAGCCAGATTCTCAGAAGTACACAGCATTCATCAAGAACAATTACAGGTTTTGTTCTGCCTGTTGAAAATTTTACCCATGAATTAAAAAAAAAAAAGTGAATTTAGTAGGTTGATGAGGTTAATGAAAGATGGTTGATGATTGATTAAGGACAAGTACAACAAAGGTGTTTGGCAATATATATTTCTATCAAGAATGTCTTGATTTCAATGCAGTTACTCAGAGCACCAAGGCTAAAAATCTTGTAACGCAGAATAAGAGCTCAGCTGTCCCCCTGAAATCCCCACTGATCATTTGATTCAACTCAAACTGCTTTTTCATGTAAAAATGAACTATGCTGCACTTACCATGTACCAAAAGTAGATTAAGTCATGGTGGTGTGCTGTAAGGACACTTACATGGAAACCACATCATTTCCCATGAGATTTAAGCTTTCACTTACAGAAATTATGAAAATGTGGTTATTAAAATAATCTTTCAAATGTGAAAATGTATTTAACCTGCAACATAACAGTCCAGATGATAGTTAACAGGGTGTGATCCATTTCTGTTCATTAGAATAACATACTAATTCTGAAGTGGAGTATTGATAATTTCAAAAATCTCCTCCAACCAATTAACAGACACATGCCACAACAGAGTAACTGAAATGGATGTAAAAAATGACTTTGTAGGGCTACAAGATCTCAAACACATAGCTAGTGAATAGTCATCAAGGAGGGCAGAGGAGTGGAGGTATGAACTGGCCAGTAAAAGCTTTCTCACAAAGGCCGAATTCAGATGGCAAATAGAAGAGGTTTCAAATCATTGCTGCTTCCAATGAGTTTACTTATTTTGAGTTGTATTCTCATCTTCTTATAACATAAACAGAAATTTGTCAAAATTACTAAGCCTGAGTGTCCAGTCTGATTTAGTTTCCAGACTTTCATTAGGTCACTTGCTCATTTGGATTAGTCCTTGTAACAGCATAATTCTTGTGCTATATTTACAATAGATACCATAGCGAAGTTTTACTATCCTTGACTTGTCTTTATCGTCTGAAAATATTTGTCCTTCTTTAAGTTTCATTTGACTTTTGCTTTTAAAAATCTCGAATTAGAACGGTCACAATTTTATAAAAATACTATTTATTTAAAAAACGTAAACAAGTAGTCTCCCAGCAAGATTCCTCTTGTTGGTATAGTTTATGCTGCTTGCTACTCCATTCCTGAGCACTTGGACTGCGTGACGAGGAGACAGCACAGACAGTGGCAAACCATTTCTTATACTGAATAAACCAGAGATTTTGCATAGGCCTTTTATTTCTAGTAACCACTACAGAACAGCCATGGACTGTAGTGCATGCAATGACTGCAACAACACTGCAAATTTTGCCATCTCTTCCACTTTTATAAAGCACATGAGTTTTTTAAATGTTCCTGAAGATGCAGTGGAGGGCCTCCGTATTGGTCCAGGCTTTTTTTCCTGTAGACGTAAGCAGGATGAGGAGCACTTTGGTTTGGTATTTATGCATTAATCTCAGATTCTCAAAAGATCATACTTGGTTTTTTTGAACTAGATGTATGTTTCCTGAGTACATAAATTGCTGCAGTTTATACATTTAATATAAAAACACAAACCCCACATATTTCTCTTATGCCTCCATCAAGCACTGTCTAAACCACCCTATGCCAAACGTTGCATTTTCTAAGTAGCAGAGCACTGATACATCTAAAGACTTTAATTACTTAAACATCCTTTTGGCTAGAACTCTATTTTCTTAGTCCTCTGTCTAACAACTCCTCACAAATCCATGGTGTTTTCTTTTTCATAGGTCTTCCTATTCTTCTTTAATAATAACAACAATCTTTTACTTTGAGAGTTTAATCTTCACCAGTCCATTAATAATGTACAGATTTATTGTAAGACTTTATTCAAATATTTCATTATGCATCCTTTTATTAAATTTGTCATGAGACTTGTGACTCATAAGGAATTTTAATAACATCATAAAACTTAGCTTTTAATTGTTAGTTCTTATACATGTTTTTTAATAATTTCGGGCTTTGTGTTTTATGACATTAAAGATAATTATTCTCAGCATTTTTACAGACTTTTACAGGAAGATTTATCAGTGGTCTCTTTTATCTTTCATTTCTTGGGTGGCTTTGTTTTATGCCAGATTTTCTATGATAATAAAAAAGTATATAATATTAAGGCAAAATTATATTAATTTATTGCAATCGTTCTCTGTTGCACTGACTACACTAGGGCTAAAAGTAAATCATTAACTTCCATGCTTCATAATGAGAAACTCATCTTAAGCTCATTCATTTCAGGAATAATTCATTTCTGCAGTTTGAAGATTTGCTGTACTAATGTTTGGCTTTTTAAACTAGGCTTTTTTTCTCTCTTAATAACAGAAGTGCTGATGGCATATTACATTATGTTAGTAATGATGCTAAGGTATCTGGTTCTATGGCCCATTTTCTTAGATTTCCTTGTCATTACATCCTATATTGTTTTGGGCAAATCCAGCTAAATTTGAAACAGTTAGTTGGCTAGCTACCTGAGTGCTGCCACAGGTATTTCTGTATAAATTCATGTTGGAATTACATATGTAAATATATGTGGCAAAACACATAGGGATGGTGGAAACATATCCTGGATTATCTGATTTAGAATTTCTTTTCATTCTCTGATTTAAAGAATGCAATAGTTCTTAAGTGTCAAAAATCTTACCACAATAATTTCTAGAATCCTCAAGACATGACTTACATGTCACAAACAATCTTTTGCAACGCTTACAGAGAAGGCAAGCAAAGCAGACTTAGCCGGTTTTGCTTTTTTGCTAGCTTCAGCATGTTGTTTCATGCATTCTTAACCAAGAGCAACATGCCTATACTGGGCTGACAGCTACAGACAGTCTCCCTAGTGATTATATCTTTCAAAAACTTCCACTGAGGGCAAGCAAAATAAGCCTCTTCCTCAGCATCTCCACTGCTGATACATTGCATGGACATTAATTTCCTAAGTGAACTTGGAAGTTATTGAGACTTCTCAGACAACAAAACTTAAGAAAGTGTCCCTGTCTTCTTTGCAAACTCAGCTGATGTACTGCCTGTGTTTGTTGAACTGGGACTATAAATTTCACAGCACAGATATGTGTTTCTTTGATTTGAAGGGTATCTATGTAAACTGGTTTTAGATATATAAAATGTACCTGGGGTCAAAACCACTGTATTGATTTCTAAAGAAATTAAATATGTCCATATCTTGGTATTAGACTGGTACACACTTAAAATACACTAATGTATGTAATCTTTGCTTAAAATAATTCGACTTGGTAAGCGCTGCACTGAGCACAGACTGAAGAGAAAGGGTGCTATGAGCTGTTACCACTGAATGATCTCTCAAGTCAGGAAGGCTGGCACTTTGGATACATAAAAGACTTCTTTATGGAATCAGTACAGAATAGTCCCCCTTGTGGCACATCTTTACCTAACTTCCCAGCCTGTATGAAATAATTTATAAAAAAGAAATGGCCATTGAAGTTGTGATTTTCAAATGCATTATTACATTGTTATTCATGATAGTTAAACAGTTTTACTCCACAGGAAGCCTGGTACAAAAATCAAGTACTTTGTCTCCAGACACTGATCTGACCCTGCATTTTCAGGGAATAAATCTGTGGTCTGTTTAAAATGTATTGCACCTACTTAGAAAGACACTCAGTTCAATTTCTTTAAAAAATATATTTTAAAGAAATGTGGAAAAGTCTGTATTGATAGTGTTTTCATTATCAGTTTAACTTTTAAACTTATATTTTTAAGTTTCTTCTTTCTATCTTAAGAAGATAATGCATAAATACTTCCCTTTATTTTCTTCAGCACCTGCTTCTTGGTTTCCTCTTCTATGTATCTGTTTCTAGAGAAATGGCCTTTTTTCCTCCTAAATTTTACATCTCTTTTTCACCTTTTTTTTTCCTACAAAGACATCTCTTCACATTTCTCAGATAATCGGTGTCTCCTTCATAAGTTATCTAGTCCATTACATTCTACACAGCCTTGGGAAATATCATCAGAAGCCAAAGACCAGAGCAATAAATGGATTAGACAAAGATTACAACAAAATGGAAGAAGAGAAATTCACGAGTAAAAAAAAAGTTCATCTCAGTTCATTTTCTAGAATTACCATACAGGCTAGGCAGAGGAAAGCCTACATATATACTTTTAGTTCATTATGAGAAATAGAGCTGCAAAAAATTTGACTGTAACGGGACATGTGCTCTCTGAACTTATCTGAAGGTCATCTATCTTGAGAGGATGCCATGGGAGGGAGCAATAAGTCCCTGCTTCTCATGATCCGTTAAACACCAGGAGATGAAGCTAGAATATGAAAAAGTTGACAGAAACCCTAGTTCAGACAGGAAGAAAGAATCATGTCTCTCTCTTTTCAGAAAAGTTTTCAGCATACACACCTCTCTTTCCTTGAGAGAGCATTTTGTTTCCTGGTGATATATATATTTTCAAACTAAGTCTTACTGCTTCCACTGCCCACTCTCCAACTACATTTGCTGGCTCAGCTTGGTGCTCTTTCCCCCATCCGAGGATCGTGGATGCCTACAAAAATCATTGTTTCTTCTGCATCCAGACTGAGTCAATACCTGTCACTCTGCTTCTCCAACTTAACCCTGGTCACGATGATGGAGTGCCATCAAATTCCATGTTGTTCCATAGTGATTTCAGAAGTCAGACAGAACAATTATAAAAACATGAAGTCTTACAAATTACAGAAAGAAGCACCATATCCACTTCCAAGTGTGGGCATACTAAATAAACAAACAATGAGGAATGAAGTAAGTCACTGGGACTTCAAAACTGTTCCCGATGTTGGCTGAAAGATAAAACTCAGTTGTGACTCTGCTTTATATAGGGCAGATACATCACCAGGAACTAAATGATAATCTTTCTTAAAAGCCAGACAGACTTTGTTGCTGACTTCAAGGGACCAGAGCTTCAGCCAAGACAGGTAATATAAAAGCAAACATGCTGCACTCTTTGGTAGATTTATTGTTGCTGTTGTTTGGTGTAGTATTAGCATTATTGTATTACTGCTATTGCAGTAGCTCTTAACAAGACTAGAAGTAGACTGAAATAAGACTACAACATTTGACTAACATGATCCTTGAGCAACAAATAAAAAACTAGCACTGGTATGGCAAAGTATTATATTTTATTTTTCCTTTACAAATATATATGTTCTCACCTATAGAGATGTGAAGAGAGAATGTGTTCATTTTGCTTTTCACCAGTATTAAAAATATTTTTCTTGTCATTAGGAAATGGTTTTTTCTGTATATTGTAGCAATATGATGTCCTGGCTCAATGCTTATTCTCATGCATTTATTTCCTGTAAAATAATTAAGTTAACTATGGGGGGGAAAAAAAAAGTGATGTCCTTAAAACAGGACTTGCAAACACCAAGTTTTTGGTGCTCCGAATGCTGAAAATCAAGTAGTATGTTTACAAAGGTAAGGTTATAAGGTCATTTTAGTTTTAACTAAAGTGATAATAGTGTTTGTAAGTGCTGCAAATCCATCCATACAACCAAAAATCCAGTAGCTTACATTTCCGTGAAAATAGCAGGAAAAGTCTAAAAAAGAGTTTCAAAGTAGATTAATAGGCCATGTCCACACTAAGGTGGATTTCAGGTTGTCCAGGTTACAGTAACGTTCAGCACAGCCTGAAAAGAGTCCCTCAACCTGCCAGAGTGCCATCGCTGGCATATTCAAGCTCCTTGGCAAGACTAGGTTATTCTGTGTGATGTGTTTGATGTTGCTTTGGATTCAAGAACATTACCAAAGCACAAAAAAACTCTTATTCAATGGCCTGAATAAATACAATTATACCAGAAGCGAGCTAAACAGCCGTAGCTTCCAGGACCAGCAGAAGCTGAAGCCAGCTCAGGCCATATCTCACCCCGGGGCAGTGTGGTCCCCAAAAGGCCGCAGGGAAGAGGGCTGCAGACACGGCACGGGCTCAGCCCCACAGCCCTCTGTATCAGAGGGGCTGGTGCCCGAGGCCTGGGCAGACTGCGAGCATCAGCCTAGTGAACTGCAGCTGCACTGTGGTGCTGGTGCACAGAGGAAACAGTTTTTCCACTCAATTATTTAATCTTTCCTGAAACAAATACAATCTTGTTGCATCACATTTTCACTTTGCATCACACATGCCAAGCACTTTCTTAGAGCCCCAAAACGGGAAGTTTTTGAGAGACAGAAAGTAAGTCGTAGTATCATAGAATATGCTGAGTTGGAAGAGACCCATCAGGATCATTGAATCCAACTCCTGGCCCTGTGCAGGACACCCCAAGAATCACACCACATTAATAAGTGTTGTCCAAACATTTCCTGAACTCTGTCGCAGCTTGGTGCTGTGATCACTTTCCTGGGGAGGCTGTTTCAGTGCCCAACTACTCTCTGAGCGAAAAACTTTTCTGATATCCAACCCAAACCTCCCCTGACACACCTTCATGCCATGTCCTCGAGCCTTGTCACTAGTTGTGAGAATGAAGGGATTGGCACCTACCCCTTCGCTTCCCCTCATGAGGATGCTGAAGACCACAATGGGGTCTCTCCTCAGTCTTCTTCTCCAGGCTGAACAAACCAGTGACCTGAGCTGCTTCTCACAAGGCGTCCCCTCCAGACTCTCCACCATCCCCGCGTCCCTCGTTGGGACTCTCTAATATTTGATTAAATTTGATAGAATTTGAGCAGTGAACGAAGTCTTTGCTAAATAGAAAAGCGATGTCTAAGCACGCCTCTTGAAGACCGGTGTCAACTTCGGCGAAGGTAGGGGGGGCAGTGCCCTCTCGTCCCCGGGGGGACTGCCGGCAGGGCTGCGGCCCCCGACGAGCAGGCGCTTCACGCACCGCCCCGGGCTCGGACTGGCAGGGCTCGGCCCGGCGGGGCTCGGCCCGGCGTTGACCCGCTTCCCTCACGGGGCGGGCGGGC
>VZRJ01002448.1:59766-99228 GCA_013397565.1 Ptilonorhynchus violaceus
CTCCGCGCGGCGGATGCGTGTGCATGAGCGCTGCACCGAGCGGGCGCAGGAAGCGCCCCCGCTCCGCCGCCTCCATCTTCCAGGGCAGCAGGACGTCGCCGCACGGCCGCGACAGCGAACGCCGGGGCAGCGGCTCCGATAGCGCCTACCAGACCCAGAGAGCCCTGGACGACTGTAAGATGGTGGGTACCGCGGGCGGGCTTGCCGTAGTTTTTTACCTTTCCCGAGCTCTCCCGGCGCAGGCGGCGGTGCCGCTCCTCCCGGCGCCTTGCCTATTCCCATCACGTGCGGTTGCACTGTGTTTAAAGCTGCAGTCCCCGCCGGGGTGCTGCCCTGCACCCCAACTCGCGGCGGTCCGAAAGCGGGAGCCGGGAGGGAAGGCGAGACCTGCGGGGAGCCGGCTGCGGGACAGGGACCGGAGCCGGGCGCCTGGACAGCCCTACGGGAGCTGGAGTTCTCGCCCCAGTACACGCAGGGCAAAGCAGCTCGAGTTGCCTTTTGCTAGATTCGACCAAATCTGTCCCTAGACTTGCACTCATCGAAGCCTAAATGGGTAAATAGTTGCCTCCAATGCATCACTGCACTGTCTGCTTGCTGTCTGGTGCTGCAACCACACTCTTGCCCTAAAATCTTTCTAAAGCAGGGTTCAGAGGCCCGGAAATTCTGTCTCTGATATATGTGGTACCTGTTACCAGTCTTCGCAGAATAGCTGGTTGTAATTGTAAAACCTCAGGTCGAACACCTGCATCCATGTTATTTTTGAACTGTCACATTATGGTACGGGATTTTTCCCCAGTTATGTTCAAAATGCTTACATCCTGACACTTTCCTCCAAATCAGTGCCATATGCCCCCTTTTCTGACTCTTTGAGCTACGGTCAGCCTGACACTGGGCCCCAAAATTGGCCCTCTAGCCGGTGAGAGATGTAGAAAACAAATGAAGTTGCTGCTACTTTATGTGACAAATCTGGACCTTGCTAAAGCTCTGTCCAATAGCATTGGAAATTGAGCTGCTACTTCTGTTCTGCTGGATTCTGGTAATTTTTTTTTCTCTGGTACTGAAAAATGCCCTGGCAGGTTATCCACTCTGATACTTCAAAATTGGGAGCAATTCCCAGTGCATGGAGGAACAAAAGCTGCCACAGTAGCTCTATAAATATACCCAACAAGTGGATCTTACTCGATTCTGCCTTTTTTTCTCATTTGCAACAGCATAATGTGGTTAGTTACAGAGAAGTTTGTAAAATTCACTGATTAGAAATAAAATTTGATTTACAGATGGGTTGTCAAGTTGCAGTAAGATTCAGGAGGTAAAATCAGTGTGGTTTTTTTCTTGTTCTCTGTGTCAATTCAGCAACATCTGTGTGGTTTTGTTTTCCTGAACAATGCTGAGGTGGCTGAATAAGTCTGTAGAGAAGGGATGTCAGGTGAGAACTGGCAAAATGTGTCTGGTGCAACCAGTTACCAGTTGCAGGATGCGATGCTTTTCTCTTTTTCCTAATGCAGAATAATCACACTATGACAGAACATAGTACAGGTTTTTTTCCCCTCCGCTGCCTTTATGCATTCTTTTAAGCTGCAGAATGATAGAGTTGAAGACCTGTTTAGCAAATATTGTGCCTAGGGCTTTGCTTGGTGTGTGCTTTTGGGTTTGTTTGGGATCTGGGTGTGGGAGGGTGCAGATGTACTGAAATGCACTTGGATTGATTTGCTGCTCCTGAAGCAGAGAAACCTGTTTGCTATTTTTAAAATGAAATTTAAGAAAGCATGGCCCAACCCATTTCTGATACCAGTTCTCAGCTATACAGGTTAATTGCAGTGGGATGCATGAAGGGTATGAACGTAATGCTGCAGAAGCAACTTGTTTATTTCCTGAGCATGAGAATTTGAGGGCTTGACTTCAAAAATTGGTAGCTCTGATAGACTCCAGGTTCTTAGCGTGCTTTTATGTTGGGGTGTGTTGAACTTCGGGTGGTATTGATGACTGCAGAATTATGAGCAATTACTCTTGTCTGTTTTTATGTAGTTTGGAAATTGAGGTCAAAACACAGATAAATAAATACTCTGTTCTATTACTCCAATCCTTCCACCCCCGCCACCATGTGGAGCGAATGGTCTTATGTGCATTCTTTCAGAAGACAGCAAATGCTTCATTTCCTTAAAATATAATCCCATGTACGTGATCGGTGGAACTAAACAATAATGATCTTTCCATCAGTGTAAAATTACCCGTTTATCCAATAACATCCATATGTATCTGCTGGATATTGGATTTCTGTAAAGGTTGAAGTGTTTATTTACTTCTGCTGGATATTGGTTTTCTGTAAAGGGTGTCGTGTTTATTTACTGCTTTGTTTCTTTTTCCCACACACACTCTAGAAAAGGTGCTTTCTGGAATTTTAACAGGAAAGTGCCTGTCTAGTGTATCTTCTCAGCCAGTAACAGCAAATCAGTTTTAAGTCTGAAATCTGGGTTGAAGGAAAGTGACAGAACAGAAGTCATTACAAAATAAATTAGCAAAATTGCCAATTTAAGAGCCAATGCCACATTCCAATCCCTAAATGTGCTGTTAATCAGGAAGCAGGAGGAGCAAAGGCAATAATTTCTGGAGATATTTTCGTCTTACATGATAGCAAAAAATAACCTCATGCTACTAGTAAAACAGATGTTTTTTTGTCTGCTTAATATTTAATACTAATAACTCGAAACACTTTCAGATATTAAAAGCAGAAAAACTACTTTCCTACAGATGAACATTTATAGATCACAGAAGAAGCAGCTGCCATGGAGGCCCTAGTCATTTACTGAATCATGGACTCTTGAGCCTGCATGGTATGAAATTGTGAGCAGCAGGAACAAGCCCTAGATTGGGCATGTTTTTTAAAAACTGGATTGTTTTTACCAATGTAGTTAAAAATTCTCATGTACGTAAATTGTCTTTGTTTTTCAGCTTGTCCAGGAGTTCAATACCCAGGTGGCTCTCTATCGGGAGCTGGTCATTTCCATTGGGGATGTTTCAGTCACCTGTCCGTCTCTGCATGCAGAATTGCACAAAACTCGAACCCGAGGATGTGAGATGGCCTATCAGGCTCATCAAAAACTAGCAGCAATTTCTGGGTAGGAGTCAACTTATGCTTCATTAAAGCTGTATTCATGTGCAAATCTTTGTTAAAAACTACATCATGAAAACTTTCAGGAAAAGCATTAATTTGTGTTTTTGTTTTAGGCATAAAGGTGTATGACCACGAATTTTACAGAATGCTCATATCGTTGTCATAGTATAATTTTCATCAAATTCTGGTCCTCTTACCAAGAAGGTATCCTTCTGATTTCACAGGATGCTCTTATGTAAGACAAACGGGACTTTACTGTGTATCACTACACACTTTAAAAAGATCAAGGGAGAAGCGTGCCCTTCAAGGGTGAAATAGCAATAGCTTTCTGCCCAGTCTTTCATTGAGTATACCTAATTGAATAGTTACAAGACAACTAGCTCAGCTCAGGTAGAGACTCAACAAAATTAGACCAAAAATAATTAGGTGAAAATTGAATGAGGGGAATACAAACACTATTCTGAAAACTTGTGCTTACATTCTACATGCTTTTAAATCCTTGTTTGTGTTGAAATAAGAATGGAAGCTTTGCCAGCATATAATGTTTTAATTTATTCTTTGGTATTACATTATGTACATTCCTTTCCATGGTGACAGAATGTATTATCACATACTTGAGACTATGCCTTAGTACAAGATAAACCGGCATAAATAGCTGTTTCTTATAAAATGGGAATTCATGCTGCTAATTCTGTGTGGGTTCTTCACAGTATTGTGACTGGGGCATTTGTATTTATACATGTACCCCCTGAGTCATGTCTCTCTGATTACACTTTGTTAGAACTTTCTGCATCTGTCTTATCTGCCATAAGTCATTGTGTACCACTGGAAAAAAAGCACCTTTCTTTTTTTGCATCCCCACTCAAATCCCAATTGAATTTCTCTCATCACTTTAACATATATAAGAAATCTGTCATAGGCTTAGTATATAAGGGAAGACCACATTGACAAACTAAAGAGAAGAAGATAGTGGTTGGATGTTTTAGTAGAATTGTCACCATTTTCAAGTAAGACTTTGTGCAAAGTCCCTGAAGTTGTTTTGGTGACCTCTGATTTGTTCCTCAAACAAAATCCATGCTTTTGAAATACTGAAGTCAGTGAGAATTTTTTGAAAAACACCAACCAATAGACATAGTTCTTTTTAATCAGTACACTGAAAATGTAAAAGAAAACAGTAGTGAAATTTATCTTGTGTGCTTTCAGACCCAAAAGAAAAACTAATATAAATCAAATAATACATTAGAATACCTGCACCTATTTTGTAACTTTTGAATAACGTTTTCCCCTGTAAAGAATACAATTGATAAATGCTCTTTAGAAAGTACAGAGTTTTTTCAAGCAAACATTTTGCAGTTGGAAGTCTGTCATATACACAAAGATGTCCTGAAGGTTGTGCAGTTGCTGCGAGATTGACATTTGGCTAATCTAAAACTGTTTTAAATAACTGTGATAATACCGTGATATCCATAACAACTGGTAGGTGTTAGAAACTCTCTGGAAATTACTTGTTTGATTTGACAGACATTTTACATGATGTGCTTCAGATCCCTACCCTCCTGTAGCTGAGGAAAGCCATATGAGACAAATTAACTTTTTTGGTGTATCTTCTAGGAAAGATGGGAGATGAAGGTACAGCAAGGATTCTGTGTAGAAAAGAAACAGAAGGAGAGGAGTAATAACTAGTCTCACAGATTCGGTCTTTAATTCAGCAGGAAGATTAATGTAGTGCGTACAATATAGGATCTGGAATAGGAACCTAATTGGATAGGAAGAAAAAGTATCAGGAAGAAAAATGCTTAGGGGCAGGAATGTATTAAATCATGCTCAGTATTAAATAGTCAGGAGGGTAGTGTATTGCTCAGAAACCACTGTTAGTCAGCAGATGGGAAGAAGGCTCATTTAGTTCACTGCTTTCATTCAAAATGCACGGCACTGCACTGGGTAACACAACCAGTTCTGCCTTCCAAAATTTTAGAAGAAAGTGTGTTGCTTTCTCATCTAGAGAGGATAATAGCAAATAGCTGTTTATGTTACTAGACCATAACATTTCATGACAGAACAGCATTCTATGAGTTAAGGCCATCAGTATTGTTCAGTTCGTCGCTAAGTGATCTACCTGAGCTGTTGCAGGGCTCTCTTTGTTTTGGGAATTTGGCATCTTGTTTGTGCTGATGTCTTCCTTGGAAAATTAGCAGACAGCTTAATGTTATGCTGTTCCTGTTTGAATATATCGAGATTTCACAGAATCACAGAGTCGTTAGGGTTGGAAGGGACCTCTGGAGGTCAGTGGGAGATCACCTAGTCCACCGTAGGCTTTAGTGCATTTGAGACTCTTAAGTGCACTCCTGACTCGGGATATTAGAAGTGGCACCTATTTCCTTTCCTGATTCACCTGTTCTACAAGACTAAGGAAGGTAACAAAAGAGGAAAGGTGCAAAGACGTGGAAGGAAAGAAATAAGAGCAAGTCCTCTATTGCTGAGAAAGGCAGCTCTGGGAAGAAATCTGGGAACTGTGGGAAGGGAAAAAATACTGAGGTGGAGATAATGCATTAGGAACTGAGCAGGATAGAAGTCATGAGGACAAAAAATACTTAGGTCCTGGGCGTATCAGTTTTGGACTGTTAGGCAGACGTCAGAGTAGGATGGTGGTGTAATGTGAACAAGAAGAGAAAGCTGAAGGATTCACTGACATGCCAACAAAAGGAGATTCGGGTATAGAAGTGGAGGAAGTGAAAGTCACACTTATATTTAAAAATGGAGTGAAAGAAAAACAAAGGAGATAACGAAAAAGATGAGGAGGTAGCAAGGAAACATAAAACCTTATAAAGTCCATGCTGGATTAGACCATATCACCCCATCTAGCTCAAACCTGACAGCTGCTGGTAGCAGAGATTTCATAAAAAATAAGCAAAGATACAAAAAACAGGTTGTGCATAGAACGATGCCTTCCCTCATATACTTGACACTATCCAGCAATCAGTAAGCAAAAGCTGCATCTGAACAATTTGTGTCTGATAAATGCGAGTTCTTACAGAAGATTTCAGGATTTTTTTAAATATTAAGATCTTTTACTCAAAAAATGCTGAGGGTGAATAAGGACATCTTTATACTGTGGTGTGTTTAAAAATCAATTTATTAAAAAAATATTGTTGAAAAAGGAAACTTCAAATTAAGTCTCCAACTAAATAGGGCCTCGCAGGTATTACCGCCCCTTCTTAGCTTGCTCTCATATCTTTTTCTTGTAGAAATAGTGAAATTTTAGTGAAGGGGGATAAAGATTAGAAAGAAAAATCATCTAAATTGAAATATTCTAGTTCTAGCTAATGTTCTTTCAGGAATGCAAATCAAAGTAAACTCTTCTTTCGGTGTTGGTTTTCTCAGGACTTCAGGTCAATTCCTCCTCTCATACTAAAAGTTCTTAGTGATTTTTAATGAGCTGCCTTCTGAAGAAGGTGAGTAAGGTTTGGTCCTTTCATCACATTTTCTGCTGTATAAAGTAGCAGAAATTAAATCTCTCAAATTATTTACATTGTGCATCCTTGCAGTATTAGTTGTCATGGTCAAGACTGGAAAAAGTACAGCAGCAAGAAAATGAGTCAGCATGATTTTTTCCAAAGGAAAAGAAAGGAAAAATCTTGTAACAATAAGAAGATGGGGGGTAAAAGATGGAAATCTGTTATGGAAGAGACTTTGCTTTATGGAGTGAGGAGTGATGATATTTTAGAATTCGTCGAATAGGGAGCTGGCTTTATATGTGAAGTCCACTAAGTCTGGGATGTCAACAGAAAGATAATTCAGAACTGTATTTTAAGATACAGGTCTGCACAACTGTGCACACACTTTTGTGAATGTCCTTACATATTCTCAAGCACTTGATATGCTTACATAATGTGTGCACTTGGCACAGTGAAACCAGAACTGGCAGTATCTCTGTGACAGTCTGATATATATGTTGGCAGTGGCTTTTTTTGCATGAAATAAAACTGTGTGAGGAGCTCAGGGCAATGTGCATCTGTGTGAGCATAGCTTTGAAAGTGATTTTTCTGTTTTTCTGACTGGTGTTGCAAAGTCCAAACTGTAAGGAGTAAACCTCTACACCAGTCCAGGCTGGGGTAGCAGCTTTGCAGAAGAGGATCTGGGGAGTTCTGTTGAACATCAAGTTGAACATGAGCCAGCACTGTGTCGTTGTGCAAAGGGGGCTAGCAGCCTCCTATGCTACATTAATGAACTGTTGCCAGTAGGTCGATAGAGCTCATCCTTCCCTTCTACTCAGGGCTGTTGAGGCTGTGTATGGAATACTGGGTCCAGCTGTGGGCTCCCTAGTAGAAAAGAGGAAGGGACATACCAGAGCAGGTCTAGTCAACTAACTTGAAGATGGCTAGGCAGCATCTGACATACAAGTAGAGACTGACAGATGTGGGATTGTTTAGCTTGGAGAAGAGAAGGCTTTTATATGTGTAAAAAGAAAATACCTGATGGGATAGTGTAAAGAAGACACAGCCAGACTATTCTCAGTGGTACACAGTGGTAGGACAGCAGGTAAAAATTGAAATACAGAAAAAAATTGATCTAAACTTTTTTTAAACTCCTTTTTTACTGCAAGGCAGGTAGAATTTTTTGAACAGGTGCACTGAGAGGTTATGGAGTCTCCATCCTTGGAGATACTCAGACTTCAACAGGTCATGGCCCTCAGTAACCTACCCTAGCTGATGCTGCTTTGAGCGGCAGGCTTAGACTAGGTTACTTCTAGATGTCCCTTCCAGCCTTTGACAAAGTCACCACAAATCTTCTTGGAAGAATTTAAAGACAAAATTTCCTGATTTGACACTCATGTGCATCTGTTACTTTTATAAAATAATAAGTTTCCCTAAGTTCAAGAAGAGTTGAGAAAGTGACCTGAAAATCTCATCCTGACTGCATTCCAGTGCACAAAAAAATTATTAAACTGTTTCTTTAAGTTTTTAATTTTATATAATTTCTACTTTTGTTTTCCTTTGCAATCTACAGGAGGAGTTCTCATGTTTTCAATAAGCACTAAATAGTAATTTCCTGGCACTAATTAATATTAGGTTGTTTCTTAAGGCTGTTTTCAAACATTTTACTGACACCCAATTGTGGCCAATTTTTTATTGAACTGTCTGAATTTTCCCTGAATTATGACCCTTCAAGGTTGTAAGCTGCTTTCTAAAGCAGACGAGCAAACAAAAAAGACTGCTTTGAAATATTTTACAAATTAAGCGAAAAGGAAACCCCAGGCATGTAAGTTAATGAAAGCTGTATTAAGACAGACATAACAGAAATAATTTTAACTGTTTAACATCAGATGTTAAATAAAGCACTGCTGGCAGTGAGTATTAGCTGAGCAGAAACAAAGCACAACAACACTTAGCTCAACAGAGAAGAATTTTTATAATCGTGGTTCAAAACCAATGTTATGCCAGCAGATAGAGCAACAAACCAGAGCTCTGCCCCAGCTAGATACCAGCTGAGCAGCATTTATAGAGATCTGTGTGCTTCCTAGATGTCCTAGCAGTCATTGCCATGGTACTCCTCTAAGCATATGTGTCAGGTGGGGAGAGTGATAATAAGGTCGATCCTGGGATTCCGAATCACAAGCACTGCCGCTGTATCCTACCTCTGTTAGAGCTGTTAGTATTGTTTCAAATGCCAGATGAAAGTGAAGAACTAAGGTAAGTGTTTCACAGAGACTGCACCATGCCACCAGAATGTGGCCTGATAAAAGTATAGTTAAATATCAAAAATAATGTTATGATATGTAAGAAAACAATGAAAGCAATCAATATTCCCTGCAGAATCAATACTGTTATACATGATAATACCATTAGCATAATGCCCTCTGAATCCATACAAGGTTTTGCAGTTTCTTGCTAAAATGTTGCAGATGTTTTAAACAGTAATAGCTTAAAAATTTGACCTTAAAAATCCTATCAATTACACAATACTGAGATTCTCCACTTCGGAAAACTTTTGGAAATATAAAACCTTGTTTTGCTCTCACAGGCTATACTAAAAGTATCTCAGTAAGCTGTTTCAATGTGGCAGGCTAGATCCCACAATTCTTACAATCATTTAATAGTACCTTACTCAGCAAGTTGTCGTGATGATTTAGCTGTGACTGTCCAAAATGAGGAAAGTCAGGGAGATCTTTGTCTCCCTCCAAAGAAAAGCTTTTCAGGATGTGGAACAAATTCATTCTTGAGCATTCTTATCGTGTAAAGTCTCATTTTCCCTCAACCTTTACATTCAGCTTCTGTAAACATTTACTGGAACTTTCTTAAATGCTTAAAATTTTATTGTAATTTCGAGCATATCAGATTCTAGAAGCAAATTCTGACGGTGTTTATTCCACTTCATTTGGATGGAACATCTTCACTGATTTCTACGTCCCGAAGTGACTGCAAACTTAGTACTGTGTATCAGAGACTGCATCTGTTCCAGCGACTCAAATTCCATTTTGAGTAGTGAGAGTTGGTCTACATGGGAATGTTTTGGTAAACAAGCTCAGATGTGGATAGTTTGTGAACATACCAAGGACCAAGTAGTATAGATAGTGCAGTAAGTATACCAGAGTTTACTCCTTTCACAAGAGGGTGCAACGCACATGTGTTGTTCTGAATAGATTCCTTGTAAAAAATTTCTCTAATTATACAATCCACATGCATCTAAAATGATGGGAAGGGACACTGAAACGATAAAACTATTTTCTGTGGAACTGAGTTAGGGTGGGTTTGCTTGTTAAGAATCAAATCTGTTTACTGAATTTAAGTTGCAAGTTGAAATCATTTAAGTCAGATACCTCAAGTTCAGAAAGCAAATAATGGAAGAAAAACAAGGTTATTTACTAAGGCTAGAATTCTCAAAATAGCTGACCTCTGTAGACTGACTTTTTCATTGTACCTTTGTCTTTGGAAGTGCTTTAATAGGTGTTTGGGACTTGAAGATACAAGGTATTAATAGCTCCCTTTATAGATCTGTCTTTGATAACTGGAGGCCAGATATAGTAAAGGGCAAACAGACCTAAAAGTGAATTTATTACTCTATTATTTTTCTATGTTCAGAACAGCGATTCCGAAGATTCTGGAAGTTCTGCATCTGCAGTAACACAGCGTAACTTAGTTTTGACAGAGAGGAAGAGCTTACAGCATCTTGCTTGATGATAAAACCTCACCAGCAGGTGGAAGGACAGCATTCTTGTTTGCCCAGGCTCTGACAAGATTGGTCCCAGAGGTGCTGTCAGAGCGTCCTCAGAGCATGACACACTGACAATTTTGGGCTACTCACGAAACACGGTGGCACCTGCCATTTTATTTTAGCCAAAGCTGGAAGTGAGTCAACTTCATTTCTAGACCACTGGCACCTACCTCCCAGAAAAGGGAGGAAAGTGAAAAAAGGAGAAAGTGTGTGCTAAAAGTAGAACAGACTTCATCTTTTGTCAGTTGCTTATTTGCCCTTTTCTTCCATCTCACACTCAATTAGCACATTCACAGCACTTTCCAGTGCAGTGCTGCCACTGCTGAGACCGTCAAGGACTGCACATGGTGGGTAAGTCAGACAGCTAAGCCTGCCACTTGCATTAGGGGTCCTCTAACAGCAGGAAAGGCATGTCCCCGCCCAGCAACCGGGGATGCTGCCCATGCTTGAGATCACCACAAACAAGAAGATTCTCCCTGGCAGGCATAAAGCAACAGTTTTTCCCCTGTGACATGACCTGAAGCTGTGAGGTAACTGTGGAGAATTAGGGGGCACATTGCCATCATCTGACCCAATGGAAAGAGTTTTGTGCACGAGGGAGCAAAACAGTGTTGAGTCTGTTCTGTACTGGGTTTTGAGTGGTGCCATTGCAGGTAAACTTTGGAAACTGTTAGGGAACTTCCTTTGTGGTATTCTAATCCTTGCTCCCATAATCTTTTTCTGTGTTTTAAGCAGATAATACACATAAAGATGCAGGAAAGCAGAGATTCAGAACTCTCATAAATGCTGATTATTCCTCAGCAGAAGCATGTTCAGCCTGGCAAACTGTGAATTCACCTGCACAATCACTTGGTCTAGGGTTGGAGTAGCCTACAGGTTTAGGGTGTTTTGTTTTCCATTTTGACATGCCCTCTGCGTTCATCACTCAATTATGGGTTCCAAACTGCAGCCTGGAAGAGGATACCAAAAGTAAGATATTACTTTAATTCAAGTCCTTCAATGGAATGTTGTTCTCTGCATGTGCATGAGCAGCATTCCACTACAGTTAGATTTTAGTGGGGTTGTTTCTCTAAATCTAACTCATGAATAATGGAGTAATCCAGCCACAGGTAAGACTATTTATGTGTGGCAGTGGTTGAAATAACCAATCTGTTTTACATTGCTGTTTTGAGGTACATAGGCCTTTACATGAGAAATTGAAGTGAAGGAAAACAGCGTATGTAGCCAAAGAGATTTGGGGACTGAATTACGTTGGCAGGGTCTCTTTAGAAATGCTGCAGAAACAGAGCTGACCTTTGTCAGAAAATTCAGTGTTTCTGCCAGCAATCTTTAACTTCATGCCCTTCTCTTGCCACATTTTGTCCTCTTTTCAGAAGACCTGCTCTTATTGTTGGACATTCAAAGTAAAAGTGTGAAAAGCTTTTTAAGTGATTTTCTCAGGGAGTAACCAGCCAGAGGATCCAGCAGTAAGGTACATATCTAGAAGCAGGAACTGGGGGGATTTTGAAAAGCCCACAGAACTTCAGCGTCTACTCTGTTTTGACAGTTGCTTCGCTTCAACTCCAGATTTTCTCATACCATTTTGTCCTTTATCATCCCATTTTTCTTTCAGTGTTTCTGTTTCTTGCCTTTTTTTCCTCATAACCCATTTCCAAACAGTAATGAAATTAACATCTGATTTGCTTCTGCCACATTAACTATTTGGCAACTCTTTGTGGCAGAGTCCTGAACGTACTTGTAACAAGCCCACTGGAATCCACTTACCTTTAGATCTGTGGCATTACTGTAGTAAAAAAGACTAATAAAAATATTAATTTTTTCAAACTTTTCATGTTTTGGGAGAAGTCTGGAAAATCTCATTCAACCCCTGACTGATGTTTCAGGTGAATCACTTATTAAATAGATGTACCAGTACTTAGTATCTCTGAAAAATGCTTAATAATTTTACATCATATATCAGTCTTTCAAGGGAAAGCATAATTTTCAAATATTCTATTTTATTATTGCTATAGTGTTTTCTAAATAAAGCTTGTGACTATTACATTTTTATCATATTGTTTTCATAAATTATGTCTTTTGAAATTGATTTTTAAATGTCAGTTTGCTGGAATTTGAAGCCCTAATACATAACAGCACATGGCAACTCCTGTTGCTGTATCTTGTCATGTCATGTCACAAGTGGAGTCAGTTAATAAGCTCTTCTTGGGCAGAAACCTGAGTGTTACTAACTTATGTCAGTAAATAGTTCTGCTTCACAAAGGGATCTAGAGCTAAATTTTAGATGGTATTTAAAGACTTAGAAGTGCAGCTAGTTATGATGTCATGCTATTGTTTCTATGCTCACAAAAATTAGGGGTGCCAGAGGAGCCTACATGGTTCAAAATTAACTATAGACCAATCCAAAATAACTTTTTTATTGCACTATTTCTGAAAAAAAAAAAATACCAAAACTTCATACCTATCTTCACGGATGTAAATAAAATTTGCAGTTGTGCTGATCTGTAATGAAGATGGCCAAGAGTGCCTTTGTGTCCCCATTAGGCCTACTGCTTTGACAGCAGCATATTTCAGTAATTTTCTTCTGTAGGTTTCTGATGAAACACAGCTAAAGCTGAGAATTCAGTTGTGAGTTTTAAGTGCTTCTTTCCTGATCATTTTCCTAAATACTATTTGATTAAGAAATCCCACATGGCTGCAATTTTTTGTGATAGACACTCTGCTTATCTTGGTTCTGTTTAGCTTGGCTTATATTGTTCTCAGAAAATTACTTCTGATTCTCACTGAATCTTATAAAGCCAGACTGTTAGCAATATGTTCATATATTGTAAGAGAACCGAAAACATGAGGTAATGAAGTTATGCATTAGAAAAAGAGAACAATTCCAGCGTGATCTTTTAGAATTCCACTGGGATTTTGCTTCTGCTTTCTTACCTCTTTTTTTAAAGTTTTGGACTGAAAATTGCCTGTTAACAGAAGTATTTTTACTAATGCTCAGTATTTTTCAACATTCTGGAACACTGCTCTCTAATTAAAAAGGAACCATTTTGATTCTGTGCCCATCACTGAAATCAGACAATGATGTTGCCAAGTTAATTGTGCAGGGCCATGCAGTTAAAGCACATCCTTCTCACGACCCAAGTTTGGTCAGGCTCCATTCAAGTGCTCCTTCCTGTATAGCCAGCTGGGGAAAGACTTCACACTTCCTGTGAGCTGTGGTACAGGGAGGTTTGCTCTAGTAAGATGTAGAGTACCAAATGGTAACTGCACTCAACAGCATCATCAGTACCTTGCAAGATCACTCTCCAGCCAAGGGAGATACCAGTTTTGTCAGGCTTACACAAGGGAAATTTCAACCAATTTCAGTAAGGTGTACAAAATCTTTTGTAATTTTTCTAATTGCTTTATTTTTCTGGACATTAAGGTCTCATCTCAACAGAGCATTACATGAAGCATTCCTTAATCCTGAATCCTTCCAGTATTACCAGTTAAATGATGTTTAAATTCATGTTTTAAAATTAAACATATACTGAAGTGTTGGCTGTTATTCAATAGAAATTTCTCCTTGCTGGGTACGTTTGTAGATCTACATTTGGATTTTCTACATAATTTTTAACTGTAAGAGAAATAATACACTGAATTATTTTTATATTAACATAGTCTTCTTTTCTCTTACATTCCATTTTTTATATTGCTGTTCTTACCTTTCATAAGAATACTTTCTTCATGAACATTTCCAGGTGGTAGATTTGGTGTAAGAATTCAAATACTGGCATATTGAATTATGTGCTCAAAGTTGTTGAAGAAACTGCTTTCCCATTTCAGAAGAAAACAAGATTGTATTTATTGTGAGAGAAGCAGCAAAGAGGAGCTGACACTTCATATCTCTGTCTATCACGGCAAGACAGATCATTGCAAATGTACTGCTGGTAACCTTGGCAGCATGGCAAATGGTTCAGTGGCAAAATATTTAAAAGTGCCGTGTTTATGCAGCAGCTTCCAATTATTTCCAGCAGTTCTGGAGCAGTTATTGTGGTGAAACAGCACTATCCACCCATATGCGTTTACAAGCCCTTCCAAAAAAAACCCCAACATCAACAAAGCAGAGATTGGTACTTGGGAGTAGTATGACAACTGCAGCCGTAGTGAGTCTTTGTGCTGGGGAAGCAGTCCCTTCATGCAGGATGAAGAGCCCCAGTGTCCTGAAGTCCGGGACATTCCAAAGTGCGGGCATTTAATTTAGCTGCAGACCTACCCAGAGTAGTGTGTGTACAGCCTTTTGCAATTCATTTTATATCATTCAAGACTCGGAAATGAGTAGTATGTCTGTGCAGCTGCTCATACAGGATATTAGATGCCTGAGGAAGGCTTTATGGAGGAATCCTTGTTTCCAAAGCAGAAAAAAGGTCATTTCAAAGAGGGGGAAAAAACAAAAGTAATACCAGTTCACAAAGTCAAGTGGAGATTAAAGCAGGATTCAAAAATTTGAAGTGAAAAAATTGCTAAATTCTTTTTGCTAGAATACTGCTTCCTGAACACATTTTATCAACAGATGGTTTTAAAAATTTTTTCGCCATATATGAATTTAAATTCAGGAAGCTAATCTATTTCTTTTTTCCTTCTTTTTTCCTTTTTTTTGACACATTGGAGTTTTCTCAGTCTCTCAGCTGTGATTTTTAACTTAACTACTCTTACAGATCTGATCTGTGAAATATGTGGTGGAGCTGTGTGAGATACTTCTATACCACAATTTCTTTTTCTCTTGGAATACTTTTATATGGAAGTATTTGGATTTTTTTTTTAAGATAAAAAATACTCTGGGGCATAAGAATGACATATTCAAAGCACCCCTAAAAGTATTTGATACATCTAGAATCTCAATCACTGCCTTATTCTGAGAAACCTAGTAATGATCTACTTAGTCTGCTGTTTTCCTTCCAGTTTTGAGTTGTAGCAGCCACAGTGTTTGACTAATAGATGACCAAAAAAAAGGATTATGAAAATGTATAAATCTTTTCAGTAATTGTTAATATAGCAATATAGCTCTTATACAAATCACAGTGAAACTTTCAGAACACTTTCCCTTCAGTTTAAATAGTCCCTGTACCAACGGGATTTGTAACATTTTTGAGGAAAAGCAAATACATTGTTCCTTACCCCTTCTCATTCTAACATCCCTTCACAATTGCTCACAATTTTCTCATTTTGAAATATGGAAAACCAGAAACCTGAGTTACAAACAGAGAACAGGTATCCAGATGATACTAATGCCTTATGGGATGCCTTTTGGAAAAAATTATGTTGAAATTTATATTCAAAGAAGGTACTAAAGACAGAAATAAAAGGAAAAAGGAAGTGTCACAAATCTAAGCAATGATCTGGTTTAGCGTCTTGTGAATGGTCAACAGCAGATGGCATCACTTGCCTGCAGCACAGTTCCTTCTAAATTCAGTATGTTTGTTGTGACCTACTTCCTGCAGCATGAAATACCTGAACCATTTGACTCTCCTTCAGGCTCTCTGCAAAGTTCAACCCTACTTGTCCACACAGATCAGAACCAATTTCATAAATCACTCCACATCAGATACTAGTTTCCATAAAATTTCTGTACAATTGTTAATCAAAGGAACTGCACAGGAGTGTAGGTATGAATCCATTTATGTTTTGCAGACTTTGAGAGAGTTTATAAGTCATTCATTAACGAATAATAAATGATTAAGGGATAAATGATTTTAAGGAACACAAAAGCTTAACTGAAATCAAAGGGCAAATCCACAGGCAGCATGATTTTCAGCTGCCTGCAGTGAAGTTAAAAGAGGCTGGGCTTGAGCCTGTCAGATGGCACAAACTTATCTGTGCTCTCACTACTTTTTTATCAAATCTATTTGAGAACAACTTGTTGATGCTGACAAGGCAGGGTGCTGAATAGGAATTTGTTTGATAAGCTTAAGAATTATTGCATATACGGCTAATCTCACTGTCTCCTTGGTTAGCACAGATCTTTTCAGGAAGGTCTGTGTCATGGTTTGGATTTATCTGTACTTTGGTATCGTATAATTTGAGGCTGTGAGATGTTTTGTTCAACTGAGGCTAGAGCTAAGCAAGGCTGACTTGAGAGCTCACCCAAAGTTTTCTTTTACCTAACTGGCCACCTTCTCAGCAGGGCGTCTGACAACGTGCAGAGAGAAAGGCACTGTTCAGCTCATGTTTGGCTAGTGCAGAAGTCTTCTGGATTTCTCTAAAGTAAAGGCAAGGGTCAGACAGCTGAAGGAAGGAACAATGGGCTTAGATTTAGTTTCTGCAAAAGTGTGGTGGTCAAGCCCTGAATTTATTTTTCCTTTTTTTAAATCTTACAATAACTCAAAAGCATAATTGAGGACACGTGCAATTTCATTTGGAATTCTGAGTACTTACAAGTATCCTGCTGGGGATTTTAAGTTTAGCTAAAGTAATGGGTTATTCTGAGCCAACAGCCAAACTCCCAGCTGATTGCTTGCTCACTCACTCCTCAGCAGGATATGGGGAGAAGACAACAAGAACAGGAATGAGAGGAAATACAGACAGGGACATTGTCTATAGAGCAGGCTTGACTTGGGAAAGATTACCCTAATTTATTGCCAATTAAAATAAAAATAATTACTAATGTAAGTAATGGGAAGGGAAAAGACAAACATTGTTAGCACTTTTTCTGCCTCTCTTCCATGCTCAATTTCACTCCAGGCTCGTCTACCTACCCCCACCCTCCTGAGCGGCGCAGGAGGCGTGACAATTGGAGCTTACAGTCAGTCGATAGCCAATCTGCTTTGTTTCTCCTTCCTCCTCACTTTTCCTCAGCTCTAGTGTGGGCTGCTCCACAGGCAGCAGTCCTGTCAGGAAAATGTGCTCCACCATAGGCTCTCCACAGGTGGTAGTTCCTTCAGGAACATCCATCTGCTCTGGTGTGTTCCTCTGTGCAGGCTGCAGGGAAGATCTGCTCTGCCGTGGAGAACCTCATCCTCCTTTCTCTTACCCTGATTCATGTTCATTCTCCTTTTGTTCCCTCTTCCTTTCTCCCTGTAGCTAATTTTGCCCTTTTTAAAAATGAGCTTTTGCTCAGCAGATGAGCTCAGCTGTGTCCTGCATGGATCCATTGTGGAGCTGCAGGAACTGGCTCTGTCCAGCCCAGGAAAGCCCCTCACCTCATCCCACAAAGGACACTCTGTTGCCGCCATCACTACCAAAATCTTGAAACTGCACCCAGCACACCTAGTCTTACCTAAAGTGGAGTGAGTTTTAATAAAGTCTCTTTTCTTAGTGCTGTTTTACTCATATACAAGAAGATATACTGAGTGTTTTGTAATTGGTTTTGTCCTCTAGTGGAATAGTTTGGATAGTGCTCTGGTAACTTACTTCTTGCCTGTGCTTGAGTGAATTCAGCCAGTAAAACTCACTTCTGAGGGAAGAAGTCTAGAAAATTCTGGTCTGTGATTCTGATAGTTTCAAAAAAGTGTTTTCTGAATAGCACCTGCAAATAGTGGCTGTGCTGCAAAGTGCATGCACAGCTCTTAAAAACTGTGTGTGATACTTGTTCTCCTGATAAGAAATCAGGGCCATGAAAGAGTCACAATATTAATTAATTAATTATTTAATCCCTTTTAAAGTTAAGGTTGCTGCCTCTGTAGTAACGATTTCATATAGTGAGTTTCCAAAAGAATTTTAGAATTTCAATATGAAAAAAAAAAAGAATCTAGGAGACTTTAATAATATATGTGATACTATTTTTTCCTTCGGATTTATTTCTAAAAGAGGAGAGCTTGCCATGAAAAGGAAACAACAGCATATGCAAAATGACTGTAATTTGCAAATCATACATGGCCCCTGGTTTATCCATAACATCTATGAAAGTCAGTGAAATTTTCCTTTTTGGATAAGAAATGTATATTTCCTACTGTCACATCTAAATTGTTCTAGCATGGAAATATCTAAACTGCTATCAGCCTGGGAGTTAGCAATGTCTCTACAATATAAATCACTGCATTGTGGTTTTTTTTCTGCTTGTTGTATCATATACTCAGATTGTCTCCATCAGCCTTATCAGAGTTATTGGAGATTTACACTGATCTAACTACAAAAAATCTGATCACATGTCTTCTGTTATTGAGAGCACTGTAACTGCTTCAAAACAAAAATCTGATTTAATAAGAACAGTATTGCAATCATTTATGGGTCTACTAGAAAGAAAAATTCCTGCTTTTCCCATGGCTGGACTGGGGTGTGCTATAGCACTTGTGTGATGGTATTGCATTAGTAGAGAACAAAAAAGCAAGGCATGGCACTGAAGCTGACAGCAGTTTGTACACAGTTCTTAAAAAATAACCCCAGCAAATGGGAGGAACACAAAAAACGTTTTCCCTGGAATTGTTTAGATGACTTTTCTACCTGTATTCAAAATAAACCAGCCAATCTTTTGTTGCCTTCAAAAATACATGATTACATGAGAAAGGAATAAACAATATGTTCGAGATACAAAAGCAGAGGAAGGTTAGTAGGCTGTTGCCCCTGAGCCATAATCAGAGGGGCTTCTTGCACTGAGTATCTAAGGTGTATCTCCTCTGCAGTATTTGTCACACTTTTCATTCCAACAGAAGCACAATATGTCTGAAGTAGGTTTTGTTTCCAGATCATCTTTCTACATGCTATATATTTCTAAACCACAGTGTTTCTGATACTAACTTAAAATGCAATCTGCAGGGTAATATTTGTGGACAGTGATTTTTCAAGCCAACTTACATTATTTTTCAAGGGAAGCACATATATGGAGCATAAGGCAGAATTTGATGAATTAATTTTCACTTCTGGCTTCGCAAAGGTTTATTTTCCCTTGAGTTCTGAAGACAAACAGTCTTCATTATATGTCTAGATAGTTCTTTGACCTCATAATATTTTAGAACTTTCCTTTGAGTTAAGCATAGAATTTGTTGAAACAATGCTTTTACCAAAAGTTTTATCAAACCCTTCATGCAGCTTAGCTACTCTTTTAACCAGAGTAGTACATAAGTATCTATGTTCTAATGTTGTTGATAGTAAAAGGAAAGTGCTTTTCTGTCGTAAACGTGTGACTAAAGTTTTTAAGTTAAATTCAGAGTTAGACCATGGTAATTTTTCAGTTTTAGTAGTCTTAAGTTTCACTAATTTCAATGGAACATTGAATGCTGAGCACCTGTGGGATTTCAGGAAAATCTCAAGGTGTTTCTCAGTTGTAACCAGCATTTTGGTAATACAATAAAATCATCTGTCAGCTGTTTTGGGGGGAAAAAAAATAACTTTTTTAAAGAAATTTTTACTCTTTTCCTTTGTGTTTAAGGAGGAGCATTTTAATTATGTTTATTCTTGTATCTTAAAATAATTACCAAAATAGCTGCATTCACCTCTCTTAATGATACCGGGTTCTATGTGGTTAGTATAAGAGCTCCCTCTATAGGTTTTGTTATAAATATCAACTTAGGAAAATACAAAGGAAAGTAAATTCCAGTTCTTGTCAGCGTTTTATAAACATATTCAGTTGAACAACATTACATGATTTTTTTAAAACAGGATTTTATGCAAAGAACGCCATCGATTTTACCAATGTTTACAGCATGAGAATGTAATTTACTATAGATTTTATAAATTTACTTAAGTTTATAGCAGCGTGGTAAACTGCATAACTTAAGGTACAATTATATGTGGGAATTAAACAACATTTTCACTTTTGTAACTATATTTTATACAGCCAACAATGAGGTGCTGGTCTGTGTCCCTTGGACAAGTTCTCAGTGCTATGCTAGCTCTCCTATATCCATCTGCACAGAAGCTATTAAATAGCTCTGTTGTACATACAATTTAGCACAGCATTCTATAAGATTATGTTCTATGAATTTTCTCTTGAATATCTTAAGTGGTCTTCATAAAGAAATCAGCTGGACTAACTGAACAGCTGACTTGGGGGGGATAATATTAGAAGTTTTCATGACCTTTTCTTTGTATATAAATATTAGTTTGGTATATAACTATTAAATAAGATTTAATATTAGTTAATAATAAGCATATCATAACCAGCATTCTGAAATTTATGTCTCTATTAGTCCCCCATTTAACATTTTTCATGGCATGACATTGAACACACGGAATTAGAAAAATACCAAGAAGTGAAATTAATAGCACTTTAAAGAGAAATGCTAAGCCCTCTACACAGAATTCAGAGATTGTAAAAGAAATCTTTATGTGCACTTACATCAGAGCGTGTGGCTTTCAGAGATGAAATTGAGGCCTATATACATGCATAGTAGAACATTGTTTGGTTGCAAGCTAATGGTATTGTTGTGGTCATTATTGCAATTAAATGCTAATTAAATAGTTTGAGACAATCAGTGAGGGTACTGGGCTGGAAATAATACTCATTGTATATACTTCGCATAATATTTTTCTTGAATGTCACTGCTGTTACTCTGGGTTTGCAAATGAGAGAAGAATTTTCCCCATAGTCCAATTACAAATGTTCCATATTCTTGAAAAAACAAGAATGGGTCAGAACATGCATATATTATTGATGTTTCTAGTTCTTATTCCCACGCTGTTCATAAAAATAGTTTGCAAAAAAAACACATTAGATTTATGACAGGAAAAAAGTCAATTAAAATTCTTACTACTATGCTTTTGAATACTCTTCCAACTCATTTGTAAATAGGAAGCCACTAATAAATCTGAATTGGCTCGTGAGCTAAGCATTTTATATATAATTGCCACCTTCTTAGTCTGCACAATTAAAATTCTGTCAGTAAGAGCAAAAATGTTTTAAAGAAAAGTTTTCACCATTTTTTCTTCATAGAAATTTAATAGCTGTATAAGGAAAACGCTGTTTGCTTACACCTGTGTGCAGATCCTAAAGTCTTTTTGCCAGTGACAGCTAGAAAGGAACATTGTAAATTGTAAATAAACACTGCAAACAAAGTTTCTGTAACAGCCATGACTTCTAAGAGGTCTGAGGATTTCTAACATCTGAAATGGTGCAGAGAAAATTAGAATGGCCATAATCAAGTTTTACCCAAATCTGCTGTGAGGAAATTACCTTGTCACAACGTAGTGACTGTTTCTCTTAGGGATAGACTTGTGGTTAAATAATTCTAGTTTTCAGAAGAGCTAGACAGATTCAGCTTGACTTGCAGGAGAAAGTGGAGTAGAACTGTATCTCCCTGTCAGAAAGAGCTCTCTCATCACTGAGCAGGAAAAGGTCATCATTACCATCTCTGGTGGCTTTAATTTTTTACAGGTTCCACTTTGTACAAGAACATGTGTGGGCTGGAATAGACGAATGAGTGGCTTCAGGGCAAAAGAAACCTTGCTCAGAAAAAACCGTTCAGGCATCTAGGAAACTCACGCAGAAACTGAATGTGCCTCTGTGTGTATTGGTAGGCTCCAGGACTTAGGTATTACATGAAATAAGCAATAAGTTTGAAGACCTAAATTTTGGACGTGGATCCTAAATAGGGAAAGCAAATGGCATTTTACACTCTTAAAGTTTTTTGTAATCCCTGTATTAACAAGGATAGCTCAAAGGAAATAACCTGTGTGCTCATTGAAAAAAGGGCTGCAACAGTAAGTGATGCAGACAATGTGGTGGGGGAGCAGCTGTTTTTCCGTCTACTGCAGTAATTGCATGGTACTGAAAGTGGGAATAATGTTCAATGAAAATGTATGAATATTTGATACTAAGGGATATAAAAAAGAAATCTCACCTGTAAGCTAAAAGGTAGGACAAGTCAGGATAGTAAAAGCCTCCAAGGGGACATTTATTACCTAAATATGTGTCATGTTCTTCTTAAATTTAGCTATCAGAGAAATAAAAACAGGAATATAAAACTCAAAGTTGAAAAAGTTAAAGTACTTTTCCAGAAAAAGAAAACATGGTGTGCTGTGGTTTTGCTGTGTTTGATTAGATGAATTTTGTAAGGTTACATTCTGTTGTGAAATTGCCTCTTACCTGAAACATCAGAATCCTTTTCTGCTCTAAGATTTATCTAGTTTCGTAGTAACTTTTATCAGAAATCTTGAAATCATTAGGAGCAATACCTGCAAAATGAAGAACTAGATACTGGTCTTGAAAACTGTAGAATTGTAGAATGGTTTTGGTTGGAGGGAACCTTTAAAATCATCTAGTCCAACTGCCCTGCAATGAGCAGGGACATCTTCAATTGCTCAGANGAGTGGGCAAGGACAGCTTCCACTAGAGCAGGTTGCTCAAAGCCCCATCAAGCCTGGTCTTGAACACTCTCAGGGATGGGGCATCCACAGCTTCTCTAGGCAACCTGTCCCAGTGTTTCAGCACTCTCACAGTAAAGAATTTCTTTCTAATATCTAATTTATGTCTGAAAAAATGCTGGTATGATTTAGAAATAATAGTCTACTTTGAAGAACTGCTCCTGATTTATGCTAAAACTAGATGCTATGGATTAATGCAAGAGAAAAAGTACTAGACATTTAGTGCAAGATAAAAAAGTATAAAATATTATACAAAGTAGAACTTCAAGTGTCTGAGGAGTCTGCAATCAACAGCTTTTAAAAAATCACATTCAGTTCATCTCAAAAATATTTTGTGAACATGTATGTGTTGTAATGCTGCCTGTCTTCTAAACATAATTTTCAGCATTTTATACTAACGTTTTTTGTTTTGTTATACTGCAGCTTAAAAGTCACCAAAAAAGTCACTTAGAACTACTAAAGATGTGTTTCTGTCCTTTGAAAAGACTCTGAAAATTCAGCATGGATCCATTTCTAGGAAATATGTGTTTTCTTATGCAGTTATGAATTTGACTCTGAATAAATAAAAATAATTCTCTCAGGGAGATAATTTTTCAGGAAAATAATTCAGGTTCTTAAGGCTATCAAATATTTTTCGAGTTGGAATCACTGAAAATAGGGAGAAATATTTTAGGAAGGATGTGAAAAGACGTCTTCAGGGAATTGTGGTTGAACCCCTTTTTGTTCCGCACTGTAACTTTATTCTGTATTTAAGGTAAGATGCAGAAAATACCATATTGTGCGTGGTATAATTTAAAAAAATAATCCAGACTTCACTTTAAAAGTAGGAAAGTAGACCTGGCTTAAGAGAAATGGATATATTATAGTCTAGCCCAAAGAAATAAAGCTCTGGGATGGGCAGGTTTATTACCATGTGTTTGGTGTAGCTCCTGTAGTAACAGACCACAGCAACAGCAATTCATGCTCCAGTAATTTCCTCCCTCTGTGATAAGGTTTACTTTGTAATGGATTGGCAGGTGGAACCAATCTTCCTTTGTCTCTTCTGTCTAAGTTCAGCATGATTTCTTTTCAATCATCAGTCCATTCCAACCTTGATTTTGTTTTTTTCTTTTTTTGGCCTCACTTTTTTCTTGTTTAAGCATTCTTGATTGTACAGCTTACTACTACTGTGATTCCAGCCTACAGAAGTGATAATTAATGTCTGATTTTACAACCAGGCATGAGAATTGGTTCCTGGGTGTGGGTAAATTATTTTCTGGGTGTCTTAAGCAATTAATTGGAGGTATAGGATTTCAATTTTTGTTTTCAAGATTGTTACTACTTTTCTTAGAAAAGTCTTGTACATCCCGTTCTCCCCTCACAGTGCCGTATCACATCACTGCTAATTTAAATACAGGGGGGGAAACAAATTCAGGCAGAATGTGTGGAACCAATAGGCTAAAAATAACTTGTTTCTGATGAGAATGTCTTCAAAGTAGGGCGGATTATGCCTCATACAGGATTTATAACCTCAACATTGACTGTTAAAGTGGCCCTGCAATCTCCTGCATCTGTGTCGAGGCCAAGAGTAACTGGAACTGGATGACAAAAGAATGCTTCAATCTCACAGAAAATACTTACCCAAAGCTTCTAAAGAGGAGAAAATAGCCACTTATTTACCCATTTTCTGAAAGAATGAAGAGGAGACAATAAGGAAATGCAATCTTACCAAAGACAATCCAAGTTTAGCTATGTTAAGCCTAGAGCTTTATAGAACTAAAGAATTGTTTGTAAATATGGTTTGGTAGAAAAAGCTTAATAGTTTGTGAAGCAAATTCTGATGTGGTTGCTGGCAACAGTAAGGAAGTGGATTTGGAGACCCTCACATCCTTCTAGTCTCATTCCTGACTAAATATTTCTCTTCTATTGCAGCCCAGAAGATGGTGAAATTCATCCTGAAATCTGTAGACTATACATCCAGTTGCAGTGTTGCTTAGAAATGTACACAACAGAAATGCTAAAGTCCATATGTCTCCTAGGATCACTGCAGTTTCATCGAAAAGGTACTGAATTGCACAGATATACAGATGCTCATTTTAGAGAAAGAGCAACCTCTTGGTTGCCTTTGGGGCATGCCTGCATATTCATGAAAGACAAAACACTGTCCTGGTTTTCGCTGGAGCAGAGTTAATTTTCTTCGTAGTAGCTTTCATGGGGCTATGTTTTGGATTTGCACTGAAAACAGCATTGGTGATACACGGGTGTTTTAGCTGTTGCTGAGCAGAGCTCACAGAGGGTCAAGGTCTTCTGTGATCCTCACCCCACCCCACAAGTGAGGCTGGGGGGGCACAATGAGTTGGGAGGGGGCACAACCAGGACAGCAGACTCCAACTGACCCAAATATCCCAGACCATATTGCATCATGCTCAGCATAAAAAGAGGGGAGAAGATAAAGGGAGGGGAGAAGATGAAGGAAGGGGAGGACATTCAAAGTGATGGCTTTTGTCTTCCCAAGTCATCATTGCACATGAGGTAGCCTTGTTTTTCCTGGGGATAGCTGAAAACTGCTTACCCATGGAAAGTGGTGAATAAATTCCTTGTTTTGCTTTGCTTGCATGCATGGCTTTTGCTTTTCCTGTTAAACTGTCTGTACCTCAACCCTTGAGTTTTCTCACTTTTGCCCTTTTAATAGTCTCCTCATCCCACCAGAGCAAGTGAGCAGCTCTGTGGCGCTTAATTGATGTCCAGGGTTAAACCACAACAACCACCAGACTGTAAAATGAATTCTATGTATCTCCAACCAATATATAGGTTTTTTATATATCTCAAACCAATATGTAGGTTTTCAGTTACTAAAAAAGAGCTGTATTCATGTTTATCATAATTTTTACAGAAGTGTATCTTATCAGGTATGTATCACTAATGTCCTTGCCATTTAGAAGTCTGAAATTTTTTTAGAAAGACTAATCGCCTAAGTTTTAGCTGTCATTAGACGACTGGGCAAACGTAGTAATGTTATTAGATGTATTTTGGGGGAAAGATGTTATTAATAATGTTACTGTTACTATTTATTTCTTATCTCATAGCTGTTTCCAGTAATTTGTTCTTATCTCAACCTGTGATCTTCACCTTTTGTGCCTCCAGTTCTCAACTTCATCCTGCCCCAGTGGGAAGGAGGAAGGGGAGAGGGGGAGAGAGAAAGTGGCATGTGGTTTGGGAGAGTGTCAGTGATAGCACTGAAGTGGGGAGTACCATTCCTAAAACACTACCATAGCAAAAGATAGATAAATACGGTTAAAAAGATGCCCACCTTTATAAAAGCAGATACTAGACTTGGAACTGAAAGGAGATGTCCTCACTTCAGTGAAAATGCATCTCTCTAATGATTTCGTACTTGATTAGCCAGCTACTGAAAGGAAGATGTAGAAATGCTGGTAATTTACTGAATAGTTTACTTAGTAACCCCATTGCTCAGTGATGGCAGATGCTGATTAGGGCTGTATCTGTGCTGATTGTAACTACTCTTTCCCCAGATAATATCTCATCAATAAAATACTGGGTAAACAAGACAAACTTCTGTAATGAACTTTAATAAAGGTCTTGTAATGAGCCTTATGAATTTCCTACCATGCTAAAAGATCCTGTCGTGTATTTTTTACATCTAACTACAGAGTACTGCTAAAGCCAGGGATATTTTTATTCTGAAGGTAAGAATGAGAGATTTATAACTGCTTAATTGAGCTTCTCAATTATTTTCTCAAGTCAAAAATAAGTCTATAAAATAGGAGGAGAGGGAATTGACAGAGCCATTGTAGAACAAGATGCCAATAGCTGTAAAAATGAATCATCACTTTTTAAGACAAGATGGTGCTGTATTTCCTAACATTGACTACAGTTGTCAAACCGCCTTCTGAACTGCTGAAAGTGAATAGCATTAAGTGACCTGAGTAATCCTGGCATGTCCTTTTTGTCTCTGGATGGAATCTACATTAATAACTTAAACGAAATGTCAAACTATTAGAAATCTAAAGTTGGATGAGTTACAGCTTAGTTCCTATCTGGCAGTACTTTTGATGGACATCACTTCCTCAAGTCACCATAGAGAAAGTCATAGTAGCTATTCTGTCTTTGATAAATAGAGGGATTTTTGTCCTGTATCCATGTAGAGATAAACACAGTAACCTGGCTCCAAGCTTCTGTGGCATTCTTTGAAAAAAACGCATGATAGGCAAAAACTATATGATATCAGGGATTCAAGTAATTTGAATAGCCAATAGACCATTGCTTTTTTGTATTAAATATTTAGTATTGACAACACCTAGAAGCATTGTAAGGGCATCATGCAATGAGGGAAATCCCAGTTCTGTGTTAACTGTTCATTTTCACTGTGAAGGTAGTTGTACGCTAGACAGGCATCCAAAGGGGCTGTGAAATACCCATTCTTGGAGATACTGATAACTCAGATAGCCCTGAGCAGTGTGATGCAAGTTTGACCTGCTTTCAGTAGGATGTTAGACTAGATAACTTTGCAACCTCTTTGTTCTATGTTCTGACAAAACATACCATTTTTAAAAGAGTTTAATGAACCCATACTTTCCTTTAATTTCTTTACTTATGGAGAACAATACTGCAGTGTAGGCAAAGTGCATAAATTTATGTCTAGCAAGGAAAGAGACACTAACTTCACCATTATAAAATACATTGTGATATTGCTAATATATAGCTTTTTTATTTCTCCACCTGTTTAATTTTTCACCAGTTTTTCATCATCTGAGTGATCATATTAAAAAAAGTTTCTTGTGTCCAAAGAGTGCTATCCTTGTAATATTTGCTTAACACATAAATGTGCATGTGTGGTGTTCTTACTGTGTCTTGAAGTGCATTTCTGAGGGTAATATTTTCAATTTGAATGTAATATATTCCATTTCTAGTCTTCTTACCTGTTGAACAAGTTTTTTAGGTTTTTAAAAGCTCCCATGAGATTTCACCAATTTATGTTCTTACTCAGGAGGCAGCAGAGATTAATGACATGTAGACTGTTCTTGGCAACCTGCAGCTTATAAATATTATTGTGGGTATTGGTACCTTGATCAGAATTTATCAAACAAGCTATAGAACTGATAAAGCTAAGGCAGTGTGCTGATGCTGATGTTCTTTTCCCAAGAGAAACTCAGCCAGTACTCCCTACTAGGAAAGAGATTCTCTTAAGGAAACATCACACAACAATTTGAAGATCTGAGCTCTGGGTCTTTTGGCTGTTTTTCACAGTACGGATCTTGTCATCCCTCCTTATCTTTCCTTTCTACTGAACAAGTATTCCTTTATTTACTGTATAGTGTGTATTAAGCTTCCTCTACAGAAATGTCTTGCATGTTTACAGCGCTTTAAAATAACTTACTGCTATCATAGAACCTCTACTAGAAAAGTCAGATAGTCTGTTATTCCTTTGAAATGTAACTGCCAAGCCAAAAGCCATAAATATTTGCAGCTGTGTTATGCAGTAAGTAAATTGAGGTAAGTGCTCTTTAATAATTTTTTTTAAAAATACATACACCACAAAAGCTTAATGTTGAGAATACATAATGATTCAATAGTTCAATATTCAGAAAGTTTGCAAAGGGCACAAGGAATCATGCCCAAGTATCCTTAATTCAAGTGTTTTATAGTTACCAAGTCTTCAGCTACCTGATTATATATTTCATTACTCCTCCTTTCCACAATCCCAAGTGTCCTGGCTTTAAGCATTTACATTTACACATGTAAATATTTACTGTGGCATACATCTTTGTTTTATCCTTATTGTTTAGTGTCATATATTATGTTTTTGCACACCATTAACTTCTAAAGGCAGAATCTCTCTGTTCCTCAGAGCATTCTCAGTACACTAATAGGTATGTCTTCAGAACTGCCTTGAATAGTGAAGTAGTTGCAGTTTTTCCTCATTGTAAAGCGGGAATAAAGAGAAATTAAGCTAAAAAGCACTCATTTAGAATCTAAGAATTAGAATTTCATGGAAAGTAAGATATTCTGAAGAAACTTAGGAACCTCTCTGAAACATTTACAAAATTCAGCTGATTCCTTTAAATGTTGTATGTCTACTTATTCACTATTCTTTTGCTTAAGTAAACAAATCCTGACTTAGCTACCAAGATTTTAGAAGCTGTTGGCCTAATTTCTGTCCATGAAAGCTGCTGGATGTGATTATCCTTTTCCAAAATTAATACTGAGGTTGTCAAAGTTGCACATTGAGAAAACCAAGGACTAGCTCAGCACTTGAGTGTACTTTGCTGTTCTCAACCACAAATACTTTGGAGTCAAAGGTTTTCAACACCTTGTAAAGAACTTCATTGCATTTTTAATATATAAACATAACAGATAAAAAATCTATGCTAATTAATATATTCACAATAAGGATGTATTCCTTTTATTGCTAGGAACTGTAAATTATTATCGTCCAATAACATATCACTGTGGAAGTACACACTAAATGTCTATACATATCTACATAGAAACCATTAATTTCTTAGAAACATCTACAGATGTAATTGACTTGTTTGGTTATATAATTACATATATCAGAAAATATTTTAAAAAAACTTAGGTTGTAGATTGCAATCATTGTGTTAGCTAGCTGTGCAGCATTTAAGCAAGGCACTCATTTTAAAAGGGAGAAAGCAAATTAAAGGGAAGACAGGACAGTTAAAATGGACTGGAGGTGTTTTCCAGAGTTCAAAACATGGTGTAAAAATAGTTAAATCTATGTTGTCAAAGAAGTACAATATCTGAAACTGTTAGCCATTTATGCTGAGTTTGAAAATAGTAAGTTGCTGCTCCTATGAAGTTGTATTATTCTTATGGTCCAGAACTAGTTCAACCTGCTCTATTGAGTGTAACTTGTTGAAAAAGAGGTGTATGCACATGGAGAGGTAATTCCTGCTGTCAATTGTTTACAGATAGCTCTAGTCATTTTAATAGAATTTTAATATCTAGGGGAAAAAATGAGTCCAGAACACACAGTTTCACAGAATTTTTCAATTTCTTGTGTGAAATGGTCTCAAAATCCTGGTTTTTCCCCTGCCCTTTTTTCCTAAATTATGTGTTTATACATAAATAATTTCTCAGAATAAGATGCAGAATACTGTTTGTATCTACCTATAGTTTATTCTTACTGCAAGTCTGTTAATAAACCGTGAAGAAAAAATTACGGTTATGTCATTGTAATTGAGATGTGTGAGTCCCACCTGACATGTACAAACATAGCTGAGGGCAGAGTGATACCAGCACTAACCAAAGTGATTGGTACCTATGTAGTCATGCAAAAAAGGCAAGAATTGAGTCTTACAGGAAAATCAAGCGTGCATACTACTGTGTTTCATGTAAGAAGTTCATATCATTAATTGTTTTTCCAGTATGTGTTTTGTGTTAGCAACGTGTATTTCCTTAAAATAGTACCTAAAAGTGGTAGCTTATATTACAGACCACAAAAATAAATTCTCAATTCAGTGGAGAGATTTTTTGCTCATTTGGCTTTGTTTAAGTGACCTGCTGTTTAGAGTTTTGAAGGAGAAAGGAAGGATTGTTTAATGGATGTGCTACAATCTCAGTGTTCTATTTAAAGACCGGTAGGTATGTGTTATTACTTACCCATATTACTTATGCAAGAGGGAAAATATGTAAGCACATAGAGGAGCATACAGGTGTAGAGAAGCAAAATCAAGAGAATCACCCATTCTTATGCAGACACTGTGAAGAGTCCAAGAATTGGGACAAAATCAGCCATGGAAGGAGGCTTCTAACACAACTTCTACCACAAAATTGTTGTTCCTATTGCATTTTCTTTATTAATAGTATTTCCAGTGAGACAGTCCCCAAGTTCTGCAGGTCCCAAGTGTAAGTCAAGAATTAAATTCATCAGGCTGTTAGCCATATTTGTCAAACACCCTTTTTCATTTCCTACACCATTCTTTCCCATTCCTCTTTTTAGGTTTTCCTGTTCATGTACTTTAGCTGTGATCTATAGCTTGTGCATTTATCCTTAATTGCCAGGTTAGAAACCTGATGCAAATGCTGCCGTCTTTTTGAGAGAGGGATTCTCTCAGCTTTGTTAAAGTCTGGTATTCCCCTCAAAGATCTTTCTAGTTCCTCTGCAGTGAAATCTAACTAGCACTGAGGGACATCTATTTTTTTCTTTTCATTTTTTTCAATTCATCCAGTTCCTGTGTGAATTAGGTGATGACTAAGAGTAGGGTGCCTAAGGTTGCATGACGGAAGCAAACACAGAGATCACCACAGAAGCAATAAGAGGCACAACAGGTGAGACACATAAAAACAGATGATGTATGTCACCTTACTGAACTGGCAATTTTCTGCCCTCTTATTTATCCTCACTCAGGTCTGATCCTCCGCATTATTTAAATAAATTGATTTAATTTCATACTAAAAGCATTCTCTGTTACTTAAAGTAAAACAAAACAAAACAAAAAAAACCCCTGAATTACTGGTGAGAAGAGGAAGAATACATCACTGCAACTAAATCATTTGCTAAATTGAAAGTAAAATTTAGGGTTCATATCCATTTTTGAGATGTATATTACAAAAGATATCCTTAGCCACCACTGGAAGGATGAGAAGATTAAAAAGCTTTTGTTTCTCTATAGGCTGTGACCAGGGTAGAAATGTTAAGCCTGAGTCATACATTATTCAAGCAAAGCCTTTATTATTAGCTGACTCTTTAGCTGTTTTCAAGTGACTGAGGAGATGATCTGAAATTCAAGAAAGGCTTCATCAATTGCTCACAATACAACAGAATTACTGGTAAAGAGCTTTTTTCCGTAGAAAAGAGATCTGTGTCATTCTTTCTGCCAAATCTGGAAGAGCTTGTCTTTGTGCTAACAAAAAGAACATTACAGCCTCTGCTTCTGCTCTCAAGCTGTGAAAAAGAATCTTTACTATTATTTCATCTAGTGCTGTTACTGTTTCCATCGAAACACCTTTCACATCCCTGACGGATGCATCTATAGACAGGCTTGTTCTTGACAGCATGTCACCAAAGGTCAGGTCAGAGTTCCACCATACCACGTAAAAATAATGGGACAATCCACTAATACCAGTTTCAGCAGTAACACCTTGTGATATCAGTGGCAAATTAGATGGTTTACCTGAAACCTCTTCTTTTTAATAAAAAAGTAATGTGAGATATTGGTAACATTATGTTGTGTTATGGACTTGTTGTCATGGGAAAAAAATAAAGAATAATGAAGCATATATGACTCAACAATGGAAACTGTACCATATGAACCACCTTAAAATAACAGCATAAGCTGCAGTTAAGAACAAGAAAAGTTTGGAAGTTATACCTACAGGGTGATACAGAGTAAAATATAATCTATGAAGCAGGCTTAGTCTGATGTTCCACAAGTAATTGAGTCAGCATTCAGCATAACAGCTTGTAATCAAGAGGAAGGTCTTGGTCTCTTCCCCTCTGTCTCCTCTCTCTTACAATGCCTTCAGTTCCTCCTTTCAGCTGCTTTTGGCCATGTGATCCTCCTTCTCTGGCACTTGCTCTTGAACACTGAGGGGTTTTGACTGACGTGACTTAAACCACTTCATCAGACAACATCATGTTTTATTTTTCCTTTTGCTGGGGTTATCTTCTACCATTTCATGGGCTGAAAGGGATCACAGAAGGATTTAGCAAAGCACAAGTTAACAGTGGATGCCAAAGCAGCAAAGAAGGGACACAGGACATTATTTTATGGAGGGTAAACTTGTTATGTCAGGTCATGCAATCTCTGGGATTCACAGCCCACATAACTGGACTTCTACTGGCTCTAAAGAGTATTAAAACATGAAGCAAGTATGTTGTGTAGCGTAAGCAACATCTAGTTTGAGACAGGTAGCTAAGAAGAACTTTTTTTTCTTTTTAGCAAAGGAATAATTTACCAGAATACAAGTGTATAAAGAACTTGCCCAAAAAGACTATCTTAAGATCCAGGAATTTCTAAATTTTAAAAAACAAGATTACCTGCCTGATAGCAGGGGTACGTATTTGTGATGTGGAAGAGCAGTTTACCATGGTCTACAGTCTTGGTCTCTAGTGTCCCAGAAAAATGGGCTAAATGACCACTGCTCTATTAGCTGGTCTTGTTCTTCATATTCTTTGTCAAACCTTACAGGAACTACTCAGATTTGTCCTGATGTGAAAATTTTTCACATGGGAAAATTGTGAAATGAAACAACATTTCCTACTCAACTTTTCGTACTACCTGTGTAAACACTGACATTTGTGTGGGATGCACTCCAGTATGAATTTTCCTCTGTACTTGGTGCCAGAACTGTACTTGCCACTACAGAAAAGGAACACTACCAGGCAGTCCAAAGGAGATTTGCAAGTTTACCAAAATATCCTACTAAATCTTAGCTCTCTTGCATGCTCCACTATCATGATCCAATCCTTTATCCCATTTTCTCCCTCACAAAAGCGCTGGAAGATCTGTCTGAATGAAGCCCCCATTCAATTTCAATACTATATTTCATTTTCATACAGAGCTTGAATTAGGTAGGTGTCAATACAGAAGTTCAGAATATAATGCATTTGGGCTGTGGGTGGTGGCAGCTTTATGTTGCTATTAAATCACAAAGTGCAAAATTTCACATTTTTGTCTTTTGTTTTCCCTCAGCATTGGTGTAGTACTAGGAGACATGGATTGCAGTGTTCTTTAGTGTCAAAGTTTTGAAGTTGTTTCCTGAATGTGTGTTGTAGTTTCATCACTTACATTGTTCTGTTTTGTTTTCTGACTCTTTATTTCATGTTGCATGTGAAGCACTGAAGTTCAACTGAATCCCTTCAAACTGGTAAGAGTAATATATGGCAGCACTCTTGATTTGCAGATTGGTGTGGTCTGCTCTCCTTCTGAACAGTTCTTACTCAGAGTTTGCATTTAAGCAGTCTTTTTCTCCATTTGTATTGTGCAAGGTCAAGCTCAAAGCATCAATGATATAATGTGACTATGCATTTTAATCAATAAATAATAGGGATACATGTTTTGTTTAAATATTTTAAAGGAAAAGAACCTTGTGGCCCACCCAAGATCTTAGATGTTAAAGTGGAGGAGAGTTCCGAAGTACCCATTTTAGAAGACACATCATTATCACCAACAGATATTCAACAGCATCTATGGCAGGTTTCCACAGATATTGAAAACACTGAAAGGTATGTGTAGTGTTTCATTGCTTAACAAACAAATTTCTGTCTATGGTTATGGTTTACTTAGTCTTTTTTAATTTGACAGTGTTGCTACTATAAAAAGTATAAGTAAATTCAATAACGTGTTAACTTTTCTGGTACATTTAACAGAGTTTTTGAAGTACCTGAAGTCTGCTGGACTCCAGTTCTGCATTCCTAAATCAAAACCACAAAATCTAGTTCGTTTCAGTTGGTTCTGCCCAAAGTTTTAAATGTGAAAGTTTTAGGAAGGGAGGGAAACATAATCCATAGGTTTGTCATCCTGTATTTCTTCTACCTTCTTAACTATGCAGTTGAAAGACAAAAATGAGACCCTTTACTAGAGAGTAGTCCTGATGGCCAACATTTCTTTGCAAAAAATCCTATTTTGATGGCCTTGCATATTAAGCTGCTGATGAGATTTGAATTGTTATCATGCTTATTTACATAAAACCAAGTTCTGTTCTACTGAGGCTGTAATGTGGACAATAAAACTGAGCAACTTTTTACTATTCCTGTTGCTTCATTTCTAAGAACCATTTTATATGTAGATGAATGAAGCAAGACCATATTGGTTTTAAATCCTGAAAGCATTAAGACACTACAAGCCTGCACACAAAATTGCTGGTTTGCCATTTATGTCTAAAACAGGAACCTTTTTTAAACTTCTGGCCTCTTTCAAAACATATAAAAATGTACTTTGCTCTGGGAGGCGATACTTCGTTATCATATTTTCCATCATCTGCCTTTCAGAAAATCTAATGCCAGAGTCCCCCTAAGATGGGTGAGAGTGATAGCCCTGTTTTTAGAATTTTCATTTAATGTGCAGGCATCTTAAGTATCATGGGTTAGTTGCATGTATTATAATTTTCTTCTGAACAGTGAAACACATTCATGGCACAAGCTACAAAATGCTGATAAGGGGTATGAAGTTGACATTGGTACTAGCTTGTGCTAATTTTAAGACATACTTTGTATTTTGTCACTGGGATCACATTGTGCCCCTTGAGTTATTTAATATGAAATATTCAAGTGCCAGAATAGATCATAAATTTGAACTGGGAAAAGTTAGTATCAGTTAGTAAAATTTATTAAATTTACTGTCCTTTCTTTTGGTATGCATCTTTTATATGCATCATATATGTAAACCAAATGCTTGCTCGATAGATTTTTGTATTTGTTACTCCATTATTTTAGCATATAAAGCTATACCATGAGCCATTCCCCATGCAGTCTTCAATTGTTGTTCCGTTGTATCTTTTTCAACTGTTGTATCCACAGAGATATGAGAGAAATGAAAAACCTTTTAAGTAAACTCAGGGAGACTATGCCTTTACCACTGAAAAACCAAGGTAGGTTTTAAATTTTCTTAATTTAAGAAAAATTAAGGTAATTAAAGGGTTTGCCTTCCTTTAGCTACAAAAAATCTAGGGTTCTTTAACAGAAATTACAAAAAGAAGAATCTAGGCAAAGTCTCTTCCCTACTGATTCAGTGGAGCCAGAATTCAGTATGTGATCTTTGGCCTCTTGAGTTTCACATGAGGTATTCTGGAATTTTATAGATATGGTATCTATAGATAAAATAATAGACTTTTCCTGGTGATATGAAGGCAGAAGCACAACTAATTCCCGGTGTCAGGAGTCCTTCTTTCTCAAAGGTAATAAATGTGCAATTTGCACAGACTGTGATAGGGATCCTGCTGAGTGATGGCCTTTGCTTCACCCCTACAAGGCTTGTAGCTTCTGTGACATGACACTGACTCTGCAGAAAAGCTATTTGCCTGGAGTCTGCCAACAGCCTGCTTTTCCCATGGACAGCTATCAGGCACCCCATACAAATGCACAGGTGGGCAGGGTCTCCATCCATCTGATATCCATCTTGTATATTTAGCAATGGGCCTTCACTTTGTTGGAGTGTTAAATACTCCACATCTACACTGTCTTTGTTCATGAGAACAGCATTAAAAAGGTAATCATTTTTCTTTTTGATTTCTTTTCGATAATGGGTGTTTCTTAAATGCAGTGTAGTCTTTGCACAGTGGCAGCTGATGAAATATGCTGAATATGTCCTAGATCTCATCCCAACTAACTAAGCAGTCTAGCACTTTTCATAATATGGTAAGAGATGAATATAGAATGATTGGATTCATTATACAAGTGAGATTTCAGGGCAGGATGGTTTGATTGAAAACTATGTTGAAAGGAAAAAGGGGATCACTTATGATACAGACGTACCATTGTAAAGACTGGAAGAGCGATAAAAAGTCTATGCCTAGTCTAGAAGAAAGGAGTGTGCTGGAAATAAGGAAGGAAAAGACAAATTGGGGGGATATAAAGCACAGAGAAACTTGTATTCAGAACAGAGGTAAAGGCATACAGAATTCTTCTCTGCTGCCTGGTATCTACACTGCCCTTCAACACTGACCAGAAAATCACTGACCACCCATGTAGCAGGATTGGAAGCATCCTGGAGTTTTAAAACTCTGAGATATGCCCCAGGATCAGGTAATCATAGTTATTATGGAGATCTTGTTAATTAGCATTGTAAGATTCTCGAATGCAGAATTCAGATTATTATTTGCTCTGTGCTCTGTGGGATCTATCACGTCACAGAAAGGGTTGGTCAAGCATTGGAATGACTGCCCAAGGAGGTGGTGGAGGACTGAAATGGCACTTAGAGCCATGGTCTGGTTGACATGGTGGTGATCAGTTATAGGTTGGACTCAGTCTGAGAGGTCTGTTCCAACCTAAATGGTTCTGTGGCTCTGTGATCATGTAGGCGTTGTTAGGACACATATATGATCTTTTCTGTGTAATCTCTGCATACATGTACATGCTTATGCTAAAATGTGGGGGTTTTCATCACAGATGATAGCAGCCTCCTAAACTTGACTCCATATCCGCTGGTAAGAAGACGGAAGCGAAGATTCTTTGGATTGTGTTGTCTTGTCTCAAGTTAGAAGATTAAGCACAGAAGCAGCAAGAAAATAATGACTTTGATTAAGTCACTATTATTTGATGGCTGAAAAGATGAAAGTTGCTAGTCTTGATTATAAAGTACATTTTCTACACTAGGCTATTCATTTTTGTCTTCTGCTCCATCCCTCTTTTCAAACAAGGGTTTTAATAGTTTAAAATGATGGTGGTCAAAAAACAGCTGTGGAATTGATCTAGCATATTTAAAACTTTTTGAAGTATGTTTTGCATGCGTACTTTCAATCACTCAAAGAAGACACATGAATTATGGTTCATAGATAATTTTAGAGGGTTTTTTTAGTTGTTCAAACTGCAGCTAAAAGTTTGTGCATAGTACCGGACTATTACTAGTATCATTAAAATCATACTCTAACAGTCTTTAAGCATAGGAGAAGAACATTGATCATACTATTACAGTCTTTAAGCATAGGAAACTATATAAGAGCAAAACTATTGAAGTTCTAAGACATTCAAACAATATTGTAACAGAATTCGTACAAAATCTCCAGTTGCTTTTTGTGCTGTCATTCATATTTAGTCTTCCACTGTGTCTCAACTTCAAAGCTTTATAGAAAAATATCTTAATTTATGATATATAAATCATTTGTGAAAATAGTTAGGACTTGTAAATACAGAGAAATCATAATATCTACAAATTGTACAATGCATAGAAGCAACAGATTTCCTTTAAAGCCAATAGTATATCTACAAGGTTTTGGAAAAAATAAATAATTTATTAAAAGAAGGTATATTAAAATAAACAATGTAAAACACAACACCAACCCATATTGTTTCCAATAGAATTCAAAGCATGGTGTCTGCATATCACTAAGTACTGGTCTTATAAGGCATGCCAGAATTATCTGAAACTGTAAGATATTAAATGTTTTACATTGTTAATAAAGTTTTTTATTTAAATTAAATGTTGTCTTGTTTCCAATTGTACTGCCAGACTGTCTCTTTTTTTCTAATTTTGTTGTCAGAGTACTACACAAAGTTTTGATAAGATTTCCATTTCAGCGAGTACATTTACAAAGACAGACAAAAAAATATGCATGACTAAGTCCTTTAAACAGCACAAAATAAGGTAACTTCAATGTGTTTGAAGATTTCAGGTTATGAACTAAGCGTATATATTCTTAAGCATCTAAAATGGGGAGACCCCTACACACACAAAAATGTGGGCTTGTGAGACCAAATGCATTTTTAAGAAGAATGGAATCAAAGTCCATAGCACAATATTTTTTCAAAGTTAATCCTTTGAGGTTTTCCCCACATTTCACATGAACTTTGTCTTTGTGAATCAGAGCTGTTTTCCATAATAGGCAGCACTGACATGTTTTCATTAAAAGTCTCAAACCAATAGACTCTCTCTCTGACTCCATCCCCACAGATACACTAGGTTTTGCAACTGTTAAATCTTTGAAAAAACAATTCCTGATGTCTCATAGCTATTAAAAATACTGTCTGGAAAGCTGATCAGTAGTTACAATTAACCAATTAATTTTTGTTCAGCATAAATGAAAAAGACATTAATACAAAAAAAAAAAAGTGTATGAATGTGAGACTGAATCACTGCAGTGGGGCCTTGAGAGAGAAAGAGGGAAAGAAAATTTCACACAAGATTTCTTTAGCAGTCTTCTTATACAGCTATGCACAGAAATCGCTGTAGGAGGTAATGTGATTTTTTTTTTCAACAACTGCTTTTAAAGGCAGATGGGCAGATAAAGCAGTGAGCTTGTCTAGTGCAGTACCTGCCCACATACCATCTCACAGAATTTGGTGTGCCAAGTTACATGACAGCTCATATGTATTTTAACCACACCTATTGCAATGGAATAAACATTAATAAGACAAATGTGTAAACATTTTAATTAATTTTATAAAGCTCTTGACATCAGTCATATCACAATGAGTTCCATAACTTCAGCACATTCTGTGATGGATAGACTTACATATGTGTCACTGTTGTACCGGGGATGGAGCGAAATCATGACACAAAGTACGATCCAGGAGGAAGGTGGAATGGCATTATTTATTAATATACAGACTCGTTGAACTTTCTTCGGAGCCACTTGCAATCCATAAGAATGCAGAGCAGCGAGCAGCAGAGGCTGCGTCCTCAGCAGTTTGTCCTGGGTGGATGCTGCCACCAGTATATCATCCATATAATGGTAGCAGTATGCCTCAGAAACTGCTCCCAGACTCTGGACAAAGCCTGAACAACATACCATTGGAGATAGTCAGGCTGTTCTTCAGGCCCTGAGGCATTGATATCTCTTCACAGGTTCGGCATTGTTTACTGCAGGCACAGTAAAAGCAAATTTAGGTTTGTCATTGGGATGCAAAGGAGTTGTGAAAAAGCAATCCTTCAAATCAATGATCAGGATTCCCCACCCTGTTGGGATCATGGCGGATGAGGGCATACCAGGCTGCAGTGCCCCCATATTTTCCATCACTCCATTAACTTTCTGGAGATCCTGTAACAATCTCCATTTCCCTGATTTTTTCTTAATCACGAAAACAGGGCTATTCCAGGGACTAGTAGAAGGCTCAGTGTGTCCCTGTTGTAATTGTTCCTGAAACAACTGATGAAGGGCAACTAATTTCTCTTTTGGAAGGGGCCACTGAGGTTCCCAGATAGATTTGTTTGATAGCTGTCTCAAAGGCAGTGTAGGATACTGGG
>VZRJ01002452.1:0-32260 GCA_013397565.1 Ptilonorhynchus violaceus
CAGCTTTGGGTGGATCCACACTTTTCCCATTCGTCTTTCTCTGCTGTTTTTCTGTGTCCAGGGCAGATACCGAAGGAAGAGAAGAAAACATGAATTTAGAAGAGAAGATCCTCTTTAGAGAAGGAACCAACAGGCTCTCCAGTGTCTACCTTTACCTCTGGAGATACTTTATAATCTGCATCTAACAGGGGCTCAAAGGAAAGAGTGATCCCGGTTGCCTCAGTAGGATCAGGCCTTTCTGCATCTGGCTTTGTGGTTGTGGCAGTTTTTGGTTGTGTCTTTGCTGTTGTGGCAGGTGGTGGTGTTGTAGCAGCAGGTGTTGGCTTAGCCAGAGCTGTGGTGGGTTTTGGTGTGGTGGGCTTTGGCCTGTGTGGGGTTGTCATTGGGAGGTTTTGGTTTGGCTGTTGTGATGGGTGCCTGTGCTGGGGGTTCGGGCTTGGCTGTGGTTGGGAGCGTGGCTGTGGGTGGTCGCTCGGCTGTGGTTGTGGTTGGAAATGTGCTTTTGGATGGTGGCTTGGCCGTGGTTGTGGTTGGAAGTGTGCTTTTGGATGGTGGCTTGGCTGTGGTTGGAAGTGTGCTTTTGGATGGTGTCTTGGCTGTGCTTGTGGTGGGCTCTGATGCCGCGGGTCTGGTTTGTTTCTGGTGTGTGCTGGTGCTGTGGGTTCTGGTTAGGCTGTGGCCGTGGTTGGGGTGGATGAAAGAGATGCAGAGATGAAAAGTGCCGTGGGTTAGGGCTGGCTCAGCTGCCCTCAGCCAATCCCCTGCACTGAGCAGGACCAGCAGAAACCAGTGAGNAGGTCCCATGGTCCAGCCCTGGAACTGCTGTTCCAGGAATTCCTGACAGCCCCAGGAGGGTTCAGACCTGGACCCCAGCCCAGGGTGTGAGTCCCAACAGCCCATCCAGTGCCAGGCACGGCTCTGCTCACTCACCACACAGGTTGTTCACACAGACTGTGTCCTTGGGACATCCTGTACACGAGGGTCCTTCCCTGTACGGCTTTCGGCCCGGTGTATTACCCCTGGAAGCAGAGGATGCCAAGATGAAGAAGGCATGAGGAAAGGGGAAACACCCATCCCAGAGAGGGGGCTGATTTCAGCTGGGATAGCCCAGCCAAGGCAAAACTCAGGATTTATGTAGAAAACAGGTCTTGGTCTCCTGCCACAGCCTGTCAGGGCCATTCACTCACCAGCCTGACCCCAAGGCTGCTAAAGCCAGGGCAGACAACTCCATGGACCAGATCCCTCACCCCCCTTAGAACAGAGCAGGGCATGGACATTGGGGCCTGGAACTTACCGGGGCAAATAGTTGCAAACAAGCAGGTGCATCTTCTCTTTTCCAAGTTTATCAATCTTCTCACAAAAATGTGCCCCGCAGCCGATGTGAGTTGTTCCTGCCCAGACCATCTAAGGCAAAGATGAGGGCTGAAGGTGAGGGGATTGGGTGAAGGGAACCTGTTCCCTGGCCTTAAAGGTTGCTCCAATGTCCTCCTCATTTCTCAGTATGTGCCCCACATCCCACATCCTCATGTTGATTTGGCATTCAGGATCTTGCCCCTTGCCCCTGTCTCAAACACCTTCCCAAGGTCATATATTCCAGTGCCACAGCTTTCCTACCATATAGCCTACCCAGGCAGAGTATCACCACCTGTACTTTGGTCCTGGAACCATCCATCCATCCATCCATCCATCCATCCATCCATCCATCCATCCATCCATCCACTCACCACCACCATCTCTTCTTCTTGCTCCCACCCAAGCTGTGAAGAAACACTCAGACCTTGTCTCTCTGCCCAAGACAAGCTGGCACTGAGCTCTGCTGAGCAGCTAAAGAGAGGGCTGCAGAGCTTGTCTCAGAAAACATCTTCTCCAAAAGACTGCTCATGGCTGACACCATGCCCAGGTTCCCCTCTTCGTGATTCCCAGCTGATTCCCTGTCCCTTTGCAAAGAGTTTGGGAGGAGCTGGGACACTGTACAGCTCCTTTCCCAGCAGCCCCTCCACCCCAGCAGTTGGTACCTGGGTGTAGCGGCCACACATCTGCCCAGGGTCACACTCGTTAGTTGTCAAGTTGTAGAATTTCCTGTCCCCGTTCCATTCCTCCACAGCCAATCCTACATCCAGGGTTGAAGCAGCAGCCATGTTTTGCCCCTCTACGCGTTTCCCATTGTGGCCCCAGATGCACTTCTCTGCATCGGCTTGAGCATTGACCTCCAGGTCCGTGTCCCAGGTCTGAAAGGAGCTCGGTGTCAGCACACAGAGAGGGACACGGGGCTCTCCTACAGGAGCAAGGCACTTTCCAAGGACCCCTGTGCTCTCTGGCCACACTTTCCCCATTCATGATGAAAATTCAAATCCCTACTGGACACAGTCCTCAGGAGAGGGGAGCTCCACGGTCAGTCCCAGCACAAACCTTGGCTGATGGGTCACACGGGAGAAGGTCAGTGCATCGGCACAACTCTCACAACCTCTCCTGGAGCTCATCCAACGCCATCATGGAGCATCCTCAACTCAGCGTGGAGAAACCATCACAGTGCTGAGGGTTCTGGCTCTGCCCCCTTTGAGTCTGCACTCACTGGTCAGGCCTCCTCTCCCTGAATTTAGCTTTTTGCTTCATTTGGTTATTAACCTCCCATTTACCAGCCCACAAAGGCTTTACTCAGCCTGAGCAACTTTTGGGCCAGGCAGGGAAGTCTCCTCCAAACACATTGTGACTAAAGAGGAAAGGACTCCAACTTTCCAGGATAAACAGTTGTCTTCCTCCACATGATCTGTAAACAGTGAGGAAAAATCACGTGGTGCAAGATAAAACTTGATAGCCAAGTTTTAATCAAATCAAGAGTCTGAACAAGACAAAAAGCAGCACCAGCTCTAGAGTTCATTTTTGCTCCCACTGCAGCCACACATGATGTGGGACCTGTCTTGATTTCCCCAAGTAAAAGAGAGGATCCCTCACGTCCAAGGCAGCCCTTCACACAGCATGGTGAGGATTAGGAGAATGATAAGCCCAAATAACTGAAATATCTGACTGACATGTTTGAAGAAGATGCAAATACAGCACTGGGCAGTGTCCCACACAGCAGGATTACCCCTCCACCTCATGCCAATGGCCATGGCAGTGTCTTCTGCTCATGGCAATGTCTCACCTGCCCTTCCTCCCCATCACAAGGAGCTCCAGCAGACACTCATGTGAATGAGAGCTGCATCACTCTCATGAAGAGCATCAGGGCACTCAGATCACACTTAGGAACTTCCAGAAATTATCTAAGACAACTCCAAAGATAAAGCAAATTCATGTCTTTAGAGACAGTTTAGGAAATCCCTCCACTGACACCTACTTGTAACCCTACAGGAGAATTGCTCTGCTTCCCCTAAGGAACACCCTGATCCCACCTTGCATTAAGATCAAGCCTTGCACCACACAAACACCCCAACATTGCTCTGCAATAAAAGCCACTTACCATCTTCATCATAGCTATGGCAGGGGGAACGACCTGGGAGCGACTTTTAATATGTTCATCCAAGATTATCTTCTTTTCTTCATCACTCAGGGACCAGCTCAGGTCCAGCACTGAGAGCACCAGGAGAATGGGAGGAAGACCTGAGCTCAGCATCGTGCAGGCAGCTTCTGCTCTCAGCAGCCCACGGCTCTGGCAGTAGGATTTAAAGCACTTCCCGAGAGCCAGGAACACCCAATAGCTTGAAGATTGGGGAGGAAATGTATTTATTAGAGTTTTAGAGCCACGTGGGACACACCCGTGTCACATACCAGCCTTGATGGAGAGGCTGCCCTGGGGCTGGTGCCAACAAACATGCATGGTCAGTCCCTGGGACAGATCCCATGCCTGAATCCTAATCCCTGGATTGGCATTCTTCATCCAAGCCTCTGCTACTCCAAACCTCAGCCATCCCCTGAGCCCTCAGTTGTGGGTTCCCTCTTCTACCTCCTGTCCCTTTTCACAAAATCATAGAATCCCAGAATAGCTGGGATTGGAAGGGACATCTGGAGATCACCCAGTCCAACTCTCCTGCCAAGGCAGGGTCACCTGGAGCAGGTGACACAGGAACACCTTCAGGTGGCTGTGGTATGTGTCCAGAGAGGGAGACTCCATGACTCCCTGGGCAGCTGTTCCAGGGCTCTGCCACCCTCCACGGAAAGTTTTTCCTCATGTTGAGGTGGAACTTCTTGTGTTTTAGTTTATGGCCATTGCTCCCTGTCCTGTCGCTGGGCACCACTGAACAGAGTCGGGCACCGTCCCCTGACACCCCTTGGAGATATTTATACGGATTGATGAGATCTCCTCTCAGTCTTCACTTCTCCAGACTAACCAGGCCCCGCTCCCACAGTCTCTCCGCATCAGGCAGATGCTCCATTCCCTGAATCATCTTTGTGGCCTCGGCTGGACCCTCTCCGGTCCTTGTCTTTCTTGAACTGTGGAGACCAGAACTGAACACGATACTCCAGATGTGGCATCACCAGGCCAGAGTAGAAGGAAAGGATCACATCCCTGACCCGCTGGCCACACTCTTCCCAATGATCCCCAGGATCCCATTGTCCCTCCTGGTCCCAGGGCACGCTGCTGGCTCATGGTCAGCTCATGGACCCTGTGGTCCTTCTCTGCAGAGCTGCTCTCCAGTAGGTCGCCCCCAGCCTGTTCTGGTATTTGGGGTTATCCGTCCCCAGGTGCAGGACCTGCACTTGCCCCTGCTGAACCTCATTAGGTTTCTCTCCATCCAACTCTGCAGCCTGTCAGGTCCCACTGAATGGCAGCACAGCCTTCAGGTGCATCAGCCACTCCCCCAGTTCTGTGTCATCACCAAACCTGCTCAGGGCACATTCGATCCCTTCACCCAGGTCGTTGATAAACAAGCTGGATAAGACTGGATCCAGTATTGATCCCTGGGGAATGCCACTGACTACAGGCCTGGATTCCAACTGGACTCTGCTCTGCTCATCACGACCTTCTGAGCTCTGCTATTCAGCCAGTTCTTGATCCACCTCACTGTCCATTCATCCAACCCACATTTCCTGAGCTTGTCTATGGGGAAGTATGGGAGACACTGTCAAAACCTTGCTGAAGTCGAGGTAGACACCACCCACTGCTCTCCTGTCACTGACCTGTCCTGTCCTGCCATCATAGAAGGCATCAGACTGGTCAAGCAGGATCTCCCCTTGGTGAATCCTTGCTGACCACTCCAAATGACCTTCTTTACTTTTATGTGCTTGGTGATGACCTCCAGCATGACCTGTTCCATCACCTTTCCAGGGATGGAGGTGAGGCTGACTGGACGGAGTTTCCCAGGTCCTCCTTCTTGCCCTTTCTGGTAACACTGGCTTTTCTCCAGTCATTGGGCACCTCTCCCATTGGCCAGGATTTTTTAAAGACAATGGAGAGTGGCTTAGCAACAACCTCTGCAGCACCCACGGGTGCACCCCACCAGGTTCCATGGATTTATGGGTGTTAAGTCTGCCTGGCCAATCTCCAACCCAACTCCCTATGACCAAGGGGAAGTTTTCCTTTCCCCAGTCTTCATCTCTTCCCTTCAGGGTCTGGGATTCCTGAGGGCTGCCCTCAGCAGTAAAGACTGAAGCAAAGAAAGCCTTTGGTAATTTCACCTTCTCTGTGTTTTCCATCCCCAGGACACCCACTGGACTCAGCAGCAGCCCCACATTTTCCCTGATCTTCCTTTTGCTGCTGATGTACTTGTAGAAGCTCTTCTTGTTATTCTTGATAACCCTTGCCAGACTCAGGTCCAAGGGGACCTTGGCCTTTCCTGTTGCATTCCTGCTTACCCTAACAATGTTCCTATAGATCTCTGCTGTAGCCTGTCCCTTTTTCCACATCCCATAAATTTTTCTTCCATTTGAGATTTGCTAGAACCTCGCTGCTCATCCATGCAGGTCTCTTGCCCCCTTTGCTGGATTTCTTGATCATAGGGATATACACAGCTCTTGAGTTTGGATGCTCGAATACTGACCAGCTTTCTTGGACCCCCTTCCCTTCTAGAGCCCTATCCCATGGGATTCCTCTAAGTAGGTCTTTGGAGAGGACGAATTGGCTCTCTGGAAAATCAGGGTTCTAGTCCTGCTACTGCTTTGCATCCCCTCTACACAATCCTGAGTTTCACCATAACATGGGTCAGTACACCCAAGGCTTTCCCCAACCTTCCCATCTTCAACCAGTTCCTCCTGGTTTGCTGGTACAAGGTCCAGCAACACACCTTTCCTTGTTGGCTTCTCCACTACTCCCATCAAAAAGTTATTTTCAATGATCTGCAGGAACTTCCTGGACTGTCTGTGCTGGGCTGTGTTGCCTCTCCAATAAATACCAGGGTGGTTGAAATCCCCCAGGAGAACCAGGGCCTGTGACCATGAGGCTACTTCCAGTTATCCATAGAAAGCCTCATCAACTTCCTCCTCCTCACAGGTGCCCTGTAGTAAACACCCACCACAGTGTCACCCATATTTTCCCCCAATCTGTAACAATAATCCCAGAGCAACCAGCAAAGCCCTGTTTTCACACTGGTCTCCCCCAGCCCTGGAATGCAGCTGCGTTAGGAACAAAGGCAGCAAGATACAACTGCTGAGAGCACTTTGCAGCACAGGAACTCAGAGTCAGAGCCCACCTCGGCCAGCCCCGTGTCCGTGTTGTGGTGACAGCGTTTGGCCACTGAGGAACAGCGCCCCGGGCCCCCCCAGCCTGCTGGGAACGGGAGGGAAGCAGAGGGTTGATGTCCCTTCCCTGAGCCATCAGGAGAAGGGGGAGCAGGAGAGGAAGAACAGGGTACAGAGCTGAAAATGCCCCCAAAAGGGGAGTTGAGAGTCTCTAGCTGCCCTCAGGGCTGGCTGGAATAACCAGCAGGGACAGGACGTGTGGAATGCAGCTTTCCCTCTGCTCGCTCAAGGAACAGCCCGTCCCCGCACCCCGGGGAGCAGCAGCCTCTGCACGGGGACAGGAGCCACACACTGACACCTGACAGGGTCTGCTCAGGGCTGGTGGCTCCAGAGAGGCCCCACTGTGCACCACAGAAGTGGCCAAGCCTGGGTTTCCACTGACTCACATCTCGAGGGTCTCAGGGGGCTGCCGGTGTCTAACCAGGCTCCTGCGCTGGCGTGGCAGTAACAGGATCTCTCTCTTTTCCCTACTCGCCCACATTTATGAGCTCTGGAGGAGTTTATCGTCTTCCACACCTCAAAGTTTGGCTGAAATCAACTGCATTGTGAAGGAAAGATGGAGATTGTAACTGGGAGGAAAAGAAAGGAGGGACAGGCAGAGCTGTCACATCAACTTTGTTCAGGGAACCAGGCTAAAACCCACAGAACATTTCCCAAAGTGCTCCTTTTTCACAAAGTGTTTTCTTAGGACATTTTTCTAACAGAAGTGTTCTGACTTTTCATTTAAGATTACACTTCCCTTAGAAAAAGGGCCCTAAAAATGTTAAATAACCCTTCAATAGCTGACATGCAACATGAAAATAAAAATCAGGAAAAGGGAAAAGGGTCATTAATACTTGTATTTAATTGCAAAAAGTAAAAACTTTTTTATTCTTCTTACATACAAATCTCATTTATTTACACACTTTACAGGCTTTTCCCAAGTATTTACAAAGTTTGCAATATATTAAATTATGACCATCCATAAAATTCTGCATTAAGTGCATATTTACATTCTTTTTTTTAATCCACCACTGAATTTAGTGTTCAGCATTGAAACAGTCTTTATGCATATATAGCTTTACTTCCCAGCACCCCTGAGCCTTTAGAATGTGGCTCCCCTCCCCAAGACAAAGAGATAATGCTAAAAGTAAATCACCTGCCATTTGTCTGAATCTCCAAAGCAAAGGGGAAGTCCAGCATCTCCCTTGTCTAACTCAGCAGGACACTAAATCTGCCCTTTACAAGGAGGAGGGTCCTGAAGAAGAGAATATCGAGTTCTACCTACAAAATTTACCAAGAGGAGAAAGTTTGGTTTGCAGGAAGCAAAAGCTCTTTGTGCACCCACCGAAATGGCCTCACCCCAGGAATGTTCGGTTCTCTTGGGGCTGAACGTGGACGACAAGCCTGGGACTGGGGGGATGTGGAAACTTCCCTCCTGGAACAGCCTTAACGAGGTGAACAATGGGGTTTCAAGGCAGGAGGATCCCCTTTCTGAGACACTGGTGTTTACAGAGCTCACATCTCCACCAAGAGATGCTCTCCTGCTCCCCAACTCCTCCTGCTGCTGCTGGAGCCCAGGAGGCCATGAGGGAAGGGAGGTGCTTTGATGCAGCCCAGTTAAACCAGCTTCTCCACCAGAACATTGCAAAAACAGGACTAGTGGAGAAGCTGAAGTCCAGAGAGTCATGGGAAATCGGGCTCAAAGCTCTTCAGGGCCTTACAAAGGCAGCCTGAGGCTGGGACCCCTCGGGGGAATCCATGTGTGCAGTAACAGTGGGGAGGGAAAAAAAAGAAAAGAAACAAAGAAAGCAAAAAAAGAATCAATAGAAACTGTCAGCTTGGCTCCCGTGGGGGCTGCTGATTTCCTGGTACTGAAGTAAATCATCATAATCCTTTCTCCTCCTTTCAGTTACCCTGAGTTCAGCACTGACTGACAGCACTGGCCAGTGACCCCTGCTTTGGGAAGCAGCTTTAAACCACGATCCTTCTGCCCAGCTGACGTGGACAGCCCATCCTTCCAGCCTGGCAAGTGGAGAGGAGACCCCTCCTCACCTCTGCCCGCTGGGCTAGTGGGTAGTACCGATTTCTGGTGTGATTTCAGAGCAGCTTTGCAGCCTTTGGGATGTGGGGTGAGGAGGAATCCATCTCCCAGCTCACAGGCAACGAGCTCTGAAGCACAAAAGGGATTTTAAAATGTGTTGACTGGGAACCCCCGTGAGCTGGGCAGGGTGGGAGTGGGAGATTGTCCAAACCAGCACAGAGTGCCAAAGGGGAGCTGAGGTGAGGGAGCCCATGGTGGGACATCCCTTCTGTGACTCATCCAATCGTGTCTGCCCCTGTGATGCCTCAAGAGCTGCAGGAATAGCCCCGTTCCCCTCAATTCTGCCTCAGCATATCACCAGCAGCCACCAGGCTCTCTAGGGAAGTCTCAGCCTCCTGCAGCCTTTCCAGGGGCTCTGTGAAGCTGGAGCTCTGCATATGGAAGACAAACAGGGCTTAATTGCAGCCACAGGTATCAAAACCTCCCTTTGGCCATTCGATTTGCCACTGTGGCCTCACCTCTGGGTTTCCCAGCACGGCTCCTTGCCTGCCCTGGGATGTGGAAGGTGTGAGCACCACTCCTCTGGCAGCTGAAGACAGGAGCTGCTCTGGAAGCCGTGCTGCAGAGTGGGGCTCTGCTCTCCACAGCAGCTCCGGCCAAAATCGGCTCTTTATCAGCAGGAGAACTGCCCTCCTGTTTTAGTTTAGCAGCTAATTCCTTACAGCTTTTGGAAGAGGAAGAGAAAATATACCGGAGAGCTTAAAAACAAATGATGTAAACTCCGAAGGGAGCGAGGTTGAGACATATGCAATGTATCGCTGAGACAGAGCTGGAAACTTATGCAGAGCCCATAAAGTGCACTTGGAAGGCTGCTCTGCAAACAGGCCAGACTCACCAGCTCCTGTCCAACCAGCTGCAACTCTTTGAGGAAGGGAGAAGCAATACGTGAGAACACTTCTGCTCAACAGGCACAAACCTGCCCTTTCCTCCCCTCCTCCCCCCCGGCCTGAACAGCAACTGTAAATAGATCCATTTTCTCTGCTTCTTCCCGAAAGAGCCAGACAGCCACAATGGCTTAAGTGTGACTCTCAAAATCCAGGCATTTCACAGACACTTGGGAATTGTCTCCGCAGCTCTTTTACAAGTTACAGTCAAGGACACTTAGCAGTGACAGCGTCACCGAACCGCCGCAATCTCAGCAAGAATGGCTCCAGCAGCATCTCTGAGAAAATGCTTTACAAAAAGGGGTCAGATACAAAACCAGTGAGAGGTGAAGTAACCTTGTCAGCCTTTGAATTTGATTTGAGAAGCTGCCAAAGTGTAAATAGCAACAGTCACTAACGAGGCCCTAATTCTGCCATCACCAAACTCCCAAATTTCCATTAACTAAGAGCCAGGCTTTAAGAGGAGGGAGAGGGGTGGTGTGTGTGTGTGTGTCTTGGCATGGACAAGATTGCATGTAGTGTCATGAGTGTGAAATACACCCCAAGCAGTGAGAATACTAATGGGAATCTTATTAATCCAATTCCCTTTAATATTTTGTGACAAATTCTATTAGTCCTTTTCTATCCCGGGAGAGCCAGACTCTCCCCCTTTGGTTCTACTACATCTGGTGTGTGTCCAGCACTGAGGGCCGTGCACAGACTGACACAGGTGCTGGGCTTGTTCTCATTGTTTTGACAGGAGAAAAACAAGGGTTATGCATAGAAATGTTTGTAGTGTCAAGGCCTCAGACTAAATTCTTTGGAGCAGGAACTGTCCTCTGCCTTATCCTTGTACAGGAGCCAGAAGTGGTCATCCCACTTGGCAGCTTTTGTCAGCCCCTCTAATCAGATTAGCACAATGTTTGCTCCCATTCTCTTTAAAAACAAAGGCTGGACAGACATTTTCCCAATCTGTCATTTCACACGTACCTAAAATATTTACAGAGAAAAAGGCTCTTGCTCCTGAGAACAGAGTTAACTTGCTTTCAACCAAAACCCCTCCCAGTTCCATATTAACAAGTGTGAGAGTATGTCCTGAACTCCAGCCCTGGCCTATGAGTTCAGCCTGACACATCTGTAAATGATCTTCAGCAGCGGGATCAGACCCAAAGGATCGGAGCTGGAAGGGACCGGAGCATCCGCAGCCTGCAAACACCGAACCCGAGCCTCTCTCAGGGCACTGGAGACTGCAGTGCTCGAGCAGCAGGAAACACGCGAAGGCAGCTTGGAAAGGACCCAGGAAAAACCAACGTTCATTCTGAAGACAGAGTTCCAGGTCTGGAAGGAGTCAATGTGAAAATATGCCAGGGAAGAGGGAGCTTCCAGGTGCTCCCGGAGGTACCCTGGGCCGGGAACGCAGGCAGTGCCTCCAAAAACAAGGAGTAGCTGAGAACGGCCGCGCAGCCCTTGGTGTCTGAGGTGAAAGCTGGACAGAGCTGCTCTGCTCCCAGCCCCAGCTCCATCCAGAACTCCTGCACTCCCAGCACCACTAACACGTGCATCAGTATTTTTGCAGGAAAGGAAGTGGAGGGGAAGAAAAGCACAGTTACCATTTGACTCACTCACAACCTGCAGAAGGGTGATCACAAACACAGAGAGGCCTGAAGGGATTCTTTTGGTACAAGGAGGACGCGGTGGGTGAGGGATTCTGCCCTCAGGCTCAAGGCCCTCCCCAGCCCAGGAGCATGGAGCTGTGGACATGAGGGAGAGCTGGGCTGAGCTGGGACACTTCACCAATTCATTCCCTTTATAGAACTGGCCTGACAACACAGGCTCAAAGCTTCCTCCTCAGGAGGAATGTACACAGAAATGTCACACACCCCATCCACTCCCAAACCCCCCAGGAAGTGTCAGAAGTGCCATAATCCACAAAGAACACAAGGTGAATCTCATCCTGAGAAATCCATCTGCTGCTCCTGGAAAAAAACCCTTTGCTGCAAACCCAGGGCTTACCTGAGGGGACAGGGAGGGTCATAAATAGCTTGAGCTTCTCCCAAAATACATTTGAGGAAAGGCAAAGAATTACCTCAAGGGTCAGGAAAACAGTCATTTTTAAACACTGTAAACATGCAGGGTGGCAAAGCTGCCTGCCCCAGTTGCCCCAGCGTGTTCCTCTCAGGACGTTGCCTTGGCTTCAAAGCTGAAAGTCTTCTTGTCCTGGGAACAGCTCTGTTTTCCCACCTCACCATCCTTAGCTGGCAGCTCCATCACAAATCACCACTGGCTCTGTCCCTTTGGCCATGAAGCTCATTGTCCAGTGATCTGCGCTGGCATAACCTTTGGAAGAGGCAACAGAGAGACTCTGTTAGATGAGTCCATCCCTAATGACTGCTCCCATGTCCCATGAAGGGATGTGGACACGCTGGAGCTCTTTGGAAAGACACTTCCCTCGGTGAGCACTGGGTTTGCAACACCCATAGTGTACCCACACTGCTCAGACTGGACACTGAGGATCTCATGGCATCCCAGTGTTGGTGTTGCAGGCCACACACTCCCAGTCCAGAGAGATCACTCCTCTGTACTGTGACAAGCAGGCACACACCGGTCTGGAGGTGACAATGGCACACACCACCACCCCACGTGTCAGGCAGAAAAGACCCAGCTGGAAACAGTCTCCTGATTCCAAGGGATTTCCCAGTCCCTGCAAGACACAGCTCTGGTACTCACCCAAATCCCCAGCTTCCAGCTCGACCTTGAACATCTCACAGTGTCCTCTGCACGTGTCCAGAGGTGCAACAGTCAGGGTGAGCTGCCCACTTCCAACAGCAAAGAGGCTGTGCAGGCTGTAGCTCTAGGATGGGAGGAGAGGATTTCAAAAGCCTGGCCAGCTTTCCCTGGCTCTGTCTGCCCAAATCAGGGACAAGTGACTGCCCTGCAGGCAGGTGAGACAGAGCAAACAATACATTTGCTGCTCCCCCCAGTTACCAGTAGATCACAGAATCACAGCTGAGGTCAGCTGCATGCAAGGGTTCTCCTCCACTCCAAGGCAAGGCAGGCCCTGCACATCCCCAAAACCAGGAAAAAACAGAGGAGATCAGGCCAGAAGCCTGAAGTGTCTCAGAATGAGTGAGACTGACTGCCAGGAGCAGCTCCTAAAATGCAACTCTGAAATGAATTCTGCCCAACTGTGCACAAAAAGACCTCATCCAGCTACAGAGCAAGGCCAGACACAAACGTGAGTGGAGCTGGGACCCCACACAGACATCCCTGCCCATGGAAAGGGTGTTGGAACGAGATCATCTTTAAAGTCCCTTCCAAGCCAAACCATTCTGGGATTCATCCTCTGATTCTGTGACATCTCCAGCTGCCAAGGAAGAGGGGCACAGGGTATCTCCTGCCCAAAACAAGACACAACTGCTGGGAAGCACAGCCACGTTGAGATGCCACTTTACAAAGGGCTAGACAGAACTGATACAATCCCAAATGCTCCTTTTCAGGATTGTATCAGCTGAAAATGCCCTGCAAATCCCACAAAAACTCGGAGCTGCTGGAAGACAACTCACAGACAACAAAATAATGTCTTTGGAATGAATTTCTCACCTTATTCCCCAAATCTGGATGGCGGATGAGGAAGCAGCTCTCCAGGGACACTGTCTTGGGGAAGGACAGCAAAGAGGAAGCGGGGAAAAATTCCTGCAGAATCCGAGATTTATTCACAGACTTGTTCCTAAACAAACCAACCCATATTAAAGAATTACCACACAATGATAATGTTTGCATTTAAAAGCTACTTTCCAGATAAAATTCTACCCAAACATTCATGGTTGATACACTGCATGACAGGGTAACCCTGGCAGCCAGAAGCAAAATTCAACCTCAGCCTCTAAACGTGTGCTCCTTCCTGTCTTCTTGGTTCCTGCAGCAGCACCATGAAAAGAGGGAACACACAGATCATGATGGATTCCTAAACTTCATTTCCCTCCCCTTTTCCCTTAAAATGATCCAAGGCGTTGACCAGATCCATTAATTACAAAAGATGCAGAAGTGGCATTGTATACAACCATAAGTGAAACCACATGGTGAGGCAGGGGGGATCCAGGGCTATTCTCTAGACCAGGAAATGTAACTGGAAAAGGTTGGGTGGGGCTTGTTATTTTTACATCCCTGTCTAATGGCCTGACATGATTAATCCTTCTGTACCCTGACCATCCCTCTACCAGTGTTTGTTCTGAGACCTTAGAGACCTCTGAGTTGCTCACACATCTTGCAGCCACACTAAAGGCTTTGGCAAAAAGCTTTTGATTAACAGGGGCAGGATTAGGGTTGGCCATTTTGTCTGCACGAGACCAAACACAAATTGCAGGATCCCCTGGCTTTCCATTATTTCTGAGTATTTGCAAAAGTCATGGAATCTCTTCTCAGTCAGCACTAATGGTGGAGGATTTCCACTGAGCACACAGAGGTGATAGAAATGCGACCCAGTTGCCTCAGGTGATCAGATCACAGCCCAGATAATATCCTGAAGAACAGGACCAGGCAGTCACTGGGATAATTTTATCTTGTAAGGGGAGCAAGAGCTGGAGACCAAGCCACAACACTCCATTTTTAGTGCAGAAGTCTTGTCCTTGGAACAAATCAGTGCCAGCAAGTCAGAAGTAGCCTGTAACCCACTGCTGTTCTCCCTCCCTCCAGCTGAAGTGCAACTTGCAGGCCCTGGTGGTTCACACAGGCACAGCCTGGGCACCCCTGCAGAAAGGATGTGTCCATCCATCACATATTTGGTCTTTGACTCACCAAGGAAAGAAAAATGGGCAGCTCCACAATTCAGCTGAATTTTCTTCTATTATAACCTCTGCCAGTTCTGGATCCTGGGACTGAAAATGCTTCAGTTCTTCATAGGAAAGATGCTGCCCTGTCTTAAAGGACACGAAACAAAGATAAAAGCTGTGCCCCCAGGGTTGTTCCCTGCTCCCATTTCCATCCCACTGGAGAACACCCAAGAGTGACAGTCACCTAGATTGCTAAGTGTCCAAATACAATGATCATCAGTCAGAGGAACAACTTGCTATGGATGCAGGGAGCTCTCACCCCCCACATCTTTACACTGGGGTGAAAAGTCTTCCTAGACACATGTCCTCAGTGAGCAGCTTGAGTTTATGGGTGAAAATACTGGGCAGGGGTCTTGGGCTGGTGCTGTTCATGAATTTGGACTCATCACTCAGCCTCACAAATCCCTGCATTACCTTGATTAGAAAAGGCTGATGCCTCTGGAGCTTTTCTGATAGTTCTCTGAAGTCTGTCACTATCTGAAGGCTTTTCACAGCAGAACAGACTGTGCAGTTTGCAGGAAGTGCAGAAGTGTTCTGTCTGCAACCTGCTGCCCACCAGTCCTGGCATTCTGGGGAAGAAACAAGAGAAACCTGCTTAGTAAGACCAAAAATGGAATGGAAAGGAGATAAATTCGATTATAAACTCATTATCCCTAACATGAAGCACTGAGATTTCGTAATTTCTGATGGCTGTAACTCAAAAAGAAGAACTTTCACGGGGCAGGGAGCTGGAGAGAATGTTCCAAGCACATTTTGGAGATAGAGCTGGAAGTTGTGAGAAATGGGAGAGCTTATGGAAATTCCACTCCTCTGTACATGAGGCAGACAGGCTCAGCTACCCTTTCATGTTCAACAGAAGGATGGCAACCATCATATGTAGTGTAATTAAACTGAAACAAGTCCATAAGCAAAAGACCAACCCAAATGTGTTATCAAGGAGATAACACTCAGAAAACAAAAAAAGATCCAGGTTGGAAAGAATAACTCTCACATGTTTAGCAGTGGTGTCATGAACCCTGCTAGGACATACCTTAAATCATCACCCTCCCCTTTACCTCTGTGTTAATCAAGAAATACTTTGTGCCAAGCAATGTTTGCCCAGCCTCTGATGTGTAGAAGATGCTGGGAAATGTGGAGTTTCACCAAGACATGCTGCTGCTGTTTTCATTCATCTCATGCAGTGACATGAAAATGAAACAGGGAGAGAAGTCCCAGCATGAGGAACCCCTGGATCACAGCTACATCCACTTTAAATTCCAGAAATTGTTGTTACGCCACAGCCAGCTGAACTGACATACAATGAAGACTGCCTATGTTTGTTTACATCTTCAAAAATTCAATTTTTACATGAAAGCACGATTTGATGCCTGTATCCTGCCTCCCTCCTCCAATTTAACAACCCTCCCAAAAAATTAGCAATCATGAAGAGAAGGGACTTGTTGCAGCTTGGGACGAGCAGGACAATGCTGAACACTCCATGTACTTTTATGCTAAAGGATGTGCAGAGCAGCCACCACACTGAAAGGATGTGGCTCTAATTCACAGAATCATAGAACTACACAAGGATCAAAGTCCAACTCCTGGCCCTGCACAGGAAATCCCCAAAATCCCACCCTGTGCCTGAGAGTGTTGTCCAAACACTCCTGGAGCTCTGGCAGCCTTGGGGCCGTGACCATTCCCTGGGGAGACTGTTCAGTGCCCACCACCCTCTGGGGGAAGAACCTTTCCCTGATATCCAACCTAACCCTCCCTGACACAAATTTCATATTTGGAGATACAGCAGCAGGTTCTGAGAAATGGAAGAGGTTCATGGAAATTCCACTTCAAAAACAAATTTTGTGGCAGATACAGCCCTGGCTCTGCAGCCTTAATCTGACGGGAGAGGTTTAACTTGGGCAGTGACAGCAAACCTATCCCAGGCCTGATCTGTTGGGATGGATTGGGAAAAACCCAAGGCCTAGGACATATCTCACATGAAACATCCAGGGATCTGTCCTCATAACAGGCCCACCCTGCCAGCACATGTCAAAACAGCTCCAAAGTCTCCTGGACACTGCTGCAGGCAAACTCGGGAAATGGAGAGGATGGCACAGGGGAGGAAGAAGAGTGAAGTCTGTCTGAAAAATCGAGTTGGGAAACAAGGATGCACAGCAGCTTTTTGGGGGAGAAAAGCCCACGCACAACCTTCCTGTCACTGCCATCACAATTTCCAGCCTCACTCACGTTCCTGCACAGGGGTAATAAGGGAGGAACAGCACTTCATAGGAAAGCTCTTGTTTTATTTTCCCCTCTGACATCTGCAACAGGCAACAAGGAACATTATAGAGGATTTATGTTCATTGGGACATAACAAGGAGGAAACTGGGATTCATTTTGCTTCTTTCTTGCTGTGTATTTCCAACTCCCAAAGGCTGCATTTCCCACCCTACTGCTGGGATATGGACTGAAAGGGATCAGGATCTAATTCCTAGTCTTTCTGGAAGATGCATCTACACTGCTTTCAGGGAAAGGGGAAAAAAGGCAAAACAAAGTGTAAAATCCTTCTTGCAAGCAGAAGTTCCCCTCCCATGAGAAACTGCTTCGACGTACTTTCCCTCCCTGCTTACAACAGAGAAAAGAAAATCTTTGTTCCACTGCCTGTAGAAAGCTTCAATTTTACAACAACAAAAAAACTCAACTCACAAAAAACAGCTGGTCAGTGACAGGAAACAAAAGGCTGAAAGATCTCACCAGAGAAAGGGCAGTCGCCACGAAGGGAACAAGAAAACATCTCTTATGGTCTATCATCAGATGGGGAGTAGCAAGACTGTAATTTCTCTCTGGGCAAAACTTAGAAACCTCATCCCTAAGCATTAAGCACAGTTGTCCCCATATTTTCCCTCTGGGCTCGGGGCAGTACCCCGCAGAACAAGATGCTAATCAGCTTGACAGTACAGAGCTTGATTCCTCTTTTGAGCAAGGCTGGGATATTTGCATTCTCAATTGCTCGATTCAGGAGCTGATTTCTTTTCCCCATGAATAACCAGAGCAGAGCACGCTTGAGACGCATTTCAAATGCTGCAAGTGGGGTTGTGGGATTTTTTTTTTTTTTTTTTTAGTAATTAATCTTTTAGATTTATTGTGGAGGGTGTTAGTCTGTGCAGCAGCATGTGTGTGACTGGCATGACAAGTACAGGCAGCGCCTGCCCTTCCCAGGAAGGGCGGGAGGAGACGGTGCACAGAGGAGCCAACTGCCACTGGGGACCAGGGCAGGATTTTACCCAGGATGCTGATTTTCTCTCCTTACCCTCCCTGCATTCCTTTCACATTATCACCCTGCCCAGACACCCTGGGGATCGTTCTGGTGGAAGTCAGCGCGCTGTGCTGTCTGTGCACACACACGTCTGCTCTGCTCTGCTCGGGGATGCAAATGGAAGATGCTCTTTTCATCCCAGCACAACCCTCACACCACGGTCCCCCATCCACTCACATCCAAACGCTGAAGAGCTGGGCGTGGGCAGTTACCCCTGTAGGGCTGGAGTGCAGGAGAGCAGCTGTAGCAGTGACACATCCAACTCTCCATTACGTGACACAAGCGTGGCCAACTTCCCTGTGCTTTCTCACCCCTGTCTGAGGGGCAGCCTTCAGTTTGTTTAACACAACTCCAGTTCCCCATCGGCCATAACCACCTAATATTTCCTTTTATGTGTTATTATTTCTCCAGAACAAGAGCTGTCCTCTCCCCTGTGTCAGGAGAGCTCCTAGCAGAGCCAGGGCTGGGACATCCAGCTGCCTACACAGCACAGACCAAGAGATAACAACTTTTCTTTAAAACACATCTATGATTAATACTACAAGGAGTTTATGACTCTACTTTCCACTATGCAGAAAAATAATTTTCAAGTCACCATCGATTTAAAATGAGTACCCCGCCCTTCTTGGCTGTTTTCACAGAGGATCTCCCAAATTTTTGGCTGTCCCCAGCACTGCAGAGGGGTGTGTGTGCACAGCCCCAGAGATGCTGGGTGTGGATGATCAGATTGGAAGCCCAGAGGTTACTGAGAAGACCTGGCCCTGCTTCTGCCCATTGCAGCAAAGCAAATTATCTTATGGAAACTTGCCCACATGGATCTGAGAGCAGGATCTCAGCAAGCCCTGCTCTCTTTAGGGACCATATGGAGGGCGCAGGATCAATCTGCCAGTGCAGCAGGTTCAAAGGGAAGCCTCTAGCAGGGGGACCTTTTGTTCCTGCAGGATATGGAGCCAAGGGCTGTTCCTGACCCTAACGAAGTGTTGAAAACATAAAACCTCCTGCTTGGAGCACTGCAGGTGCTGAGGCAGTTTGCTGGCTCTCCCCACCAAGCTGGTTTGCTCCCCAGCACTCGGGATTGCAAGGCTGAAGCAATCTCCAGCAGGCGAGTGCCAGTCAGGTCTGCACAGGGAAGTCTGGGAAGGGAGATCCCCCCAGGTCCTCACAGACCCCCCAGGTGTTGCTTCTGTAGGGGCTGTTGTTGCCATCACCCACAGTAACCGGAAGAAGCTCCCCAGAGGACTGGCTAATGCACTAAACAGCTCCACAACCTGCAAAGGTTGGTTCCAAATCCCAGACTGCTCTTTCTGAGGATGAGATATTCCCCAGTCCCACCATATACACTTCACCAGGGACCAGTCCTAGGAGTATTCAAGCAATGTCAGCAAGCCTCGAATGAACTCAGGGCTCCCAAGAACGGCTGTGCACTGAATATAACTACAGACATTTCTTTGTCCTTTCTTGTAGGTCCGTTGTACAAACCTGGGTGTTCCATTAAAAGGGGATTCTGCCCCTCTGCCTCACTCAGGTGAGACTACATCTGCAGAGCTGCCTCCAGGTCTGGGACCACGACACTAGAAGAACGTGGAGCTGCTGAAGTGAGTCCAGAGGAAGCCATGGAGATGCTCCGAGGGCTGAAGCCCCTCTGCTCTGGAGCCAGGCTGGGAGAGCTGAGGATGTTCAGCCTGGAGCAGAGAAAGCTCCAGAGAGACCTTAGAGTCCCCTCCAGTGCCTAAAAGGGCTCCAAGAGAACTGCAGAAGGACTCTGGACAAGGTCCTGGACAGGACAAGGGGGAATGGCTTCCCACTGCCAGGGGGCAGGGTTAGATGGGATATTGGGAAGGAATTCTTCCCTGTGAGGGTGGAGAGGCCCTGGCACTGGTTACCCAGAGAAGCTGTGGCTGCTCCATTCCTGGAAGTGTCCAAGACCAGGCTGGACAGGGCTTGGAGCAGCCTGGGATAGTGGAAGGTGTCCCTGCCCATGACAAGTTGGAACAAGATGAGCTTTAAGGTCCCTTCCCACCCAAACCATTCCATGATTCCACAATGAAGGGCCCACAGTGAAGAGGAAGATCCCTCAGTGCTCTGATGTCCCATTACTACCAACCCACTAAAAGGTTGCAGCTCTCCCTACACTTGGAAACATCCAGCTTCCCGATGCTGGATGTTACAGTGCTGTTTTCCAATACTTTAAGAGCAGGGATTTGCAAGGTCTAGCTTTTAACCTTAGAGTGAAGTTGCAGCTCGTAACCTACTGTTATTGCTTTGACAGCCAAAGAATGTTCAGGCCAGGTTGTTCTTACTCCTGAGCCGTGACCAGCCACTTGCTGCCTTGGGACCACTGCAGACTCACAGATACTCCTTGAGTAAACAGCTTGTAACTTGTGCTATTCCACTGCAGCAGGATATACTATCTGCTTATCACTCCCCTTCCTGGATTTTATAGAAAGATGAAACAGTATTTAAAAAACTCGAAGCAATCTAGACATCAATCCATGATCACACAGGTAAATCCCATCACTCCTGCTTTACAGATCTAGCAATTCCAAGCTCTGTAGTCACCAGGTGGCACAGTTTGGAGGAGGCATTCAGAGCACTTCGTTGCACAAGCAATGTTTCCCAAACTCCATCTTGCTGAAATTCTTTGCTAGGCTAAAAATTAATTTGATCATTTATAATGTCATGTCAAAGTCAGGCTAAACTGATGGGTTCTTAAGTAAGTCAGGCAGGAAACATCAGGATTATTAATTACAGCCTGCAAGTCCTGATTAAGGACCACATCACAGTGGAGTTTTAAATATATACTACAAAGAGTGTCCCTGTTCAGCACAAGATCCTCACCCCTCCCTCATATTGAACTTTTATTGTAGCTCTGGGCATACTGAATATATTTATGCCAGGAGAAGAAAGTGCCCCCCAGTTTGGTACACAGCATTTTTAGGAACAGCTAGGAACAAAATAACAGCTACAAATAAACCCATCAAGAACCCTTTATTGTTGTTCTGGGTAGAAGTCAACAGCTTGAAGAACTACTCGTTCATCTCACTAATGGGTAACGGCTGCTCCAACAGCCCAGGGATCATTACTCAACCTCGAGCAAAGCACGAAAATGATTTTGATCCAACCAGACATTGTGAAATCAAGTCTGCTGAGCCGAGCCCACGAGGAATTCACAGTCCACTCGGGCAAAAGAGTGTTATTTCCAGGAGAAATTTGCACCTACCAGTCTAGCAAACGGAAGGCAGGGACCAAGCTGTCAGGAAAGCATCCAAAGTCCACTCCAGCTGCACCTCTGGTTACCTGCCCCAGAGACAGCTTGAGCTGCACGAGCAATCTGCCTGGGAGCAACAGCTTTGGAAACAAAACCCTCCCAGCTGCTGTCACCTGCCTGATGGTGGCCTCAGCCTGTACAAGGTTTGACATGTCAGTGTCACCAGTGCAAAGAGGGCTCTGCCAGGCTGCTAAATGCCTCTGCAACAGGCCACCTATGGAAAACACTCTTCCCAGGGAAGCAAATCCGAAGTAAGAATTCACTCACTCTACAAATGAGGAAACAAGAAGTTCTGGAGGCATCACAATATAGAAGCAAAAGGAAGAGTTTTTCGTGTTCTGCAGCACCACAATGATTTGGGGTTAGTTCACTGCCAGCAAACCCAAATAAACAGTCCACTTTGGCTGAACCAAGGCCAAACTAACACAGAGTACGAACAGCTTGGCACCACCCTGCCCTGCAAAGTCAGCTGTTTTTTTCCCCTTTGAACGAGCCAACACATGTCTGCTGGTTGCTCTCAGGTTGTATCATAAAAGGGTTGTTTACACACACAAAAGATCAGATAAACTGGCAGCTGTGCAGTGATGGGAGTGAGCCCTGCACAAGCTGTGACCCACAACCACCTCCAAATGCTCCAGCCCCCCAGAGCACGAAAACAAGAGCAAAAACCAGCTTGACTTTGCTTAGGAAAAAAAAAGTAACATCTTTTGTGAGCAAGAAGAGAGGCAATAAGTTAGAAATCAGATCGTGCCTTACCTCCCAAGCAGCCTTATTATGCAACCCTTCATTCAGAGCAGGCCCATGTTCCTTGGGCTCAGGAATCCCTGAACCCCACAGGTCAGACACCGCGTGGGCTGCAAAACCCACGGGGAGAGGCTGAATGAATACCTGGGTGCTCAGCCCACGGAGAAAAGCTGGATGAATACCTGGGTGCTCAGTCCACAGAGAAAGGCTGGATGAATACCTGGGTGCTCAGCCTATGGGGAAAGGCTGGATGAATACCTGGGTGCTCAGCCTATGGGGAAAGGCTGGATGAATACCTGGGTGCTCAGCCTATGGGGAAAGGCTGGATGAATACCTGGGTGCTCAGTCCATGCTGCTCTTGAGAAGCAAAGTCCTCGTGCCAGACAGGGGTGCTGGATGCTCCCCTTCTGCACAGAGCTGTGATAAGGATAAGCACACTCCAAGGCTGGAGAGACTGAGAGGAGTGAGAGAAGCAGAAAGAAAAGTGTTTTGCCTGCAAAGGGTTAAGATCAGAGAGGAGACAGGAACTGGCCAGGTGCCAAGGCAAGCCTCCAGCTAAACCCAAGGTGGCCCAGCCAAGAGGCAGAGGCTGCTGCCCTCTCCCAGTAACCAGCTGCTGTACTCCCCCAGTAACCCAGCCTGCTGTGACCCGTCCCCACAAATAGCTCTGGCACCCAGCAGGCTTTAGTAACACAGTGACAGGCCATTTACAAGGTGTTGCTAAACACTGCTCCTCCAGCTGGGCTCCTTTCTTTACAATAATTACATATAAACCCTAAACATGATTTTAGCCCTACTGGTCTAGGCAAAAAGGGGTGTTTACCACTTCTTCTCCAAGCTGGGGTTAACTTGCACAGGATGTCCTTTCCAGCACTGAGATCCCTGTGTGCTTTTGTCTGATTTCAGGTGTGCTGACCCAGCTGATTCTGGGCTGTAGGTTGAGTGTGGCCAGGACAAGGTGTCACTATTATAAGCAAAGCTGGATTTTCCTCGAGGTCACTACAACCCCCTGCAGTCAGCACAACGTGCAAATTGTCACGTTGTTGGGCCACACCCTATTCCCCACTGACAGACCTGCTCTGCTAAGGTTTTTGACCTGCAAGAACTGAATTTACCACGGGCAGACACACGAGTTAACGTGAGAGAAGCTTAATGCTCTCCTCATCACATCACTGTGTGGCCGGCAGGGAGCAGTTACCAACGAGCTGACATCAAAAATCGTATTTAGATACTAACAAAGCTATAGGGGTGACACAGTTGTGAAGGGAAGAAAAATCAGGTGGAGTGACCACCATTGTGGTTTTAAAACTTCTGTTAAAAGAAGAGAAAAACTCTTTTCATTTGGCTTTGCTACAGACTTTGAGACATCCTACATTACTTCCTAATGTTTGTAGGGGAGAGGGAAGTACTCATACCCCTATTTTGCACCAGAGAACCAATGCCAGAAACGAATCCAGGGTACACAGGTCCTACTTTTTCCCAGGAATAGCATTAGATAGCCTTGAGTTATGATGGGCCCACGTGCCCATCAAAATACACTGTGTTCCTTACAGCAGGTAAACCCAGAGGTCTGACAGCCCATTGCCTCTCTGGGGCTACAAACAAAGGGTTGATTTGCCAAGAGCTGTAGGCCTGGAGCAGCCAACGTGACCCAGCACTGGGGTTTTCACAAGCTCTGCATAAACACCACTTCAAGAAGAGCAAATGCAAACCACATTTCCACAGATCTTTTCCCCAACCTAAGGGACCTTGCCCTGGGAAAACAGCTGGAAGAGAGGCACGGACGCCAAACCCAAGGGTCTAAGAGTCAGCTATCAAGGAACAAAGGGTGGGAACATTAGGTTTGATATGGGAATTGATCCGGGGGAGAAAGTCAGCAAGCCAGAGAGCACAGAGACAGGCACAAAGGAAATTTACTTTGGACTCAATCCTATAAACAATGCAAGAGAGCTTTGTGGATGCTGCTCCTCACCTCGGCTGCTCAAAGGTCCACCCACAGCCACCGACAGACAGGCAGCCCTTGTCACCCACAGCACTGCTTTTGGGTGGAAGGGACAAGGATGGAGGGCAGGTCACCACGAGCAGGAGGGAGAGGGGAGCACATCCTGGCCCCTGCTCCTCCCAAAGCCTCACCACCACTCCGACACGGAGTTCTTGGCTCTCGGGGGAAACCGAGCAACTGAGCTGCCCTTGTTCTGCAACACAAACCTGGCTGCTCGGCCCACGCCTCCCGGGGGACCGGGCTCCAACCTCAACCCCGGACACAGGAAAGCTGCCCCAGAGCTCAGGAGGGACAGCACAGCCCAGGCTGCCCCTGCCCGCCCGGGCAGGGAGGAAGGAGCCGGACCACCCGTGCGCCCGCGCCGGGCTGGGCCGTGTCCACGCCGCGGGAACGTCTGCCAGCACTGCCGGTGGGCCACGGCAGCCTCCAACTGACAGCAGGTGGCTTCCAGCAGGAACAGCCCGAGACGGGTTTGAACCGGTGCCCGAGCACAGAAAGCTACAAGCTCCATCCTCAGCCCCCTCAAAATTTTCATCTACCAGGATCTACGTAGGGAAAGGAAGAGGAGTCTGTACATCGAGTCCCTTCGTTCGTGGTTTTCTCTGCTGCTCAGGCACAGAGCAAACATGCACCTAGAGAGAGGAGACTGAGAGAGGATCTCATTAACTCATAAGAATATCTCCAAGGCGGGTGCCAAGAGGATGGTGCCAGACTTTTCAGTGATGCCCAGTGACAGGACAAGGAGCAATGGCCATAAACTAAAACACAAGAAGTTCCACCTCAACATGAGGAAGAACTTCTTTCCATGGCGGGTGGCAGAACACTGGAACAGCTGCCCAGGGAGGTCATGTCTCCCTCTCTGGACACATTCCAACTCACCTGGACATGTTCCTGTGTCACCTGTTCCAGGTGACCCTGCCTTGGCAGGGGTGTTGGACTGGGTGGTGTGCAGAGGGCCCTTCCAACCCCAGCTGTTCTGGGATTCTGAGATCAGAGAACACCAGACCTGCCTTCAAGACCTCCTGGCCTTACACTCTCAGTAACAAGCAGGACACAAGATGCAGCTTTAGCCCTTCCCTTCAGCAGATCACAAGGCCAAAATTAGGGGCAAATAATACAACACACACAAGACAGGGCTGAAAGAGCTTGGAAGACCACTGAGCCCCTGGCCACAGAGCTCCCTCTTCCAGATTCTTGCTTCACCAGTGTCCTCTCAGCAGCAAGCTGTGATGGTGACACCAGTGTCACTGGGACAGCCCTGGTGGCTGCAGCTGCCTGCTGGGAAGTCAGGACATGAGGGATTCCCACAGGAACCCAGCCAAAGTTCAGGCTGGGTGCTGCACTCTCCCACTTAAATAGCCATGGTCTTGTCCAGTTCTTTTTGCTGAGGCAGGATCAAAGTCACCCCCGCCAAACTATTAATTGGGACATGCTGTGGCTTCCATCACAACCTAATATTGTGGAAAAACACAGTGGGAACTGCCTCATCCCCTCAGTACCACTCCTCCTTTCCCCAAAACTGGAGTGCTGCCCACCCTGTTGCTTATCACTTCTGAAGACTTCCAGGACTCATGGAGGCATGAGGGATTTTATATGCATTTAAACACCACCACCACATCCTTCCTCTCCATCTATCCTTCCCTTTTCCCCTGTTCCTTTGGATGTTTCCCCATCTCCTCATCATTCAGGTGGTTTTTCCAAAGGTAGCCTAGAATTGCTACTGCTCTAATTTATCTTCACGAGAAGATGCTCATGGTTTCAGGCAGCCCTTGTCCTACAAAACTTTTGCTGTCCCAAGGAACCTTCCTGGGCTCTCCTCATCCAAAGGGGCCCTGTGGTATCTGAAGGAAGAACCCATCAACTTTCTGGACAAACTCTGACTGAAGAAATACAACAGAATCCTGGAATGGTTTGGGTGGGAAGGGACCTCAAAGCTCATCTTATTCCACCCCCTGCCACGGGCAGGGACACCTTCCACTATCCCAAGTTGCTCCAAGCCCTGTCCAACCTGGCCTTGGACACTTCCAGGGATGGGGCAGCCACAGCTTCTCTGGGCAACCTGTGCCAGGGCCTCCCCACCCTCACAGGGAAGAATTTCTTCCTAACATCCAATCTGTACTCCTTCAACTTTAGGCCATTCCCTCTTGTCCTGTCACTCCAGGCCCTTGTGAAAAGTGAAATGAGCATTAAAATTCCCATTGGATTCCATCTCCACACAGGAGCAGAGGGGTGTTCACCCACGGCAAAGCTGGAATGCAGTAGATAAGGAGGCTCCTAATGTCAAGTGCTTATCAGAGCCACCTCCTCACCTTTGTTTTTTACTCCCAGAGAGATCCTGGTGTATAAGGAAGAAGAGAAACAATAGGGGAAATCCCACATCAGCGTCATTGGAAAAGAGGGAGGGAGAGAACACAGAGTGGTGCTGGCATTTCAGGGAGCCCTTTTTAGCTCTGGCAGGAAGGTCAGAGCCAACACAGACAACTCCAACACAATGAGGTGCACAAGCTAAATATAAACCTGTTGAGGGCACGACTACAGGAGTTTGTTTTTACAGTGAGCCGACAGACCATCAACATTGTGCCACATCCATGCTCAAAATAATTCACAGCTTTATCATCACTGACAGGCTTTGTGTTTTAGCAGAGGCAGAGCCCAGGCTTGCACCCACCTGCCAGTCTAAGTCAGTGGAAATGATTAACCAAGAATGAGAAATAGCCAAACTTTTCCATTTCTATTATGCCATTCTAGGAAAATCTATGATGTCCCTCTCCTGTGATGGGATCACCTCATAGGGAGCCCTTATCTCACTTCCTCACACACACACACACACACACACACACACACACACACACACACTGCCCTTAATATCACATAAACATGACAGCACTCAATCCCCCAGGCCTTTCCCAATATGCCACTTGGCAAAAACTACTTTTCCTTAAACCAGGCCACAAGCTGAGGTTTTTACACTTTGCTCACAGATATCAGGATTTGGTTGAGAAACTGGTTTTGCCTTACTCAGAAAAACTAAGAAAAGGTGACATTTCCTCAGCAGAGCTCTCTCAGTTCTGGTTCTCAGAAGTGCAGAGATTTCTAGAGGAAAGGGAACTCTTGTGGAAGAAAAACCCGAGGTGTTAAAAGCAAGGAAAAAAGAATGTGCAAGAACAAAATTATCAAGTTAGACATAAAATATGCCTCAGCCCCAATGAAGCTAGAATTCAGGATGCTATTTTTAAGTACAGTGGTAGGAAAAGAGAAAACCATGATGCCAAGCCAGCAACACATTTGTTATGTGGTGCCCTGGGAGACGCTCGAGCGATTCCTGTGGCTGGTATTTAAGTTGGTATTTCTTGCTAGTCTTATGTTACAGCAGGGAAATCATTTCCTTACTTTCCAGCATGTACTTCTTGGCAATGGGCAGGGAGAGCAGCCGGATGTGACCGATGAGGGAGCCCCAAGCCTGGGCTCTGGAGAGCGACGCTTCGGGTGGCAGAGGGTTGTAGGGCTGGATCACCAAGTAAACAGTCAGCAAGACCAAACCCAGGGTGAGCAGGCCCTGTGAGGGAAAACAGGCATGGGATTAATCACACTGCAGGGAGCTGAGGTGTCCTCAGACCAGGACACACCTTCTGGCTGGTATCACTGGGCTGTGGCTGTGCTCTGCAAAGTGAACACTCTTATTTTTGCTGTGTCTCCTCGTTCAGCTGCGATGCTATTTATGTACACAGAGTTGTCACCCAGTTTTATTATTAGGGCTGTCCAAGGATGAAATTAAGCATCCTTCAAACCCAAGCCACACAAACAACTCTGTTCCTGTATTTTAGCACTGCAAATAATCCAGCATGAGATCAATAAGGATTATCTACAGATAGTTCCGATTCCTCCCACCTAATCAAATAAAAGCTTGCACTCCTGCCATGCCTCTTACACAAGGAAAACCCTGTGGCTTTTGCAAACATCCATCAAGCCTCGAAACACTTTGGCAGAGTTGGCACCAGCTCCCTCCTCCATACCAGAATCCCAAATAAGCCCTACAGACATGACATGACGCATTTCTCCCCCTGGCCAAAGTCAAACTGAATCAACAGCAAAAACAAGAACAGAAGCTGAAAGTTCAAATTTGCAGTTTCCTGTTCTCCTGCCTCATTTTACAGCTTTTTATAGGACACCAGGAAGAAAGCTTGAATTTTTTTCCAAATAAAACCCGCTGCGATGGTTTTGTAAAGACGACACTGAAGTATTACTGAATATTATGTCAGTGGGAAGGTTTTCAGCCTTATAGCAAACATCTGGTCTTGTGGAAGGTGTCCCTGCCCATGGCAGGGGTTTGGAGCTAGATGATCTTTAAGGTCTCTTCCAACCCAAACCAATCTGGGATTCTGCGATCTCAAACCTACCTAACAATAGCATCCTTTCACCCACTTTGCAAAACTTTTTACAGAATCTTTCAGTTAAGACTTTTTAAACATTTTTTTAGCATCAAGCATGATGGTCACAGGTTTATTTCATAGACTAAAAGGAGAAGACATGTAGAAACTTTGTGGCAGGGTCAGAAACAGCTGGGTTCTCTTCATTATTCAACCCTGAACTTCAAGAATCTCCTTCCTTCCTTGCATTTCCACTCAGGATGCCAACACTAGGAATCTGAGTCTGAAAAATCAGTCCAAATCTCATTATTTAATAATTTAAGGGAGAGGAAGGTGTTGACATGGTAAATTTTCAGCACACACGAGCAATTTCAAATCTTGGTCAGCTGTCTCATTCTCAAAGCAGCTCACGGCATGAAGGAAGAAAGCTACACTTCACAGCTTTTTAAATAAAGATCTCGGAAAAATCATCAAGAAAATGCAATGGGAAATAAAAAGCTCAGGTGCAAAAGGAGAAACCTGGCCCTCAAATGATGTGTTCATACACAAAAGTCATCTTACCTTGTAGAGAGCCACTAAGACAGGATACCGTGGAGGGCCCCTCTGGGGTTCGTTTCTTTCCAAGAGCTGCTTGATGAACTTCTCAATGGCTTTTTCTGACATGCCACACTGGTGGCCTGTCTGCCTCACCAGATCAATGGTCTCTGAGAGCTTGTCATAGATGCTGAGCTCGTTGGCCGAAAGCTCCATGGCCTCTGAGGAGAAATTCCTGTGGAGAGATCAGATGCATTAACAGGAATCCCGCTGGGGATGTACAGCTCAGCGCCAGTGTGTGCACAGGGATCCCAGGAACCTGGGCAAGCAGGAGGGCTCCTCTGGAGCAAACCTGCTCCCAGCCAAGAGCACAGCATTTAGCTGCACTCCTTATAGTGTCTGCTGGTTCAGGATCTCCCGCCGACTCAAAGAAGCCGTGAAATTTCCTGACAAGAGCAGAACCGGCTGAGATTCGCAGCTTATGTAAATGAACAAAGCTTCCCAGAAATCAATGAAACTCCATTTATTCATCTATTCCAAATGAATCCGTCCCGTAAAGCGATTGCTCACCAAGTACAAAAGCCAACAATACAAAGCTGATCATCACACACAGCAGCCCAGCTAAGCCCTCCCGCACTATAATTTCAGTCGCTTATTTTAACCCGGATTTGTTTTCATTAAATTCCCCGTCAGCAATAGGGACAGGACAGAGAAACAAGCAGAATGTGTGGGGCAAAGTTCAGCAGTTTACAATTTGTTCAAATTTTCGCAACCTAATATCCAGGCCAACTGATTATTGAGTAACAGCAGTGGTAGCTGCTGCTCTGCCGGCAATAAAGCTCCCACCTTCCCCTCCAAGTTTGCCTGCAGGTCAGAGATGACACAGAACTAAATATTGCAGCAAGAACTGCATTGTGCTGGGAGACAAAATGGCATTTGATAGCACATTATTTCCCACCTACAAGAACACACTCATGAGAGATCAACACTGAATTGCCAAAAAAAATGAAGGTATTCCTCTACCACTCGCACTCTGCCACAAAGGCCTCTATGGGAGCAGCTGATGGGCTCAAGAAAAGATGTAAAGAAATTGCTGGACAAGGTAAAAGCTGCCAATGTGAGAATCACGTTGTTAGAGACATTTTGTCTGGGAAAAGCACTGACACTGCCTGGGGGGAAAGCAGAATCTGTAAAGGTTTTGCTTTGCCTCTTGTTTCCGAGCTGCGTAACACTAACCTGATCAAACTGGGCCAACTGGGAGAGAGTTTAGCAATGTCCTGCCCTGAAAGCACAGCCCAAGGACCATCACATAAAAACACAAGAAGCACGATGGATAATCACAGCTGAAAATGGAAATCAGGCCTCTGTCCCCATTTTGCTCTACAATTTCCTGGCCCCAGGAGCCAGCTCGTGAATCCACTTCACCCAGCTCACCACTTTGCTGCACAGATTCTGTCACTGCACTGTGAGAACTGTAACTGTTCACAAGGCTCTGCACACACCTCCCAGCACAACCTGCCTGGGAAAGCACAGGTCTGCTCTGCTCACCTGAGCACACACTGACAAGCCCTGCCTAACAAGCCACCTAAACTTAGATTTGCTCAGCTGTAACTCCTCCTGGCTGCTCCCACAGCACAAATGAGCCATAAATGTATGTATGGACATAGCAAGAGATATGATACAGTTCAGATTTGACCTCTGATTTGCCTATAAAGCACCGGCTGACAGCTCTCCCCCTAAACCACGGGCTCCTTAAGTCACAACTCAAGCAATGGCAATTTTAATATCTCTTTTTAATGGAACACTAAGGTGTAGCTTCAAAAATGCCCACTTTTACAGGACTCCCAGCTTCAGTGATTGCTCCTCTCCCCCCAAGATCAGCTCCCCGTTCTGCCCTTGCACGCTTGTTTACGTGGTCACATGGAGAATCAGATCAGGAAAATTATCTGGCTGAAAAATAACCCCGATTTGTTTGGTCAGCAGCTGCCTAAGCATCCAACTCCAGCAGTTAATGTCAGATGTTACATTAACATTAGTGTCAAATTTCTAGCCACAGCCACAGAAACACCAAAAAGGTAAAATGCCAAATTAAAACCCAACCCCAAGTGTGCCACGAGAACATGCTGCACCACAGTGCCAGGTTAATTAGCTCCTGGCCCTCTTCTACCGACATTCCTTGCGTTCCATGCAAATATTTGTCCCAGATCTTGCCACCTGAGCAGCCCTGTGGACAAGCAAAGCAGGTTGGATCAATAATATCTCAGATTGAGCTTTCCAAGGCAGGGACTTTTTCTTCTCATCTGTAAAGCACCTGCCATGCACGTGACGATGAAAACAAGGCATTGCTTTACTTACTCTTTCATTCATGCAAAACCCTGATTCATGGAACAAGCAAGAGCCAGCACATCTGCAGGATATTAAATGCCCTTTTTTTCCCCCCAAGCTTTTCTGAGTTGCAACTCTAGTTGCCTGGACACTGTAACTGGTGTGCTAAGTGGTCTGAAAGATTATCTAGTGTCCTCTGGCTCCCGAGTGCCAAAGCTTTCCCCTGTGAAGCTGTCCTGTGCAGAATTCCAGCAGATTCAGCAAGCTTCCCCTGCTTGCAGGATCTGCCTGGAACCACTTATAACAAACATCCCCGCGGAAACGCTGTCAAACACGGTGGTTTCCCCCTTTCCAAACAGCAGCAGAAGAACCCTACTAAGACACAACACCGAGATATATTCCAGTTCCTACCCCTCTACGTTTACATTCTGCTCTGAGCAAACACCTTTGTAGACAACCCCTGTAAATCAGACACTAAAAACCCAACGCAGCTCCTTGACAAATTAAGAGTAACTCAATCCTCCAGCAGGGAAATAAGGCATTATGCTCCCACATTGTTGGGAGAACAGATGAGGCCTTAAAAACCAAATAACAACCCATTATCTCCCTTCCTGTCTCCACAATATATCCGACAAAACAATAACAAGAGGCTACTGTACCCTCTTTGCCATCACACACACTGAGCAGGGCTCATCCCTTGCAAAGCCCTCAGAGAGAGGCCTGTAAATGAGGAGCCCATATGTTACTCTGGTTTTTCATGAACTCCACCACCCCGGGAGGAATCAGCAGCTCTCTCCACAAACAGAAACATCGATGGCTCTTGGCTTGCAGGGTTTGCAACCAAGCGCCCAGCTCTGCCCACAGACCCGAGGGTGGTGAGTCCAAGACTTTAGAAGGTAAATATTTAGACAGAAACGCTGCTGGAGGAGTCTTTAAAAGGGAAAGCTTGCTCGCCTTGCTGGTGAACCTACAATGACATGCGTATATATATATAAAGACATAAAAATATATTCCCATCTGCTTTAACACCCTTGATGCCACCTCCCTCGCCCTGCCCGCGGGTCAGGTCCCAGCCTGAGACCCCTCTGGAGGGATCCTGCCCCCGCCACAGCCCCACGGCCTCGCCCGTGTTGCTCTGAGGCAGAGGAACCCCAGCCAGGGGGTTATTTTAAGGAATACATCAATAAACTGCAGCAGGACACCCCCGGCCCCCACGCTCGGCTCAGGCCTCCACAAGCCGGGGAGCCCCCCCAGGCCGAGCCCGCGGTGAGGGGCCGCGCT